>QVAJ01000049.1:3050167-3098279 GCA_003546035.1 Mixornis gularis | reverse complement strand
TTTTCTTTCTTTTTCTATTGGCCTTACTAGGTGTGTGCAGAGGTACCTGGTAAGACTGGGTACATGAACTCTCTACAGCTGGAGTCCCAAGAAGGACCTTGGTCCTTGGCTATAATTTAGTGTGTGTTTTGTGAGCACAAAATCAGATACTGTGCTGTCAAATGTGAAGTTGCAGACAGGTGAAGTGTCCAGTTATTCTTTGTTACCCACATCCATGAGCATTTATACTCTGAGGTTCAATCTGTGTTTAAATGTTTCTTGTGAGGTTGATTAATAACCTTCCTGCCACGCTTCCTTCACTCCAGCCTCACAATTTTTTATTCCCAGCTTCTTTCCACRGCACTGAAAAATCTGACCATGCCACCTAGAACAAGTTTAATTATTACTGTGGCATCTTCCTTAAAATTCTTGCTTCACTGTTTATTCAGTGGTTACTTTTGTATGTTCACGTGTTTCATAGCTAGGAGAGTTCTCAGGGTCCTTCTCCCTCTTCCACAGCTTCCCAGCCTTCTCTGCATARCATAGTGATGGCAGTGAGTATCTGGTCAGTTCTCATTTGACTTTTAACATAGTGAACCTGGTCTTCCACTGCATTTCTCTGCTCATGTCATCAAGAGGACTGAAACTGGTGTACTTAAGAGAAGAAAACCCAATATGTTCTGGTCTTTTGCCTTCACTTACCTAACTACATTGTCGTACTGACTCCACTGAACAAGTTGCTTAAGTTTTTGACCTTSCCCATTAGCTTCAGTAGCTACTACATATTGTTGGGATTTGTCCTCTTTTTCCTTCCTTTCTTGCTTCCCCCCACCTCCCCACCCCAGTATCTGTTTTCCCACTGCTTCCTATTTTAACCCTTCTTGTCTATTCTTTGCCATGATCTTCAAATTCTCTTTTTTGCATCTGAAATTGCTCCACTACACTGGAGAGTCCCTCTCCAGTGAAATTTGCTGTTCTCAATGTGCTGGCAGCAAAGTGAAATGTGATGAAAACCTGATCTCTGAAGGGTTCTTTGCTGGCATATCACTGATCATATTTTTAGTAATTTTTACTTTGCTTACAGCACACTAATTGAATACAGCAGAGCAGAACAGCAGGGGACAGAAACAGAAAACACTGAGTCCTGACAAAGGCTTTCTCTAGGGGTATGTGTTGCATTAGCATCTCCTATTAGAGAGCAAATGCTAACTACACACAGACAATGAAGCAGTAAGATCATTCMTAGATTGAAAATCATTGAATATGCACATTTATGGATATTCAGACCTGCTGAAATCCTGGACAAAGTTGTAAGCCAGGTTGCCTGTTCAAAGCACTGACATTCTAATATTTAGTTAGAAAATGCTTTTTTTTAAGATACTAGAAGCACATATACTGTCCCTAAATAAAATTCAACATGTAAATTTTATCAGTATTCATGATGTATTATAACTGTCAGGATGCTTGTTGTGACCCTGMAAAATTTAGTAAATGACAAAAAATGATTTTTTTGTTGCTGTTTCTGTCTGACTTCTTTGTCAGGCATTTAGAAAATATATGTTATATTTGCTGCATTAYTTTTCCAAGTAAGCAATTTTGCCAGTGAGAGTACTATTTGCCAGTGAGGGGCTGAGGAGTTGAGAACAAATGCAGAGATATATTACAATCYCAAATGAGAGCAATTAGAAACAAAATACTGGCCCTTGAAAAATAAAATGGAAACAGGCATGAGTTGATGGTGAAGCTGATTTGTAGGACACTTTCCATGTTAGGATAGTGCTTCTGTCATGCAAATATTTGAACATCTGGATGTAGAYTAATGTAAAGTACCTATCTCTATATCAGTGAGTCACATGATRTTAAAGTTTTCAAAGAACTGAAAAAAGAGAAGCCAGAAAAATACATTCTAGTTTCTACACTACAAAAAGTCAGGTATCATGTTCCTCTGCATTTAGTCTCATATGCTTTTCATTGTTTATTTATTTATTGTTTGGGGTATCATAATGAAGAAATTCTTCTATTTGGAGACACAAACAGGTAAAAAGATAAGAACTGCTGAATTTCATGAGAGTGCTCCTAGAATCTGTACTTCAGTTKTTCTTTGTGCAATTATTTTTAAGCTGTCAGTATATATTTATTTCAGAGTCTTATGAAGATACAGCAAAATGTTAAGTGTGTCATAAAATTGAACAAATACATGGATGACTATCTAAATGCAGTTGTTTAGATTTGGTTTTAGTTTTTCAAAGTGTTTTCAAGTATTTTTTGCATCAGTGGTTTACTAAGCTTTCTGCATTCACTCAGTTTAATCCAACAGCTTCTTATGCCAGCKAATTCAGCTAAATTCCTAGGGACCACTCATGTAACTGGCAGTGGTGTCCCTTAGGGAGTCTTTGTTTGGGATAATATGGATGACTGCATAATTTGGAGATTGTCTCCTAGGTATTATCCTGCTCCTCCTAAATACATRTTGTACAAGGTACAATCTGCATTATTTCTGATGAAGACAGATTTTCATTCTTTTTTGGGGTACAGGTGGACATTGACGGTATTTTCTCAACCCAGGGGTTGCAATAAGATTTATCCCTCAGTRGAACTATGATTGGATGAGCTGCAGGAAAAGCCTCTGCCGTGTCATTCAATCTTTTACTCATGATCTAGTTACCTGSTCTCAATTTGTAGCTTCTCTGTAGCCCACAGGAGATCACTTTTTCCTATATATTTCTCAACCTCAGCTCAAGCATCCCTCCCAATCTTGACAGCAAGAGCTAAATGATAAAATAGGTGTCTAGACACTGCTATATTGCTGTTCTTAGAACTAAACAGTCTTTGGTCTAGATGCCCTATAAATAATTGAGACAATCTAATCCTTTGTGAATTAGCAGTGCTTCAATTCTTTTTTAGGGAAGCAGAATGACTGCTATAAAAGGTATCCAAGCTTTGTGATATTTCCTTGTAAAATAGATTGACATTTGGGGCTTTTACACTATTACAGTCAAATTGCTGCTCTAAAGGCAGTTCATGATTGCAGTTTCTTAGAGTGGTGTGATTCAGTTTGTCKTTCTGATGGCCTCTTTGCTGCCGCTGCAATTTAACTGATATATGTTTTTGAAGGCATATTACTTTGCATATTTTTATTGTTGTTTAATTTTTAAAAATATATGTATTAAAGTACACTCTCTCTTTGAAAGAAGAAGAGACACAGAAAAATCTCCAGTCTAGTGATTACTAAGAATTCAGAGGTTTTGTTTCCRGCCATGCAACAAATCCTTGTGTGACTTTGATCAAGATGATTAACCTCAGTGCACATTAGGGACAATGAACAGCATTTACCMGTCATAGGTAAAACTAGCTAAACATAGCAGGTTCTGCAAGATGTTTGGGGATCTTTGATAGGTAGGTAGTGTATATGTACTGAATCAGGCAGAGGAGAGAAATTGTCAGAGTAAAATGCTCGATTTGCAAAAAAATGGAAAAAGGAAAAATATCAGATAAAACTAATAAAAGACTGGGAGATGAGTGGGATGATGAAACCAGTTGGGATCATCTGGAGGTGAATAATTATAAAAGATGTAGTCCTAGTCAATGTTAACAGGGCAARTGAAATGCACTAAGATGAATGTGTTCATGTATGTACTTCTAAAGTGGTGAAGCCAAAGGCATTTCTGAACCTTGGAAATCTGCTATATTGATCAGTTTTCTTCAAAGTTCAAGGAAAACCACAGTGATATAATATATGAAAGTCAAAGAGGAAATATTTTCTCCGATGAGTATGTTACAGCTTGCATTAAATGCTAAAAATTACCATTGAAAAAATATAATGTGAAGAAAAGCATCATTCTGTAAAAAATATGGGTGAGCTAAGTTCTCATTTAAGAAGTATGTTTCAAAATGTTGTGTTCTGCTTGGGAGAAATTTTCCCTAGGACCTACTTCAATGTATCTTCTCTGCTACCTTTTTTTTAAACTTTATTTAGGCTCATGCATCATGGTTTAGATTATACTTTATAAATACATAAAAAAGTATAAATATTCACTTTGCACACCACCTTTTATACACAGGAGCATAAGGTATTCTGAAATCATGTGTCAGTATCCAAATGCTGTTTCAATCAGTATTCTTATTCAGTGAAAATAAAGTATGGTTTTTTACTTTTACTTTCTAATTCATTCCCACACACTAAAAAAAGAGACAACAAGCTGTAACAATCTGAGTGTTTTAATTTATCATATTTAGAGAGCTTGAAGTTTTTGCATTTACTGCTGCTGAACAAGACTTATCTCAGTATTTTTCTTTTACAAACTGTTGATGATTTTCAGTTAAAAGATTGACTAGAGATGCAGAGATTGACAATTCCCTGAGTGCAGGGTGAATTTGGGRAAAGAATATCTAGAAAACAAGCCTGATTTTCCACAGGAAATATATATATAATATTAAACCAGGTGAGAGTCTTATTGACAAAAGTTTATCTAGTTGCAGTATTTRGCAGAAAACAATTTGTGGTGTTCTGAAACTCTACTCAGTTGAGCAGTCTTGACTTAGACTGTGCTGATCATCAATGGAGACTTTTTCTACTAATAACTGGAAATTGATTTCAAGTTACTCTGTCTTATACAACAGTTAAGGTCACATTGGTGGGTAGTTTGTCATGTTGATACAACATCTGCTTGTACCCAACGCCTCGAACCTCAAAACTGTTTGCATTAAAACCCCTTGCATAGAATCCATTTGTTCTCCAGGTCAAATGGCACTACCCAGGAAAGCAATTCTACCATGTGCTGAGCAATGTCAGTTCCTATTAACTCCAGTTTAAGTGAAGAGGCACAACCCTTCTTAGGACATGCAAGGTAGTGTCAGCACAAATCCTACAGCTGAMATTCAGTTCTTTGCAGAAGCTCTGCACAAAGCCTGTGTATCATTTAAGTGCCACTTAATTCTTTATAATGGAGCTCGGAGTGGATTTGAAGAAGCTGATAGGCTCTTTGCTCTCTCKTCTGCAGGGGGCTGAATTACACCCCTGGTGAATATACACAGTAAAAAGGCAACTACACTGCCTCGGGAAATACACTATATTCCTTTGCTTTGACTAGTGTAACTCAGTTTCAATTACTGATGAAAATTCTTTGATATTATGCTGATAAAAATTGTTACATTTTGCTCTCTTCCTATATTACACATTGAGCTCTCATACTGTGATATAATGTGCAAACTGAAAAGTGAAAATGCTAAAAGAGATGTAGTCCTGCAGACAGGAACAGRGCCTCCCTCGTGGCACTGTGTGAGGGCCTATGTGTGGCTGAGGCTCCTGAAGCAAAGCCATGAGGGGGTGGAGAAGCAGAACTAAAGGGACCAGTAATGGGGAAGAGATCCCAGCAGGAAGTAGGATTGGAAGGGGGTGTGGGGGCTGAGGAGGCAGAGTTTTGATACTGATCAGCTTTAAACCATGTGAGCTGGCTACCTTTTCCCTACAAAAGAAGTTCTGATTCTCAAGGCCTAAATGCATGAGTTGGTCTATACACAGCACAGAAACGTTTTAGACTTTATGTTTTGTAAAATACCCTTAGTGTGTTTCAAACTTGTGTGGATATAGCCAATACCCAGAGCAAGGACTCCACGGATTTGTGATAACACCAATAGCAACCAAGCAAACACTGAGAGTAATTCTGAGATACTTTTTTTWAATAAGATTACTTCAAGTCATATTTCCAGGAAAACCTCCTAGCTGAGATAGTAAAGACAATCTAGTGGATGTTTCTGGGTTTAGCTTACTATTCAGTCTTTCAAAGATCCTTCATATTGTTGAAATATTTATAGACATAGCCATTTTGATACTGTGAATTAAGAAAGATGTACATGCAAGTAGGTCAGATTTGGTGTGAACATTTTACTGAGCTTTTTCTGTTAAGCCTGTAGCTGCATGCATGCCTTCCCAGAAATTGATGAGGCTGTTATCTGTTACAGAGGASGGGTTAGTCTCAAAAACTGATACCATCCAGTTGTCTGTAGAGCAGTACATCTGGTGCCCAAGTAGAATCCACATTTCTGTGTATTATGTGCTTATACAAATTAGCAGAGTTGCTTCAAAAAATTGTAGTTATGAGTCATTTCACCATTGATTTATATATTGCCTAATGAACAGTGCAAATTCCTATGTAGACATTTAGGCACTAAAGAGGTTTTATAATTAAAATATTAATATGAATTTCAGATTGAGCTTCCAATGAAAGAAATTAGGTTTTGTTATATTGCTAGAGCTTACCAACAATTATACCAGAGCTGAGGACACAAGTTATTTCGTGTCAAAATATTGGAAAGGGTTTTATTAAAAGACTTTAAATTGCACTTCTATTTCTTGCCATGATCCAGTGGCATGGGGAATTGTATTCTTAAGCAGTTCCAGACAGAAGAAGTCAGTCTGAATCACACGTTCAGGTGAGCATAAAGCTGCAGCTGCCACTGGGATAAATGCCTGGTTTTAGTCTCCTTGGACCCCAAATTGATTTGGTACAGCACAAGCTTCTTGTACTCTTATTTCGCTAAGCATTCCTCCTGTAGTTCTCTTTTTGCTGGGCTTATGATTACTGAAGGTGTGTTATGTGTATTGGTGTCACACATCAACATAGAGAAAGGCATGATCTGTGTCCCTCTATGTCCCTCAAGTTCTGGCCTTGAATCCTAGGACACTTATGCATAAATTGAAGTGGTAAAGTTTTCTTATAGTCCAGCCAAGAATAGGTGAAATGATCCGTGGAGGAGCTGAGGACCATTTTCTGCAGACTGCAAGCCTTACAGTTTGAGCAAAAGTTGGTTTGGGAGACCTTACCTTGTTTAGCATGAATATATGGCACCATGCAAGTGAGTGTCTCTCTGTATATGTATTTTATGAAAAGTATCCTAAACACTCCACTCTACAATATTGTCTTCAGTGAAGAGTGAAAGAATAATGGAATAGCAGATATTAGTAATAATGTTTGCTATTCTTTTATGAGAAGGAACCCAGATACCACAAAGGTGCACTCAAAAGAAGTAGCACTACAGTCCAGAAAGAAGTCTACAGGTATTAAAGCCCCTTCTCTCCCTACCTTGAGGAAAAAAAATTCTCCTTACAACTCCTTTGCTTTTATTTTATTGCAGTCAAGGCTCTGTTGTTCCAAGACTACATGCTGTGTATGACCTTGTGGAAATTTTGCAGAGCGAGCTTGCCAGAGACACAAGCATTAAGAGTAGACAAAACACATATAACACCAGCTTTCTGTTAGGAACCTTCCTAACTAGACTTCTTTCCCCTGGTAGGAATAGGCTGTTTGTTCCTGTCTTTTCCCTCAGCCCATTGTCTCCTTCTCCATGATTTCTCAACCTCTGCTTCACTCAACACCTGTGCTTCTTATGTTCCTAGTTTCTGCCCTTGACTAAACCCCTACCATTGCAAACATCACAGTTTCACAATAGCTGTCATTATACTGACCCCTCTAACTGTTTATTATAGCTTTTCTCTTTCCCCTGCATGTCTCATGTCTATTTACATTGAAGCACTTCAGGATAAGGATGGTCTGCTCAGGTTTGTAGAGAGTCTAACACAATGGATCCCCGTTGTGAGACACCAAAATGATTAGTTAGGATAGTAAGTCTTTAATTGTTAGCCCCCCCAACAATGTTTCCTTGATTGGAATGGCATGAAATTAGAAAAATAACTAGTTTCTCTGTTCTTTTGATTTATAATAAAGCTGTGTTTTGGGGTTTTTTTTGTTGGTTTTTAAGTTTGAAATTAAATTTGTTGGCACAGCAGATGTTGTAAATAATTTTGTAAAATTGCCTAGGGCTGTCTACATTATAAACTATTGCTGAATTATCAAATAATGAAAATAGACAACTCAAATGAGAATGTGTTTAGAGATAAGTGAAATGTGAATTCTCCTGCCAATTGTTTTTGGTTTTGTTTTTTCTTCTTCTTTTCTGTTTCATAGCACGAATTATCAAAACAAAACAGTGGTGTGAAATGCTTCCGTGTTTAGAAGGAGAAGGCTGTGATTTGCTAATCAATAAATCAGGCTGGACCTGTACACAACCAGGAGGACGGATAAAGACAACCACGGTAGGTCACTCCTCTGTTCTATACTTATTCAATTTCTTATTCACTTTAGTTTGTTAAAAAACAAGTGAGATTTTTAATTATTTTTCAGCACTTTTGTATAAAGTTTATTGCCTCATAATTAATCTGTGTGCCCAAATGTGCATGCTGAAATACACAGCAATATTATCACAAAATACAACATTGGAAAAGACAACAAATGAAAATGTGTAATTCCCATGGTTACTAAGAGTAGATATTATATCAAGGTTTTCTTATAAGACACCAGTGGCTTAATTAGCATTTGTATCCAGCCTGAAGACAGTATCTTACTGTTTCAACATACGAAAACTTTCTTATGCTGTGGTAGTGTAGGATGTAAAACTCAATGTGTGGTCTAACAGGGTGAAAAGAAAGCTTTCACTGGGGAGTTCTGAAGAAAATGTTTTTGCAATTCCAGTCATACTGGAAAAACAAGTTGCACAGATAGATCTATAGTTTTCAGTGAGATCTACGGAAAATATAGCAAAAGATCCCTTTTCCCAGTTTCCTTTGGCCCTGGTTTGTTGATAAATCCCTCAATTCTCTGATTAGGTGTCTTGGGGCATATACTTGTAGTGAAGCTGAAAGTATATAGGACCGTAATAGTTTCTAGGGCCTATAATGTATCAAACAGATTTCCAGAAAATGTTCTCAAATGCCAGCCATTCTTTGACTTAAAAAATGGAAAAAATCTGAAGAGGTATAATAGAGCAATTTTCTGATAGCTTGCTAGGCCTCTTGAAATTATTTCCCTTCCTTATAATCTTTTTTTAGATTTACAGGGAGCTTGAGTGTAATTTAAATAAGTGCAATTTCAAGAATATTTAGTCTTAAAAGTACTTCTCAGTGAGGACTAAATTAATGCCCATCATCCCCTGCACAATTTTTCTGTCTGAGCAGGAGACAGACAGCAGTATAAAACCTTTTATTGTTGTAGAATGCCTGTATTTAGAAAATTAAAATGATTTTCACTTTTTTAAAAAGGAAGATACAGTAATGCTTTAAGTAAGATACCTACAAAACAAATTTTATGAATTGTGATCACTGTTTTTATCCTTCTGTATTTACCAGATATAATATTCCTTATGGACAGGGCTATAAAACTTAACTTGTCTCTGAGGTCCTACTTAAATATGGTTTGCCTTGAGATCTTTTGCATTCAAGTTATGTAAATCTTTTGCATTAAATTATGTAAGAGTGACATTAAGAAAAAAAGGGAAGGAAAAAAGTTTTTTTAAACATTAATGCCAACATTCAAGGACAAGGAGATCTAATACCATAACTTTGTCGTACTTGAAATATAGTCTTAAATCTTGTTAATTCAGGGGTATTTTCTGTATCTGAGGTAAACGGAAAACCCATGTACTGTGACACATTGCCAGCTGTCATTTTAGGTCTTTATTTGATGTTTAATGCTAATGGCATGACTGAGTAATGCAAAGTAAGCAGAGGATCTATCCTTTCTGTCTTTAATGAAGTGATTCAGATATGCTTTGAGATTAAACACCAGAAGCCTGATTCTGAACTCTTACTTGTCTCTATAGCTCTTTAATGCTATTGACATGAATGGAATGACTCATGAATTTGATTAATGTAAATGAAATCATAATCATGCCCCATCAGTAAAATTAAGACCATGGCAAATGTAATATTGTAAAACAGACTCTCCCCACACAGATTCATCATTGTCATTGATAAGGAAAGATTTTGCCAGAGAGACAACTGTAGAACAACTCTGAGCATAAGCCCTCATCTAACATCAAGCAGCCTTCAACAGTTGGTATCACACATGCAGACACACAACAAACACGCAGTACTTTCCAGTCAAGCCAGACTAGCAACTCAGAATGCTTACAGAAGCTCTGAATGCAGAAGGGAGAGAGGGAAAAAAGACAAGAAGTAAAACAGATAAAAACCCCTGCAATAAACTCTAGCCTATAATTCTGTATTACTAACATATTAAGAATTAAAAAAAAAAAATGTTCTTTAGGTACTTGGTTGAAGAGTAAGCTTTGGACCATGGTAGTAGATTTGGAAACTGTCGTAAGATGACTCCATGGAATGCATGACTGTGAGTAAAAGAAAAAAAAAATCCAACAGAAACACCAGAAGTCATTATTTACTGTAGCAATACTCTCAGATCAACAGCTGATAATGCATAACTGCTATTTCTATTCCTAGTCAACAGAAATGAGTTGCCACTCACTGTCATGCCACTCACTATCATGGTATTTAAGTATACTAGGAAGGACTTCTGGCTGGGAAGGGCCAGAAAAATGACTACCAGGTAGTATGGGGAAAAAAATGTCCAGATATTCTGAATTAGATACTATATCCTGTTCTTTAGTAGAAATCATTTTTTGACCACATCTCCAGCAACTGCCAGATTAGGTCCTTCATTTTCTAACTGTCAATTTTATTAAAACACACTCATTAATCTAATATCAGCAGCCCTTTCCTGCTGATATAGCTTGYGTCTTAAAGATATTTTTGGCAGCAGGTCTTGAGTTATACTGATAGCAGATCATGTAGATAGCAGAGATATCACTGTGTGGTAAATGCTGACAATAATTTGTCACCCTTCCTAAAGTCAGAACAGTGTTGAACTCTGATGGACTGAGACCAGCTGTTGTGCTAATACCAGCTTTTCACATTGATTCCAGGAGGTTTTCTGGAAATGCAACTTTTTAAGTACTGGGTTTAGAAGCAGCATGTGGAATATTAGGGATTGTAGAGATCTTAGAGAGGACATGAGCTCCCTTTTAAGTGTGAATATACTTTAAGACTCAAATATAATTCTTAAAAAGAAAGGAAGAAATAGAATTTCTTTTCTGTAGATGAGTTAAGCTTTTAGTATTTTTTCTATGAAAATTCCAAGCAAACAGCAAGTGAACATGTCCACTGCTGTAAAAAAAAAGTGCAATTTCTGTAAAATTTTTGGAAAGGGCTGCTGCTTTTTACTTTATATTTTGTGTCAAAATTGTTTACACATTCTTTGCAGAGCCAGATTTTTCAACTGGCTGGCACTTTTTGTGATCACCTCTGGAAATAATGCAACCAAATCAGAATTCTCTCCTCAGATGAGTAGCAGTGTTTTATATCCATTTTGTGCTCACTTTGCAAAGCTATAAATGACTACACAAGGTGCAAGGCGAAGGAAAATCAGACTCAAAGTGTACTCTAAATGGATCTGGATGTCACTTCTGCCCTGTTGTTCTTTCTACAAGGTGTGAATGAACCAAAGATTTTTCATCTGCTAAGAGGCTTTTAGAACTGAGGACCGACTGGGCTAACTGCCAATCTGTGTATTAAGAGGCTGACTGTCAATACAAGGAAACAATATGGCAACTTGTAAAAGAAGATAGCAAGAGAATACTACACAGTTGTTAGCAATTTTAACATACCAAGTACTTTCATATAACAAATGTCCTTACAGTCACTTTAAAATCTCCTGCCTTTAAAAATTTCTTCTCCTTTTGCTATTCTCATTGCTTGTTCAATTATTTGTTTAAAATTAAGCTATCTGATTTTTTAAATTTTTTTTTTTTTTGTAGTTTGAATAGTGCCAGAAGATATGCCTCTTATTTTTAAAGAAGTTGCTGAAGGGCCTTTCCATTTTATATTTCAAGTGTAAAACTTGCTCGCGTATAGATGAGAAGATGCACAATGTGTTGTTTTTACAGGGGAGATTAATTTTTAGCCCCCAAGTGTATATATGTTGTCAATGATCCATCACTACCTAATTGTTACTTAATTAATTCCTTCTTCTACATAATGCGATTTCAATGCACAGAGCTTAACAGAACATTCATGCGCCAGTTCCTCGGTACCTAACCTTTTAAACCTCTGCAATTTTACTGCTAAATTAGCTGAAGTGGGAAATTAAGGAATATGGAGAAGCTAAGAAAGAGCTCACAGTGGATAAAAGGTGTAATTACTCTGACATGGAGCTCATTGCTTAGCTAGTAAAATTTACTAAGGATCTAGCTTCACCAAGGGACCTGACTTTCTTAATAGAGTTTACTTACACACGGAGCAACTTATCATGCCTCACCATTAATACAAATGACATGCTGGCTGGGTTGGAAAGGCAATTTGTTCCTTTCCCTGAAAAATACAACACGTATTTGTATTGGCTCTAATTTAAATCATAATTTTTTCAGCAGAGCTTTAGCATACATATATGTATGATTAAGGTAACTCAGATAAAATATACTGGTGTGATTTTCAGCACTGACTTATGAGCAATGTGTTTTCACTCATACCATTACATTCAGGCAAAAAGAAATATATATATATATATATATGTATACACACATAAATATACATGTATATATATATATGTTACATATTTGTAACATACTTGAGAATTTACTTTTTTTTAGACCGAAGATCAGCTGGAAATATCCTGAGGCCATGGTCTAGTGGTCTGAGCTTGGGAACTGGGAGCCAGAAACTCCTGAGCTCTAATCCTGGCTCTGACAGTGACTCCCTCTGTGGCCTTGGGTAAGTCACTGAACCTCTCTGCCTCAGTTTCCCCAGCAGTAAAAGTAAGATTAAAAATCCTTAGCTCCATACATCAGTGAATTTGGGAGTCCTGACTTAACATTTTAAGAGGTTTAGCAATTAAGATTAACTTAGAAATAAAAATACTGTTACGTATTAATGTTCTTATTGGTAATATTCCTATTGTGAGGTATTCGCATAGCACTGGTATTCCTGTATTTAGCCTCACCTACATTCCAGCTCTGAGTGTTTCTAAATGTGCATTTCACATCTCCACAACTCAACTGATTTCATTTGGTTAAGCTGGTTTTGGAAGTATTTTGACTTCCTGCCAGTTCTAGTTCTGTGTCATTCCAGGATACAATACCTACCAAAACAAGCTTTCAGGCAGCACCAGATTAGAGCAGTGAAATGTTGCATGCATGCCATGCCAAATTAATTTTCACCCTTTCCCTTTGTCAGAAGTGGTCAACTTATGAAACAGGTAAAACAATACCAATTGTTTACATGTCATGGCCATGTGCTTCAGTGTCCACTCTATAGATCTGTCAGCAATTTATCTTGTAAGTTCCTTCACTGTCTGAATTGTAACAGGAACTCCTCATATAGACCAAGATTACAGAGGACACTTTTTAGCAGGCTGGTGTATCCCCTCAGTCCAATCCAAGTATTAGCTTTTAGAAACAAGAAGGAAATCAGGTTCCTGAATTTTTCATTGTTTATAGTCAACTGTTGGAGAATCAGGATCTTTTTCTATGGGACTATCTTTGCTTCGAAGTCCGTGAGCTTACACCATTTGATTCCCTATGTCTTCTCTGTCTTTTCTTTTCGTGTGTGTCCCTGTTCATGATGGCACAACTGCCACTGTCTTGTGAAAAATCTTAACAGCAGCAGGAAGAGCTCTCACAAATATACTTTTGTAGTGAAATGGATCATTAACTCTTCCGGGTCATGCTCAGATATACTTGCTCTTAATATCTAGTTGGTTGTCTAGAAATCTGGTTTAAGAAAACCTATATCTTTATTGCCACTAAGAATCATTTGCATTCTTAAGTCCTTCTGACAGCCAGTTTTGTGGGCTCTGGGACCATTGCTTCACCAAGCATTATGTATCACAAAATCCTTTAAAACTAACTCATGTCTCAGTAGTGTGCTTCTGAAATTGATACTTGATTAAGATTTTCTGAGACCACCCCACATAACTGAAAGTTAGTCTGAAATAACTTTCATATGTTAAAACACTGATGTGTTCTACYTTTCATATATTCACACCAAACTGAGAAAGGGTAGAACAAGAACACTTTCTGCAGAATATCTTTGGCAGTTATTGTTGAGATCAAAACATCATKATATCTGCATCTGTGACTGTACATATGAACTGTCAGAACTAGGTTACTTTTAATTAACATCTCATTCTAATGTAACAGCATATCTATAGAATCAATCCTAGTCATTGTACAGTGCTTTAACTGAACCTTTTAATAGTTTCATATTAATCTGATGTTTTTCTCAGTAGTACTAACATAAATTATGAGAGAAAATACTAGTTCTTTTTGTGTTATAGCCATGTGCTTCAATGGCCACTCTGTAGATGTGTATTACAATGCCTACATTCAACCTATTTATTTCCACGGCTTACAAGATATTTTAATGCTTTGAGCAGTTTCCATTACTCTCATTGTTTACAAAAGGTATTGTCCTGGTTTAGGGCAAATTTGGGAGAAATCCTAATTTGTAGATTAGGGAGGTATCTTAATCTACAAATGTGTCATCACTGACACATTTGGAACTAGATTCTTTTCTGTTAATTCCCATGCAAGGTAGTATGGGAATTGGATGTTGTAATTCTCAGAAAAGTTAAATATCTTGTTTCTAATTCTTGTGTTAGAGAAGAATAGTCCCTTTAGACAACTGACAAGCAGAGTGGTAGGGTGACCTTTGTGGGCCCATGTCATGAGGGGCCCAGAAAAATCTAAATAGAAATAAAATACATGCACAGAGAAATCTAAATAGAAATAAAATCCTCATGAAGCTGAAGCATCTCATGAAGGGGCCATAATATTCCTTCAAAATACACAAGTTCTCTTGCATCTTAGTAATGCTTCAGCTAGTACAGTCTTTTCACAGCTGTGCACTTCTTTGTCATACCAATATGTTGAAACCTGTACATTCTATTTTCCATTATCCTTATCAAAATACACTTCTTCACGTCAAACAACTGATCTTCAAGTCTTAAGCCAAAATGCTAGCAAAGATTTTGTGATTGTTGTAGACTTTAGGTTGAAAGGAGCTGTCAGATATTTAAAGAACCATCTTAAAGAGATTAGCTGCCTTCCTCTGTCATGAATGTTGAATACTGGTTCTATTGATATTTAGAGATCCACACTGCCTCAAAAGAGACCAAAATTTACCAAAAAAAAACTTGTAGTAAGATGGCATGCTAAGTGAAATCATAATTTGTTCACATCTAAATAAATCCTTAGAAGACATTAGGTAAACTTAAGTTTTGTTCTTCACTTTTAGAACGTGTATTTTCACTTTATAAYGAATTATAATGTACTAAATTCTTTTGTCTCTTTAGAGTTACAGAAAATATGAATGCCCACTTCTGCATGGGCTGTTTCAAAGATATTGCAGTTACTGTGCAAATAAATAAACAGAATTTTTAGATAAATAAGACTTCTAGAGATATTTTTTTCTTTCAGGATTCCTATTACTTAACTCATATTCATTTTGGGTGTTGTAGCATTCAGTCCAATTTTACTATGCTAACATAGAAACAGGCCAGCTTTAGATTAAGTGAGGTAAAACTAGTTTCTGATTAGTGCTTATGAACTATGGCTTTTCTTTTTATATAGATTAATCTATATTTAAAAAAAGTTATTGTGCTGTAAAATGAGCTACATTTTAATCAGTTTGAGGTCTGAACTGTCACTTTCAGTAAGTAAACAAAAGCTGTTTCTACCCAAGGCAATAATAATAATAATAATAATAATAATAATAATAATAATAATAATTTTCAATCATCTATTTCATGGGTTTGCAGAATAAATTATGTTTTCAGTAGAAATACCAAGCAAAACCATTTTTTTTCTTCTTATACTTTGAAACCAGAATTCTGAAATGGAACTGAATCTGTAACTTGGCAAGTTYATTGACTACTATATCATAGTGTGAACCCAGGCAATAAATTGTGGATATCTAAGAATGTTCAAGTGTTCAAGTGTTTTCACCAGTAAAAGTTATGCTTTTATATGGGGCTAGGATTCTCTTTCATCTTCCCAAAAATAAAAAAATAGCCTAAATTTAAAAATGCAAGGCTTAGGACATAGAAAATTCACACCAGTATTGGATAGTTCAGCTATCTGCCTGGAATATTTGCAGGTCCATCAAAGAGTGTATGTGAAGAGCCTGATACTAGATTTTTTTTATTATTGTTTAACACCCTGGTCACCATCCACATTTAAATAAGTTTTTCCAAATACTGAAATAGCRTGGTAACTGGTCTGAAAAATAACCATGTAAAGAATTAATACTGATATGGACTAAAAGCAGCAGATCCTATTAGTAATGGTAATATTGGGGCTTTTTGTGTTTTGACAATTCTGAGCATAACATATAGACATTCTAAACATGATTTAATTTCCTCAATTTATCATTTTAGTGCATTCAGGTACTYAGGGGTATTGATGGCATCTTGCACAGGGTGAGCATCTGTAACATAGAACCTATAGACCAGTGCCCTTGTGGGGTGACAGCTGGAAGTCAGGCAGAAGGTGCTGGTTCACTTATTCTCTGTGTTAAGCAACTAAATCTCATTCCTCATCTGCTAAGTCTGACAATTTGAGACAGTGCTCTCTGCTCTGACCATATATGCTGCATGATAGATTGATATTGTCTGAAGGTTCTGATTTCTTGCAGAATATGGGAAAATCAATTTTCATTTAATAAGTGACTGCAAAGACAGACTATCTGAGGAAACAAACCTGGAGATAACCTGTGCAATTTCTTAAGCTAAGTAGCACAATRCAMTGTAAGAAGGGGTTCAGTAGATGCTGAGTGCTGTATGGTTGAACTGAAGGGGACTACAGGATACATTGTATGTGTCAAAGAAAAATAGATTTGGTAATGCAAACAAGGAAGAAATGTGGAAAGACTAGTCCAGAACTTGGTATAGAGCCTAAAACGTTTTTTGCAGGCCTGTAATGTAAACTTATGAAGGCTGGGAACTGGTATGTCATATCAACACCAAGAATTTAAAATGCTAAATTTTTTACACACCCATTTTGCACAATGAAAATGTTCATGACACAAGTGTTAGAAGCTGAAGTTGTTGCACGTGTATATCCATTTTGGAACATTTCCATTCTTAAGAATATCCCCAAAGATTTSTGTTAAATCATGCAAAGCAAGCTAGAGTTCTTGGACTGAAAAAAAACCCAAGCAGTGAATAAAGAAAATGAAAAAGATGTTTYAGTTCAGAGATTTTTATAATAACATTTGACACATTATTTCTTAAAACCATACTTGAAAATTAATTCAGAAAGGYCTGTCATATTGAAAACTGTCATTTCAACAAGATACTGATGGAGGACCTGTGAACATTGCATAATAACACTTAACAGGAGTATATTGATCTAGGTCTAGGTGGCYCAGGAAGTGACAGACTTGTGAAAAGTATAACAGTATTTTATTAAGAATGGTTTCAAAAGCATAAAACATATTAAGCTGTTAAGTGTTATTGAAAATCTGTGAAAGGTAGACACATACCAGCTATATTTTCATTAACCATCTGAAACCAACTCAGTAACATTATGTCTGCACATAAGTTTCTCTACCTTGAGGGCAGACCTTAAGGATAAAGTTGCCAGTTTTTTGTTCTAATTAACTCCTGCCCATGAGGTTTGGTTTTCAGCTACTACTCCTGGTCACTTGCATATGAGCATGCAGTGGTACGCAGAAAGACAATTCAGTTTACMTTGTCAGAGGAAAGGGATAGCCCAAAGTCGGGCAAATCCTGTTTTTCCTTAGATTTTAGCAATCTCATTATAGGGATGAGACAAGAGGTTGGAAATGAATAAAACTGGCTGATCCTTGATCCAAATAAAGCCAGGCAAGGATAGGACAGTAAAATCAATCAGCAACATATACAATAAGACCTTTTCTTTCAACTGAATGTGCAGCTTTATGGTACTCTAAACCGATCTAAAGCCAGACTGTTCCATTCCTATTCTCCCACCTCACTCTGCCTGAATGTCTGATCTGCGTTTTGGTCAGGCACTAAGTGCTTGTGGAAATGTCTGGGATGCAAAATAGGTGTCACTTTTTGCCAGGTTAGTTTTCAGCCACGTCAGCTTCTGATTGCAATACTGCAGATTAAATTATTCTAAGCCAAGAGATATGGAGTCTGTCTGTCTTTATTGCATAGTTCCAATGCCTTTGGGCCATCAACAATTGCTGATGGATACCTAGTTAGCTTTTTTTCAGCCAACACTGCTATCCTTTCTCATTTGCACTTACCAAAGAATTCCAAAGTTGCCCCTGAAGTAAAAACAACGTGCATTTAATTCCTTCCTCAGGGGAAATAGTAGAGGGGCATCAGTTTAGGACATGAATGAACATTTTTCATTTAATACTAACTTCAGAGAGATCTAATAAACAAAAATTCTAAAAGACATGCAAATTACAAGATTGAATTTGAAAGGTTTGGATGTTTATCACCTTGCTTGCTAAGTGATCATGGTGATCATTGCAGAATTTTCTACAGAGTCTTGAAATTTTTTTATAATAAGTTGTTATTTGTGGAAAAATAAGAACTTGGAGACATTAGGGAATCTGAACAGAGGCTGTGGACATCTTGGCTATTGCAGGCAGTCCAGAGGATCAGATACACCCATATAGTGCTTCAGTAAACATGTTCAGTGGAGGCTGGGGGAGTGATGCAAAATGCATTTGAGGGAGGAAGCTTCCAAAMATTTAAGTTTGATGCCTAGTTTTATTTTTATAGTCACATTTTATGTCTTTGTATTTAAATCAAATCATCTCCTGTTACTCTCATTCCAGAAGACAGTTTGACACTGAGAGCAGCATTGCTTTCCCTTCCATTTCATTAAATGCATACTTGCACTTAATCATCTGATTTTCAGTAGGCTTTGTTATGTTAAATGTCCTACCTTTCATCTTTGTTTTTCCTTTGTAAAYGGCTGTTTTCTCTTTTGTCTTATTCTTGATGTAACTAACCCTACTGAAATCAATGAAATGACTTGAAGAATAAATGTGTGTTATATAATAATAATGTTAGATAGAAGGTCCTCTAATTACAGTATGAATGATTTCTCTGATGTCTGTGTTTCATCAGTAATGTCTTAGACCTTCTTAATAAAAGATAAAAAATATAGGACCACTGGCAGATGTTTAAAATCAAATCAAGAATTCTTTGGTGCCATACTATGCAGCTGTTCTGCTCAAAGAAGTCAAGAAATGTCTCTACCTGCATTGCTGAAATAGTCACACTGTTATTGAGTGGTCATCTGGCTTTTATGAGAGCAATGTATGTACTTGGTAATGTAGAAATCCACTCCCATTCTATCTCCTGGAAGTAATATTTTATTTTTCATTTAGGAACATCAGAATTGAACTGGGTCAAAACACCCTCTTATGGTGTGTTTTGTGCCAAGCTTTTATTTGTTTTTGATTCAACMTAAAACATAAAACTCTAACACTAACAAAAAAATAGTTGTTTTTTTTTAATGGTGAACTTGAAGGAAATAAAGGATACTGACAAAATCACATTCTCTGCAATATAAACATTCCAATGAAAGCCAGAAATGCATGATTTTATAACACATTTTTATTTTAAATGCCTCAAATTAATGAACTTTAAAATGAAACAAATTTTGAAGCACCTCTCAAAGTGTTGCAGATGTTGCTGACAAAGCAGTCTGTATTTGAGTATTATTCCTATTGGAAGGTACAGTACTGAGCATATTCRTCAGCTCTTTACAAAATTAAAAAAGTACAGGGAATATGCATAGAAATAATACAGGTTTTGAAAGGAAAACAAAAAAATATCACGCACAAAGCATCTGCCATATAAATGTCTGCATGCATGCAAAGACGTCTGCCATGAAACTGAGCATTGCATAAAAATTTGGCACCATAGCTTAGAAGAGTATTGTAGCTAGGTTKTAAAGAGTGAAATATCTGCACAGCAGGGTTTATATGGCTTTTCAAGGAAATCTTCATTACAGTATTATTCAGCTTAACAAAAATCTGAACAGAACAAAACGCAAAACAAAACAAAAACAAAAACAAAGAAAAAAAAGAAAAAATAAAAACAAAACCCATAACCACACTTATTCGCAAGAATAACAGAAGGGCTTCTACWTATATGTTGCAAGCAAGAGAAAGACTAGGGATAAATGTGGGCCCTCTCCAGAAGAAAAAGAGAGACCTAACTACCCTGGAAAAACAGAGTACTGAGGTTCTCAATGACTTCTATATCTCAGTCTTSAACCGCAAGTGCTCCAGGCACTCCACCCAATTTCATAAAGCCAAATGCAGGGACTATGAGAATGAAGACCCTCAGCCCACTGTAGGAGAGAGTTRGGTTCAATAACATCTAAGRAACCTGAATGTGCACAAGTCCATGGGACCTGATGAGATTTGTCCATATGTCCTGAGGGAGCTGGCAGACAAAGCTGTTAAGCCACTATCCATCATTGTTGAAAAAATTGTGGCAGTCAGGTGAAGTCCATGATGATCCAAAAATGGAAATATAATCCTCATTTTTAAAATGGGAAAAGCAGAAGACCTTGGGAATCACCGACCAGTCAGTCTCACCTCTGTGCCAGGCAAGATCATGGAGCAGATTCTCCTGGAAACTGTGCCAAGGCACGTGGAAAATAAAGAGGTGATTGCTAAGAGCCAACATAACTTTACAAAGGGGACATCATGCCTGCCAAACCTGGTGACCATCTGTGACAGGGCTGCAGCACTGGGGGATAGGGGCAGAACAACTGACACATGTACCTGGACATGCAAAGGGTTGGACACTGCCCCATGTGACATCTTTGTCCCCAAACTGGAGAGACATGGATTTGATGGATGGACCATGCAGTGGATGAAGAACTGGCTGCAGAGCTGCACACAGAGAGTTGTGGTCAGGGGCTCATTGTCCACGTGTGGAGTGGTGCCCCTCAGGGGTCACTACTGCAGCCAAGGCTATTCAACATCTTTGTCAGCAATGTGGATGATGGGATCAAATGCACCCTCAGCAAATTTGCTGCTGACACCGAGATCTGTGGGGCCGTCAACACACTGGAGGGAGGGGATAATGCCATCTAGGGGGACCTGGACAGGCTTGAGAAGTGGGTCTGTGTAAATGTCATGAAGGTCAACAAAGCAAAGTGCAAGGTCCTCCACCTGGGTCAGGGCAATCCTAGGTACAAATACAGTCTGGGTGAAGGAGTGATTGGGAGCAGCTCTGCAGAGAAAGAACTGGGGGTGTTGGTTGCTGAGAAAMTCCACATGAGCCAGCAATGTGCACTGGTAGCCTGRAAAGCCAACCTGTCTGCTCCTCATCAAAAGGTTCATAGCCAGCAGGTCAAAGGAGGTGATTCTCCCCCTCTGCTCTGCTCTTGTGAGACCCCACCTGAATTACTGCAGGCAGCTTTGGTGTGCCCAACATAAGAACTGTTGGAGCAAGTCCACAGGAGAGGCAGAAACCTGATGAGAGGACTGGACCACCTCCTTTACAAAGGTAGGCTGTGAAAGCTGAGGCTGTTCATGCTGGAGAAGGTTATGTGGAGGCYTCATAGGCTCTGTCCAGTATTAGAAAGGGGCCCGCCAGGAAACTGGAAAGGGACTCTACATCAGGAATTGCAGTGACAGTGACAAGGACAAATTGAAAGAGGAGAGATTTAGGTTAGGTATTAGAAAGAAAAKTTTTACTGTGAGGGTTSTTAGACACTGGAACAGGTTGCCCAGGGAGGTTGTGGATGCCCCAGCCCTGGCAGTGTTCAARGCCTGAAWGATAAGGCCTTGATCAGCATGGTCTAGTAGGAGGGGTCCCTCTATGGCAGGGGCAGTTRGGATCAGATGATCCTTAAATTCCATTTCTCCCCTTAAGCATTCTGTAATTCTATTGCCCACAGACTGAAAAGCTAATACTTTGAGAAGASAGCAGTAAACCTCATGATCAAAAACCAAGTTAGGAGTGCTAAGTAATAAAGTTAGTGTGTWATTGCTGATGTTTTCAGACAGATTTTTATTGATTGGTTTTGTACATATCACATGTTTTTAAAGTCTGAGGTTGTCACAGCTTTGCTGGCAAAATGATACACTGGAAAGATATGACAGAGCTCTCAAGAGTTCTATAAATAATTCAGAAATTCCTTCTATTTTGGGGGTTTCTTTTTCCTTTTTTTTTCCTTATTTTGTTTTGTTTTTAATGAGGCCTTGATTCAGGCACAGCTCTCCTTACAAATCATGAATATGTTGTGAAAATTTTGCTAGTATCAACAAGACTGAAGACATACTGTACTGTWTGGACTACAGCATAAAGTATGAATTTTTGATACATGTTTTAAGTTGTCAGCATGCTGTATTAATAAATTTGCATTGAATTCTCTGTCTATTAGTTCAAGAATAGTCGACTAATTCATATTCAGAGAGAAGAAYGTTCCCAAATAAACTTTCTCTTTTCTTTTCAGTGATAGTTTTGTTTCTACTTACAAATGCAATGGTAGACAATCATTATGACAGGAATGATGAAATCATAGAATCRTAGATTCATTTTCACTAGAACAGACCTCTGAGATCATTGGGCCCATTATGATAATCCTGCAAAGTTCACCACTAAACCATGTCCCTAAGTGCCACATTTACACATATTTTAAATGCCTCTGGGGCTCATGACTCTACCACTTCCCTAGGTAGCCTCTTCCAATGCTTGATAACCTTTTTGGGGAAGAAGTTTTACCTAAAATTCAATCTAACACACACACAGACACATCCCCCTACCACCCTGCCCATTCAGTGGAACTTGAGGCCATTTCCTCTTATCCTATGACTTGTCAAAAAAGACCAACCACCACCTGGATACAATCTCCTTTCAGATAATTGCAGGGAGTAATAAGGTCTTTCTTCAGCCCCCTTTTCTCCGGGCCAGTATAAACCTTTGTCTCTGACCATGTATTTCTGTGCATGAGGGCACCTGCAAGGCTCAGGGTTAGCCAGCTTCCACTCCTCACAGYTGGCTCTGGCCTACGGTGTGATCCAGCCCTGGAAGCCTTGACCCTGATGTGTGGCCTGTGCTTTCAGGAAAGCCAGCAATTGAAACAGAAGTGATTTGCATGTCTTTTCCTCAGCAGGTGGAAATTCCGCTGTTTTCTTTTTCCATGATAGCAGGATTGAAACCCCATTCATTTACCRTACTTGCTGACGGTGGTGTCTTTTTCTGAATCTGGTAATCATTGAAAATCAGAATTTATTGAGCTGGATTTGATAACATTCTGTTGACCAGCACTACATGTGTATATTTCATCATACTCTACCTTATTATAACTTATTGTACAATGTAAGAAAAATGCTAGTATATAATGGCAGAAACAATTAAATTGCAGGTGKTATGGGGGAATTTTTTGTTCATAGAATATGTTTAAAGTTCTGTTACTGTGAATAATGAAACATTTTAAAAGGTCTTTAACCTTTTCAGTAAATGAACAACATCCATAAAAATAAAGCTGAGTTCTGTAAAAGCCCATAAGATAGAGATACTATTTCTCACAAGTTATTTTCAAGTGAGTTATTCTTACGGGGCCTAATATAAGTGCAGAAAGAAACTAATAGRTTGTATTTCTTAAATCTCTGATACCATCTGGAATAGTATCCTTTAAAAATGGTATTCCATTACAAGACAATAAAAAGATGAAAGAATAAGATAACTGCACTAAAGATTATTTGCCCTGTAAAATAGGATGCATTTCTGGTTTTGTAGTGTTGATAGTACATGTCCCAGTAGAATATTTTGGTCCAACCATGCCTCTTAAAATCAGAAATCTTCCCATAGCTCCTAAAATTGCCACCATAAGATGATATGCTTTCTTGTACCTCTCTAGAGGAGACTCCRTAGTGTAGATGGCAAGAGTCAGAAGTGAACTTAGGGTCTGGAAAGGGGCAAAAAGTATTGATACATTAATACAAAAGTCATTAATACAATTACACCTACCAATGTTCTCCTAAAACTTTTCTGGAAAAATCTCTGTGAAAGTTTCCTGCAAAGTTTTATATTTCCTTACTTATACTGTTCTCCCTGCAGTGTCATCTGCCAACTCAGGCAGGTTTCAGGTGAGATGGTTATTGCCCCAGACAGACTGGTGCTTCAGGTAAGGTCTTGCTATAGATCCCCATTGCTGCTTAATCATGAACTGCATCTTAAATGTTAGAAATCTCATGAACAGAGTCCTCTGAAGATAACACAGACCTGATAAGTGKTAATCAGAGAGTTTTCATCTACAGTGAGTGCCTAGTCACTTGGGTCATTTGAATTAGATCTTCATACAGAGAGGACAGTGACCCAGTGATCTAAGGGGCTGTTGCTCTTYGAGTTCTCTGCCTCCCATAGAGCCAGAGCAAGCTGAATTACTTGACTTGATCACAGGAGCAATTTGATCTTTCTAGTAGGAATGATTTGCCTTTTATAATCCTATGGAACCATTTCCTCTAAAAATTAGGGTGATCATGAAAAATGTAGAAAACACAAGAAATATATAACCAATATGAGCAGTCCAGCAGCTATAGTTCCTTTCATTAAAAATAAAGTTGATTTTGCTACTTTATTTGCTCTATTGAAGCTACCTTTCCCTTCCCTAGTGGTGCAGGGTAGTCTGTTGTTAGTGATGGAGACTTACTGCTGATAAMATTTTTGGAAGTAAAAATTTCAAAATAATTTTTAATAAAGGGCCCATCATTAATTACAATCATTTTAGTAAAAGTGCTTGTTAAACTAGCAGACAAGGATGTATCTTATATGTCATTGGTAATGCATGGTAATAAAGGCAAATAAGCAAGAATTTTATGAGCCAAGGACTAGGTATTCCATTAATTTATGTGAGGAATGACACATACATATTAAAATCATTATTTCATTTTTTGTCCTTGGAAAAGGATGTGATGTATCTGAAACATAATTTTAAWAAGTAAAAAGTCTTGAGTAACGAAGGATAAGTAGTTGAAAAATCTGTAATGGTAATAAGCTGTTTTTCAGAATGATCTCATGATTAGAAATTAACTTTTTAGGTTATCTTAATGTATGATAATAGTTCTTCCCTGGAAAGTGTGTGCAAGAGGATGTGGAATATACACATGGCAATGGCTAGAAAGAGATCATCTTGAGATGGTTTCGGCTGAGTGGAAGAGAAAGGTGGGCAAACAGCACAACAAGCAGAAAAATCAGTATCTGTTCAACAACCTGCTCAATACCCAGTCAACTAGCTGCCACTGCAATACTGACAACTGCAGTGGCCCGTGGGAAAGTGGTTTGGTAAAAGGTGTCTCTGGCCTTTTTTTTTTTTTTTTTCAAGACTGGTTTGCCAAGGTTAAGAGCTGAAAGTCTCAGTGATTTGGTTTCAGATTCCTGAATCTAAGTACTTACTTTTGGCACAGTGGCTTTGTTGGATTTGGAAGCTTGCAAATGCATAATATTTTGCATTCAGGTTTTCTGAAATACAAGCAGTTTGGTTTTGTGAAGCAGAAGAATGCCTGGGGCAAAGGATGTGGACAAAGGAAAAGAGCAAAGACATGAGAATCCTTGTGGATGATAGATGGCTGCCACATGGCTCTGTGGAAATAACTGCAAATTAAAGAGGTTGTCAACAGTTATTTGTCTGTATGACTTTGCAGGGAGTTAATATTTTGTTGAATGAACTTCTGCAGATCTGAAATGGAGCTGAACTGTCTTTTTAAAGTGTTCAGATGGACAGACTATAGTATTAAATCACAGATCTGTTACTATTAGGTAAGCTGTACATTCTACTCTCATTAGGGGAAGACTATAGTTGCATTTCAAGCTGAATAAAGACTTTAGTATTTAATTTATTAATACAAATGGATATTGAGTTAAACGGTTCAACTGAAGCCAAAATCTGGCAGTTGAGTACTAAGCTGAGCTTGCTTTCATAAGGCCTGAATGGAAGATGCTCATTGCATCTTTGTGCAAGCAGACTATGGATATAATTGTAATATAATTTCATTTTACATCAAGAGTTGGCACCCTTCAGAATATATTTTCATTTTTTGGCAGATTTTTATTTTCCTGTTAAGAGTCRAGAAAACATTTTCCCAGTTAAAAGCCAAACAACAATGTCCATCTAAATAAACAGGGACTTACYGTTTTTCACAAATAGTCAACAGAAATGGTTTCAGAACTTTCTGCATTTTAGTGTACGCAAGGGTATGCTTTTCATCAACTTTAATGGATTGTTCCTTATTTAAAATTCCACTGTTCTSTATGGATGAATGGGATGAAGAAATGTGAAAAATGCCAAGGGAGGTGATGCTGTAGTCTAGGTTATTCATCTTGGAGCCTCCCAGAACAATGAATTCCTGCCTGATGGAGGTAATTTCTTGTTCTAGGTCCTGGGCTAACAGATTACTTGAATGGCTCAGCATCATATTTCCATCTTCTTCYTTTTCATGTTTTATGTTCATATGCTGTAATGACACTCATTGGCTTCTTGTTAAATGCAATATAAGTGAAATACACTGTTTTATTTATTGTACCAAATGATGCAAAAAAAAAAAAAAAAGCTGTTTTATTCTTCATGATGTGAAAGATGTTGAGAAATTCTATATCACTGCAGATGTTAGTGGATTTGTGCCATGTAAATTTGGTATGTTAATGATGTTACAAAATGTTATAATCAGTGTTTATTCTGTCATATTTTATTTATATTTGTTTTTCAAAATGTATGTACATATGGTTCAGGAACTTTAAAAATCATGATAAGGCAGTCAGATTGAAATACAGGCTTTAAGTTAAGTACTGAGATGTGTGTTTTAATTAAAGTGGTTTGTAAATGTATATTATGGATACTCAGGCAAGGCCTTCTAATTTAACACAGTAGTACTTTAAAATATTTCTTGTTCAATGATAACAGAAGTCTCCTTCAGCATAAACTGGCCAGTGCACTTGCTAATGATCCAAGAAAAATACTCTGACCATAAACATGTTTGCAGTTTTCTGGGGAGTTAAGTGGAATTTAGGTTAGGCACAGTAGATCACAGAGAAGCTTAGGCAGAAGAAAAACAGTGCTCTCCCCAGAGTACATGWTTCCCAGTGTATCAGTGTCGATGCACACACATCGATATTTAATATAAAAACACAGGGAAAGTTGAGATCAAACTGAGAACTGGGTAGAGAGTGAAATGCTTTCATGATTCGGCAGAGCTGGATATTAGATGAAGTCTTGATGTAAGATATCTAAATATAATTTTAGGCATCATTTAGTTCAGTCTACTATTCCTAGAAAGAGAAGTATTTCATTTTGTATTCTATTCTGAGTATTATTGCACGGCTATACCTTTGAATCTCTTCCACAGGCATTGCATCACAGTAAGCCTAAGTGATACACAACTCATGCACAGAACTTGCTAGTAAGTTATGTCATCCTAAAAGTGTTTTTTTTGTCACGGCAAGTGGTGGTCAGAGTGCCACGACCTTTCTGGAGAAGCGTCCTTAGAAGGACGTCCCAGAGGCACAGGCACTTCCACTGCTGCTGAGTGATTTCAAACTTCRGTGAAATCAGCTCTTGGGGCAGCACTGAAGGAAAAGATGGGGCCTTCGTATGGAGATCCACAGGWGGATCAAATCAAATAAGCAATGAACTGAAGTCTGGAAAATTTGAAATGCGGTCTTGTACATGARGAAAAAAACCTGGATATTTGCACTCCACAACTGTCAGTTTGAAAACCCTAGAACTTATTTTTCTCATAGAAGAATTTACACKTTAATAGAGAGAATTAATTTTATAATACATTTTGGATAACTTTTTTTCTGTATATCAGTGTGCGGTTTCACTGCAAATTTTAGTCTTGACCAAGATATCACAATTGCAAAAAGAGTGTAAGTGTTTAGAGAACAGTGTTTTATTACTGCAGAGCACACAGTTTGGGGAATTGATCATTTTTCTTCTCTCCCCCTTGTGGTTCAGCTTTTGGCAGGTCATCTAGCTGCATACAGAGACTGATTGATCTCTCACCACGTGAAAATGGCAGGTGCTTGTTAGGCCCCCAGTGGGACTTCAGTCTGCAATGATTCTTTTCTTCATACAGTATTGTTAATAGATGCCATCTTTTGGTCTCTTAATCTTTAACCAGCAAACAGAATTGAAATTGTTAAATATACCCAGCATTCCATGGTTTAGATATGGTGCTTTAGTGTGTGRTTGCAGTGAGTGTACTGGAGTTTTAAAGTAAACGAGTACTTCCCAAGAGACAGGAGATTTTGCTGTTCAAATTATCTGTAGTCCACATCCTACAGGAAAAAAAAGCCTGAATAGACAAGATTTTAACTCAGCATATTACCTTCCCAAATGACAAAATTAGAATGGATACTATGCTTTTTAAAGAACTAGGAACTCATGAATAAAGAAACATAYTTCTTGACCAAAGAGAAATTAATCTTTATATAGGAGTTTTTGCAAAAATGTGTTTAAATCATAGATCTGTTCATGAAATAGGGTTTTATGATGCTCATTTTTTTTTCACTTAGGTTGTTGGTGAATTAGCCTTGTGTTTTCTTTGAATCATTCACTGAATTAATTTACCCTCTAATATTAGAAGCACTAATTATCAGTTAAGATGTTCTGTAGGTTATTAGTTTGGAAAAGATCATGTTATTAAACAATGCTCTAAAAAGCTTTATTTTAAATCATCACGTTGGGAAACTCAAAAATAATACTACATAAATGCTTCTAAAAGACATTGGTTAGAAAATTTAACTACACTCCTGAGTCAAACTTGTCTATCATCAATGCTATCACTGCCAGTCAAGGGATCTTATTATACCTTTGTTTCCTGGATAAGAAAATGCAAGATAAATACCTGTATAGATCTTTACAATTAGTAAAGTCCCTTCATTCCATTAATTATTTTCTCTAATGCCTTCTGAAACATCTCCATTGTAWTGGTGATGTTCTAAACGACAGTTTTGGTAGAACTGAATAGAGTGTTCCCAAATTAGCTGTCTTGGACTGCAGTGCTCTATTGACTCAGTTGTGAAGAGCCTCCCTTTATATGAATTTTAGATAAATCTCTTACAGGRAAAATGATATTCAGCCCAGTCCCACAGCACTTTGCAGAATTTTGTACCCCAGAATCTAGTATAAAATCCTGTATCAATGACATTCATTCTTTATTCATATAGATATAATCTTGTTCCAGCCATACTAATTTTCCTTTTTTTTTTCCCCTGAAATTTTTCCTGTTCACAGTTAATCAACCAGTCACAATTTTTCTGTAGCARGGATCAGACCTGCTCATTTTCCTAGCTTTACTCTTTGTGTTACCATATATTTTACCAGAGGTGATGTTGGATGGGTAAGAACACAGTTACAWTAAAAATATCACGTATTCTACTTTTTAGAAGCTGCTAGGAGAAATTTCTTCCTTTGTAAAATTAAAATTATTACTAGAACTTTTAGTAATTAAGAATGTGAGAGAACAATTATGATTGGACACAGGCTGTTAGTATTTTCTCTATGAGGTTTTTAGGTATCACTGATGTGTATAAAAGCTTCATATTACAAGTAAGAGGAATCTAGTTCTATAAGTAGTATTCCTTTCTAAGATTATGAAARTTTAGATTTTCCTATTTTTAATATAAAGAACAGATTTTTTAGACCTCAAAATTAAAATTGATAAAGTAGTTAAGGTTTTAGTTTTGCAGTGGGAGTATCTCATGACTTCAGCATTATTCTACAACTTATCACACACTTGTTTTTTCTGTGGTGGGAAGTAATAAAAAAATTCAGAGTGTTAGTCCATGAGAGATATTTTCTACATGCTTAATGTTGCAGTAGCAGTAGGGAAAAACCTGTGCAAAATCCTTGAGGACTGCTTAGGGAATATTGGCATCTGCCCTGTCCATCCTGGTTTTGATATAGGAAAATCTATATCTTTCAATGGCTACCCATGGCTGGAACAAAGTCAATAAAAGATATAAGTTAATCGTCCAGAWCAAAAGTAAGACACTGTGAAATATTCAACTTGCAGTTAAGATATGAGGAATTGAAAGATCTCCTCAATGGGGCTCAACATTTCATGGGGATCAGTCTCACTTTCATGAAGAGGAATAACAGGAGGAAATATTTCTCTTATCTTGCAAAAAGTGTTTGCCATCAAATTATGACATTTGAAATGCCTGTCTATGCAGACTTTTAGATTAACACCAATGATGGTCAGAGTCACAAACATTGTTACTGTTATTCCCATCTACTTATGTACACAGAACTGTTTCTACACAAGGTCRCTCATGAAACTGAAATTCATCATTCTCCTCCATGACCCAAAATATCCAAAATAAAAACCACTCTTACCATCAGTTAAGTCCAAAGTACACTTGCAGAATGATTAACATTTTGGATATTACTACAGATTTGTAAACATTTGGTACTGAAGAGAAACACAGACATGCAAAAGCATGTAGAAAGATTGAAATTCTTCAAAGAGACAGAAAAGCCAGACCTTGGCACATATAATTACAAATCCTACTAAGTCAATTTTTTAGATCTTGTTTTGATTTAATTCATGCCAGTGCTCATGAGAACTGGCCTGAATGAGGGCTTCACATAGTTGGAGTTTTCTCTTAGGAATCTCTTCCTTGTTTCATGTACTAAATCAAGTGAATGAGACTGGATTTTCTTTCTTATGATTTCTGTCATTTTTCAGGTACAAAACCTCCAGAGTTTTGCTGCTAGTGGGATTTCTGTGTGCCAGAAATCTTAAGATACTTTTGTATCTTAAAGTCTTAGAAACAGAAGTTACATTTAAAAAAGGATAGAATGACCTCTGTTCRGGCTAGCATGGAGACACTTTTGCTGAATTCTTGAAAATTTCCTGTCTTAACTATTTCTCTTTAGCTGCATTTCAAATACAAACCTTGTATTGACAAAGTAAAAGAAATACCACTATTTTAATAACACAAACTTTGAGTAATAGATTAGTATTTTAGTACCAGAGAAGCTGCTGCAGCAATAAAAGAGAAAATATATTTTAAAACCCTTGTATTTTATGAAGATGTAAATCTCCAATGACCTCACACTGTTACAGCATCAAATTAGTTYTCTCATTTTTAGCAAACAAAGTTAATATTTTTACCTTTCATTTGCAATTGCTGTGACTTTTAAAGAATATTTTGTATTCCTTGGATTAACAAAGATTTTTTGATTCTATGAATTACATTCTTTACTTAGATAAAAATATAAGTTTTCAGTATTTTGAGTATTAAGAAAAACCCAGATATTTCAACTTTTAGGATGAAAATCTCACCTGAATGTGATTGATCAAGCTGACATCCATCCATGCTCCAATTTGGGACAACACAGGAGTAGAGAACTTTGTCACTACATTCCCAAAGGCTATATATGGTAACTGACAACATTAGTATCAATTCTTCACAAAARTGTGCTTCTTACAACCATTTTAAATGCATAAATGGTAAATAATTTAAATATATTAYACTGTACATACCTCTTCATTTATCAGCAGCCTTTTTCAATACGAGCTCTTTTATTTCATGCTAGACAAGGCAATGCCYGTGAAGTGCTTAGCTCAGTAAATAAAGAGGGATGATATTCTACAGGAAAGTAAATCTTGTTTTAAGGTATAATCAGTACTGTATCGTTCGTGCAAATCCAGCTTATGTGCAACAATACAGGAATCTAGTCAGCTCACTGGTCCCATCGAATACAAGACCTTTTTCAGTGACAAAAGACACAGCACTTAATAATTTTATCCTCCTAACCTTTTGAGTCTAGCTCAGAAATGCCAGATATATTTCTATTTTAACAAATGCACAAGATGGGCAGTAAATGCTCAACATACTGCACTGTATACAGTGCCATTAGGGCACATCTGTATGGTAGAACACACATCTCTTTGCAGTACTGGGAATTTATTTTGATTTCACCTGAGGCAGCAGGATTGTATTCTGGAAAAAAATTAGAATGTTAAGTCATTTGATTTTCATCCCCCTTGAGCACTGTATAGTCAGGAATTGTTAGCAGTGTTCATTTTAAAGCTGAACAGTGGGATTAAGTACTTCATGTCAAACACTGGGATTGCTTCCACAAAACAGAAACAAAAAAAATGTGATTCCAAACTAATTGCCRAAATTAATGGAACCAACAAAATGTTTTACAAAATTAAATTACCTTTGAAATGTCATGGAATTTATTGTTTGAAGCCTAAATCCTGATAAAATTTTTCATTCCACCTTACCTACTTGCGCTGTTTCTTTGCTTCTTATTATGAACCAAAGTCACCCTTAAGAGATCAAGACTTGCCAACATTTCTCAATACAACAGCATACCATAATTKCTTTTCTATTCTAGGTGTAGAATTGGGTTTTAACTGCTGGAAAATTCAGATTTTTAATGGTGCCTCCTCTAAGTAGCCGCCTTTCAATTTTATGCACTATGAAAAAGCTGCTGATATCCTGTTCTAGCAACCTAGGTATAAAAGAGCATTTTGAAGTGCCACATGAAATAAGATCATAGTGAATAATAAGCTAGAAATATGCTTAAGGAATCACTTTACTATTGTTGCCATGTACAAATTATACAGGAAGAGCTGAGGGCTGGCATCTGTTTTTCAGCTCACTTCTCTGCACTGCAAGCTTAGTACCRTTGTTTGCCTACAGCTATTTTTTGCAGTTATTAAGAATCAGTCAGTCATACAGCTCCTAAACAAAAGAAAACCATTTGTTGACTGAATTTACTGAGATGACTCTCCAAAAGTACAAATTATGGTTTTCATAACAAAGGTGAAAAAAAAAAGAATTTCCTACATTTCTTCTAAAAAATATTATTTTTTTTAATCTAACAGCATTATACCTTTAATAATGCTTTGTAACTTCACAGATTGACKGATGGGAAGAAGGTTTGATGTTAGATAATCAACTACATTTCTTGTTTGAAATTGCCTAAAATTATATCTAGGTTTGCTTTATCAGTATTTACCCAGGAATATCTTCTTTGAGATACAGACTAATGTAAATTACTTCCAAGGAATCTATCCTGGCTCCAGTAAATTTTGCTTTTTCATTGGTTCTTCATGAATAGGAAGAGCAGACTTGAAAGTCATACATTTTCAGTACTTTAAATTTTGAAAATATTTTTAAGAACATTATTACCTAGTGTTCAGTCATAGAATTTCAGGCTTTTTCTGGTGAGATGGGTAGCCATGTGTTTATCCACATGCAAAGCAAGATTATAACCACCTCTGATCTTCTTTCATTTCTGTAAACTGCAAACTGAACAAATGTCATATGTAAGATGTATATACCAAAATTATACTGCCTCACTAATGGCTCTTGAAAAATATCTCTTTTAACCTAAGCTAAGCCCAAAGACCTTTATGTGGGAAAGGCAACAGAAGTAGATTCTATTTTAAATTCTCAGTACTGTTGGCTTGCTGTATAATTCAAATTCCACTCTTTCCTGGACTTCAACATCACAATTTATCTGCTCAGTCCCTATCTTCCTAGAGTGATGGAGAAATCTCCTCAAGAGCTGATATATCAGGAAAAAGTGATACTATGATTTGGAGAGCTCCTTCAGCTGCCTTTCAATGTGACAGTTTCTTCCTAAACAGTCTGGGTTTTGTTTTCAAATGTGAGTCAGAAAGAAGTACAATCCTGAAATCAGCATGGTTAAATTKCCTAATTAAATATGATAAGTGGGTTTAGTTTTCAGTTGTTGACTAGACTCCTGTAGAGTGATAGAGACATGGTTTAATTGCACATTAGGCAAGTTGTGGATGAAAAAGACAGACAAGGAATTGGACTCACTGAAGTGTAGATATCGAGAATCACATTTAAATTCTATGGAGCAAAAACGTACCCTAGCAGTGAGTGATTTCTCTTGTCCTTTAAGTATCTAGTGTATGTGGGTAAATTAATAGTTTCCTGGAAGTTTTTGKCTGCAGAGGGAGCCTGAGTGTGACTATCTGAGAATAGAAATACAGTATAGATAATCGATAATGTGAAGTCTGATTTTAGGCAAAATATAATAAAATACATCATGTAGGAGACACCCATAGTTCTTCCAAAATATCTTAGATGGAAAAGGTGCAGTACAGGTATATTTAGTCTACAAGTCAGAGTCTATATAGGCAAAACAATGCAAGGGCTGAATCTGACATCCCTGAATGATATGTCCACAGAASTGACAGTCTTAGTAGAGAATAGCATGACTGCTGTGCACTTCCTGCACTTTTATTTCTTAGTAAGAAATCTAATAAAAATAAACCTGGGAAGATTTTCTTTTCAATTAGATCAATATCCAGGTCTTAGAAAGTTTAACTGCTTTTCACTGTCTTTAACGATTCTAATGCCGATGAGCACAAGGATGAAATAACTGGTGCTACTTTGTGAAGAATCAGAGATAAAATGTCAATAACTTTAATGAAAAGCAAAGCATCCTGCAATTTCTCACTTATGACATGTTTTCAAATAAATGGAAACATTTTTCTTGACATCATGATTAAAACAGGACATGATTCTTTGGCCCTCATTAATGATTAACTGTTCTGACGGTAAAGGGGATTTTCTGCTTTTCGGCTAGGGTAACAAACAGGAATTTGGTTTAAGCTTCATAGTAGTAGTGTCAAGAAAAGAAATATTATTTAAAATAGACTTTCCTATGAAATATTATATTGTCATTTCTTATGGACTTAACCAAATGACACTTTTATTTTAAAATTAAGGCAAAGAGGGAACATAATGATGATGCAAAAGAAGGTTGTTCTGTGCACAAAATAAAGACTGAAGATCCAGAACAATTCTTTTTTTCTCTCTGAGATTATAATTTCAAATGTTCTTTCCAAGAATAATAGCTAAAAACAGTTCTACAGAAGCATGGATTTTACATTGGAGTCATCCCTTTAAATGACAATTCRTTAAGAGGAAATCTAAGGGAAACACACATTATAATCATATTGATAACATTAAACTCTATACATGAACATGGCAGACAAAAATTAGAAGGTTAGAAATCAAAGTTAGTCAAATCTTCCTGCTCACATTCTTAAATWTTTTGCATTTTGCATTGACAGCTTTGGTTTACAGAAGGAAAACACACAGCAGACAARTGGTTCAGAGATAGAGTACTGAAGAAAAGCTGCATTAATCAGGGGAAAAGACAGCCTTTACAGAAAGCTGTAGGCTTCCAGATACAATTCAAAGGTGCTTCGTTATTGATGCTGCAATATCTAGTTCAAAGAAAAAGGGGTGTCAAGAAAAGAATTGTTATTTCGAAGTAATAGAATCATCCACTGCCCACATCACAGTGACCTGCTGTGTGTGTGGCTGCGAGGAGAGCAGCAGCCTCAGGATGCAGCCATGCACCTGCTCATCATGCCATGGCACACCTGTGATCAGCAGTAAGAGTGCAATCCCTAATCTGACTCTAGACTGGTCTGGCCAAGCCATTTTGGTCCAAGTAAAATAACATGCTGTCCTGTACACTGTCAACAAAGAGCACAGCAATAGCAGATGTCAACAACCTTTCTCTGTGGCATCAACTTATGTTCCTGTGACACAAAAAAAAAAAAAGGCTAACAAAATGCACTAAAGTAATCAGTCCTGCTCAGGTGGAAACAATGACAGGCAAGTCTTTATGTGGATTCCTTGATGACAGACTTGGAAGGGAAACAGTGCAGAGTTCACACCAATGAAGAAAGCAAGAACAAGGGGAAAGTAATTTAGTGAAAATGTTATTGGTGGYTTTTAATAAAACCTTGCAGTGTCTTCAAATCAAGGACGAATTTGAGGAGTTATTTAAAACACCTGTATATACCAGGTTTATGGGCCTAAGCTTTTTAACTTGGGATATTTTTAGAAGCAGTTTGTCTTTGCTTTTATTTTGGGTATTGGTTTGGGGTTTTTTTTAGTTTTGAGGTGAGTGTTTTTGGGTTTTGTTTTGTTTTTGGGGGGTTGGTTGTTTTTTGATGGGTTTTTTGGTGTTTTTTGGGGGGTTTTTGTTGATGTGAGAAAGCAGAATATGCTTTACCAGGAATAAAGTTGAAGACACGGTAAAATCCTCAAACACTGTCCTTTTCTAGTTATGTTTGCTGGGTTTATTTTTTTCTTAGAGATTTACATTTTTAAGTGCAAAGTTCTTTTTGAAGTTACTTCAAAAATATATATATGTGGCCTCACAGAAGTTCTGTAATATGTTGTGACATATATTACATCATCTGCTYTGCCCTTCAATAATATTCTACCAAGGGCAGTAAAAATACAAAACKAAATACACAGCCCTTCTGCACCACTGCAATAATTAAGCCCAGCAAAGTGGCTGCTAAGAATGCCTTGCTTATGCCAGAGGCCAGTTTGGTTCCCAACAGCCTTAAAAAATTAAGAAGAGAAGGTGACAAAAAGGTGGAGAAAAGCATGCATGACTTCAGATGATAGGCCTATCTGAGTAGTCTGCTTTTGGCATTCTGTGGTCTATCTTGCACCAGCTGACCTCTCTTCAAAAGGAGTCACAGCTCGGGAGAGGGCATGCCAGAGGGGGAGCTCTGTCATTTTTTRAAAGGGTTATTGGAGGCCACTTCAGTAGATGGAAAAAATGAATGGGAATTTCAGAACCTGGCTTAATGTAGTGATTTGTGTGACAATTTCTCTTAAGACAATATTTTTGGGACCAAAAAAAAAAACAAAACCAAAAACAAAAACTCCAGAAGGAGTCTAGTATGATACGATTCCATCATAAAATTCTACTTTGGAACACAGCTTCTTTTTACAATTAACAGGATTTATCATTTTAGCCATAAGTGTTTGCAAAACCTATGGAGTGCAAGAATTTCCTCTTTTTTTTTAATATATAAATTTCCACTTGACTGTGTTGTTCCTTTAACTAGCATACCTATATCTTTATTCTTCAATTCTTTTTTTGAAGACCCCAAACAGTTTTGTAAAATAATCTATACTTTATTGCAAGTGAGTTTCATGTTATGATTTTAATATATGAACTGTCATTGGACTCTAAACTGCCAAGGGCAATACAAACATTATTCAATGACTAGTGCAAATTATAAGAAAAAACCCTTTTTCTGCTCTTGCTTTAGAAAAAAAAAAATCTAAATGTACTGACTTCAGTTCTTTTCTCTCTTTTCTGAAAGCTACCACAACATGAACTCTTAAAACTGATTAAAGTGTCATGGAAAAAGTAKTTTTTATTAAGGAAGCTTTAAAATCAGGCCTAATACATGTGGTGTGTGTGAAAAAATCAAGACATATTAAAGATACTGAATTTGACTGGATGTAGGAATAGTGAATATTTATTACATGGAATTTATAAAATATTACAGAAATAGCTTTAAATTATTACAACTAAAAATAAAACTTTTTGACACAGTGGATAAGGTAACTAAAGACTAAAATAAGACAGCAAATAAAAGRCATGCCTCAGACTGGGAGAAGGCTGCTATTGGATGAGCATTTGCATTTTGAAAACCTGRATCAAGGAAGAACTGAGCACCATCACAACCATAATTAGTAGAAATTTAGTATCCATATTTTCTTGAAATGAGAATGCATAAGGCATTAAGAGTGAATTTTTGTGAAGCAAGCAAACATATTCAGCATATAGGAAACATCAAATACTCTCCAGTCTGTGATTTGCCACAGATGTGGAGAGAGATGTGTTCCTTTCTCCCAGACATTACTTGGTGCAATAGATGGATGAATTRTCCTTTGAAGCAATTTTGCCATTCCAGTTCATTGGGATGACTTTAAAAAAATTTGAYTCATTGACTTATTGATGGCTATAATGAATGGAAGTACTAATCTTGTGAAGTCTAACAAAGGAAAATACAGAGTTTTGAAGCCAAAGAAAAATARCACCACGCATATGTAAAGGCCAGAAATTGACTGGTTGGAAAACTGCCTTGCAGAATAAGGAAGTCTTGATAGACAGTAAAYTGTGTCTGAGCCAGCTGAGCTCTCTTGCAGTGAAGACCAAGAGCCTTCTGGACTGCATTAGACAGGGCATTGCCAGCAGATCAGAAGGAGCTGCCTTCACCTCTGGTGAGCACTGAAAAGCTGYATCAGGAATGCTGTGTCCAGTGCTGGTCTCCCCAGTATAAGGGAGACATGGACTTACTCAGGCAAGTCCAGCAAAGAACCACAAAGATTGTTAAGGGCTTGCAGAATCTGTCCTATTTAGCCTGGAGATAAGAAAGCTCAGGTGGATCTTATCCGTTTTTGGGATGGGAGGGTTATAAACAAGAGAGAGCCTGATTCACCTCAGTGGTTCCCAGTGAAAGGACAAGAGACAATAGATGCAAATTTAAATACTGGAAAGTTCACTATTCATAAGAATTTTTTTTTTTTTTTACTTTGAGAGTGGTCAAGCAGAGTGGGGTTGTGGAGTCTCTATTCTTTGAGATATTCACAACCTACCTGGACATAGTTCTGGGCAGTCTGCTTTAGCTGTTCTGAGCGTAAGTGTAAAAGAATTTCCAGATGTCCACACCAAGCTCAACCACTGAGATTTTGTGTTTCCTTGATGAAGTCTAGGGAAAAAGGGAAGAGGACAAGCATAGAGGTACATTTATGTGACTTGCATTTGTCTGTCCTTTGGCTTTGTACTGATTTCTCTGACAACAGACGTCAAAAATGTAGATATACAAGCTTCAGCTATCTACCCTAGCTTCTACCTGTAAATTACACAGAGAAATGAGCACTTACCAATGTGCTGACCTACCTCAGACGCTTATTGTAAAATAATATTTATTGCTCTCTGGATGAGAGGTTTTTTCCCCCTCCAGTAACTGCAAGGCAAGCTTAGTGTCCAGTTTGTTACAAGATATTTAAAAGTCAGCTATCAGGGAAATTATTCAGTCAAGAAAAAATGTTCAAATATTCCATTTTGCATCTGCTGTAATACTTTTTTCATACTAAAAGATATCTAACACATACCCTATTCCAGTATGTAGAGTATTAAAAAATAATTTAAAAAAATATTGGAACAGCTGAAAGACATTGGTATCTAATGGTTAAATTCACAGACTGTTGATCTGAGAACTGTTCCATGAAGTTTATATAAAGTCACAATGCACATCCTCCTAATTTAATCAGACATTAAATGCYGGAGTCATTCTGAGCATACCCTTAAAACTGGAGGTGTATTCATTATGCAGATGCAAACATCTGTATTTGTGTGTAAATCCAGGGTCTGAATATTTGAACGTGACAACTGCATGTACTGTGTTACGCTAGAGGGAACAAGAGACAAAGAGGAGCCGTGCAACAGTGGAAATCCCTCAAGGAATACTCTCTGATTCATCTGTCACATACTGAAGCCTTTTCACAGGGTGCCAGACCTCTGGAGAGGGGATGCTGGAGGAGGAGTTCAGCCACAGTTTGAAATGATTCAGAGCTTGTTCGTCGCTGCTCAGCTCAATTCTGCTAACCTCGACTGCCCTCCCCAGTATTCCTGTGGCTCTCACCTGTGAGAGTAGATTTTTCTGTCATCTGGCCACTCGTATGTCAGCCACAGCCTGGAGACTATTTAATTTTTTTTTAATACTAAACATGCCTGATTAAATGAATCATCAGTATAATACCACTGAATTCAATACCATTTGCATTTAGCCTATTCTACCTTGTAGTCATCAGTGCAGACATCTAAAAACACCCAAACAAGAGCCACAGGAGGATTTTTGAATGATTCCTGTATCATCCCCATTTTTTGCTCTCTGGAGCAATTAGTCCTCCAAAGAGAATTAATTTTAAAAACCACATCCAGCAACAGTGTTGTTCTGGTTGATCTGACAATCAAGGTTGATCTGCAAGCAGAGTAAATAGAAAAGTAGTGATGATATTGAACATCATTAGAAATKAAAGCCTAGAGAAAAAAAAAATCAAAATCACAATGTGATTTTTAAATGGAAAATAACATGTGTTTCAAATGATTCAGCTGTTGATTGTAAGCAAAAGAGAAACCTTTGAAAATGTAACTGAGACAATCAACAGTTGTGTTTCATTCTACCAAGAGTAAATTGAATAACTTAAAGAGATGCAAACATTAYATAAGTTTTTTTGTAGTTTGTTCCTGCTTTCAATTACAATGAAGTCGGTGCCCTTATTTTAGTATAACGGGTCTCAGACAGCAAGCTCAAGCCAACAGAAGGGGCTCTGTTTCTCAGCTATTATTTTTAGTTGCACTTTAGTTTTTTGTAAAACAGGTTTTTTTCAAATCATTACTGCAATTATTACTAGCTCTTCAGTTTAACTACAAGGGTTAATGCAAGTCTATGCATAAATACACACATATAGGCTGGTGTATGTGTATAAAGCATATATTTTTGTAATAAGTATCATGCAGCTGTTTGGTGGGTTTTTTTGTTTATGTCTACCAGGAGCAGATATTAGTGGGAAAAGAGAAGGAGGGATATGGAATGGTGGGAGGCATTTCCTTCCAAACTTCACACATTATCAGTTGCTGTAACTTACACGATCTGGCTAGACAAAAGTCTAACTTACTCATATATATATATGATTGAAAATATAAAAGAATAAAATAAACAGTATCATTTTTTATAGATTTTTGTAGTAGCCTCTTAGCTAAAATCCTGAACCTCATTTAAGAGAGCCAGAAAAAGATGGGTTAATACAATTTTCATTCCATTTACAAAACTTGTATTATAAGCAATAGCAGGAAACATTGTCATTCCTCTCCCCCTGCCCCTCTGCCTTGGGTAAGACCTATTTTTGAGCTGTTCTCATTCAGAGAACGAGTTGCTCCTTTTGGCTTTGTTCCCGGAGTACTGCATACTTGGTGATGTGTGAGGCATTGCCTCCTGGGGAAAAGGGAGGAGGGGKACTGAATCACAGCACTTAATTCTTAATGATTGTTCTGTGTGGTCAAGAGGACACAGAGCAGGCAATGCTCTTTATTCTTTACTTACTGTTATAGCTATTGGCAGCCAGCCCTTTTAACTTAGTTATCAATACTCAATGCCCTTAATCTTTTACTTTAAAGCCAGTCCAAAATAAGTACTAGCCAAGGAGCATGTGCCAAACAGAAATATTGGTGGATAGATATGATTTAAGGCAGCCCTGCTAAGGCCCTACAAGTGTGAAATCTAAGTAAGTTATTTGGTATTCTCTTGACAAATCTTGTTTCTTTATCAGGATAGTTGCTTTTCTGACAAAATGTCTGACAACTAATAGTGTGTGGAAAAATTCATAGGTGTTGCTAATAGATGAGCTTTTCAGATTATCCCATCTTTCTCCCTGTTGATATAGGACACTCTTCTAAAGCACATTTTCTATAAAAAGATTGAGTTTGGTTTTCAGTATCCTGTGAAGTGAGATTTCTAAATTTCAAAGGTTACTGAATAACTAAAATATATCACTGACTGGGAAGCTTCTCTTTATATTTCTTGTCTTTGTTTTCTAATTACACCCCAGAGTGCTGCATACTATAATCCCCTTATTTTCTAAGGAGTTGTACTAGTGCAAGTTGATATTATTCTTCCCTTCCATCACTTGTCTGTGGTTGTTTGAGCACTGAGTTATTTGGAATATTTAAGTGATTTAATAAGTGAAAAAATTGAMGTATTTATTCCTAATTCTTTTGTTCTCTGAAGAACTCCTTCCCATTTGCCAATCTGTTTCTAMGAATTAGTTCCTTCATTTGAATGAAGTATTCCAAATAAAGTGGCTTCATATGACAAGACAATAATCATCCTTCTTTCCAATGATTTACCCACTAGATTCTAAAAGTTAGTGCTGTGGGAGTTCACTTGGTTGATAATGAATCCAAGCCTTGGCTCATTTGTAGAACATGTGCACTGCAGAATAATGTTTAACCAACCACTTAATATGTATGCATAAGAGAAAGTAGGTGCACATCATTTAATTCATAGTTCTGATTTTATCCTGATCCTCTGCAGGAGTTTGTAGGGATCAGCTCAGTTCATCTGCTGAATGAATGTCCATTTTGGAGAGGCTTAAATAGCTCTTTGGATCCATTGACCAAATGGCTTTGCTTCAGTTGTCCACACACAGATGTCAAATTTCTGAGTGATGTCTCAGGTATTCCTGCCGACTCTCCAGCCTCTTCTTCAGAAGAGTGTCCTTGAAGTCCTCCATGATATCTGCCCGTCCTGTGGTTTTGTCAGATACTCTAAAAAGGCATTTTAAATGGGAAGGCATTTTAAATGGGAAGGCAATACTGTGTTTAGACAGCTGACTGAAACTACGGTTTTTTACTGACTAGACTGAGGTCTTGGATATGTCAGTCACATATAGATACAGAAATTTCTGGTCTCAAACATGTGAGGTAAATCATATTKACCTCAATGTCTAAATCTGAATGAGAAGAATCTTATCTCCAGGTGAAGTGATATTTTGCTTTCTGAACTCAAATATACCATAGATATTAAGTAGAATAAGGGATGTTTAGAAGAGAAGCTTTCATCACCTCACTTACTTTTTGTTGCCTTGTTCTCCATGACCAAAATTTGCAATTAAATAGGTTTTTTGTACTATGTGTCATTATTACAGGTGCTATGTTTTGTTCTCTTGCTTGCTTATTTTGTAAAAAACTACCCTGTAGGCGAGGTCAAACATGACTACTGTGCCAGTTTAATASTATAATCTGTCACAAACTGGGATGTAATTACTCTCCCATTGTTCCCCCTTTGTTTTTGTTAAAATAATGTCTTCACATTAAAGCCATGCATTTTACAGCAATTCCATTAGCAGTATTGCAAATTATTTTTCTCTGATTTCTACCAGTATATTTATTTATTTGTCCATTTCTTTTCCAACAACCATTTTTTTTTCCCCTAATGGGTTCATTACTGTCAGTTTGGAACCATAAAGAACTTCATAGCAGCTTCACTCAATGTTTGCTATAATCAGAAAAGCAGTATCCACCACACCAAAGGAAAGTTTTGGGATTCCCACTAAAATTGTTGTTTTTCTTTAAAAGCACTATAACATATTTCTGCATTCCTCCTGGACTGACTTCAAACTGAAGAAGAAAACACCAGTTTGCTATTAGATCACCTGTGAAAAGTTATCTTCAAACCACAAAGATTAGGAAGAAATTCAGTGAATGTGTGGTGCTACAGAACCTGATTGTTCTCTCAGGAGAACACTTTCTAATTTCCATGGTTCAGTTGAATTTTCAAGGTATCTTGTCTGGCTTCTTTGCCTATGAAGCCAGGCCATTAGCAGTGACTCCAGCATCTTTGGGAGTACTTTAGCCATGCATTGAATCTTATGCCCTGTTTCATACACTTCTGCACTCCCACAGTGTAGCTAGTTTGTCCCAGCTGATTAACTAATGATGAAAGATGGAGTTCAAGGAAACACGTATTTAAAATCTTGAGTAAAATGTCATTTAAACACATGCTTCCCATTGTATTTTTCACTTCACTTAAAATAGGTCTTTATACTTAGCATATTTAAACAGCATAAGGATGTACCASACAGCTAGCTGTATCATGGGATAAAGAAAATACTGGTGTTTGTAGATAGACAGAAAGATTAACAACTTAGTTGTGCTTCACTTTGTGTTCACTGATTTTTTTTCCCAGCATTAACACCTTTTTTTTCTATATTTCTGTTTTAAATGTCACAAGTATCAAATATGACCTCCAGCAGAACTTCTTGGGCAGACTGTCATTAGCTGTTAGTCTCTCTTCAGAGAGAGGCAACTAACTAGGCCTGTGAGTGTCACCAGACAATTCTTTTTCAAGGAAGATTCTTCATATGATATTTGTTCAAGTTTTTTGGGGTTTTTTTATTCAATATTTATCTAAGTCAGGGTAATTATGGATGACTTCTGTAAATACCATACAGATAAAATCAGTTTTAAACTGTCTGCACTGATTTTTCCCATTAAAGAAATTTTTAAATTTTACCTACTACTTTACATAGAGTGAAAATGTACAGTTAGTCTAAAACTTTCTCATACACCGAGCTCTTTTTGTCCTTCCTGCTTATTTACCTCTGTGAATCTTCTGCAGCGGAAAAGTAAAAAAAAAAAAARATGATAGCACACCCAAGAGAAGCTGAGAGAAGCTATTTTTTTTATAGATACACAAACATTTTCTTAGGAAAATGTTTCTTAAAATGGTTTAAATTTTTTAAAAGTATCCATTAACGAAAAAGAATGTCAGTCACCATAAAGTGTAATGGGGTTGTGACCTGTCAGCTTCAGTCTCTGTTGCCTTGGTTGCTCTGATTGAAAGAATTTATGCATGATGCTGCAGCCAACCATGCTTTGGGAATCTCAGGGCTACCACAGACAGAGCTTGTAAATAACTGCTGCAGGGGCTGGCATTTATTGCAAGTGTAAGTCAGTGGGCATTCTCAGCTGGGTCTGCAGMTCCGTGTGCCTTGACCGCCCTCTAGTTAGGAGTTCACTTTTCTCCTTTATAGAAAAGGGGATTTATTGACCCACAGTCCCAGGAATTCTGGCAAATATGTCATGATCAAGCCATCAAACATTCCCCTCCCCAAATGACTACTTTCCCACCTGTGACAGACTTCGTCATCRCAGTGCCCAGGTCAAAACTTTCAGCTCTCAACAGCTGACAGTAAACAGCTCCTTTTTAAATGCAGTTCAAATAATAGCGATTGTAAAGGTAAGTGTTTCTAAGAGAAGTGCTYGTTAAAGTCTGAGGGATATTTTAAATTAGATAGCCATTTCTTTAGCAGCAGCAAAAATCAGTATGGTTTGAAGCAGCTAGTATTTAATATGCTTGTTCACTGTGTTAATTTTCCCCAAGTCAATTTTTAAAGCTAAAATTATCTCCCTTTGGCTTTGTATAGCCAGCATTATAACCATAGTCATTTTTAAATTAAGCTCCCTTATTGTCTATGTGTATGTGAAGTAGGTGATATTACACAAAAAGCATGGGCTGCATTAGCTTGATACAAATGCATGTTTAAGAGCTTAACAAGCCTGCAAGAAAAATAATGGTCTCGATAAACATTAGAATGGCTCACTTGTAAGCCTTTTTGTTTAGCTKCACTTTCCTACTTGCACATTCAAGGGAGTGATGAAATGCACTGAGTAAATAAATAAAGCCTATTATAATGTCCCAATAGAAGAGAAAAGTTGATTTTAGTTACACTAACAAGTTTAAAAACTCTTGAATTATTAGATTTGCTGTGAATTAAAAAACACAATGCCTAGTAAAAAAAAAAAATGGGAGATTCTGTTAAGCAAATTAAAATCTGGTATGCCACATAACTGCATCTATACTTATATAAGAAGCGTTTCTCTAAGCATCCTAACTGTATTGCTGACTATGAAATGTAGAGCCCTACTGTGTATATGTAATTTTGTCTGGACTTGTGTTATAGTCGGTAATTGAATAGCACAGTGATGGACTTACTGCAAGTGTGAGAAAGTGCTAAACAAAACAGAAATTATAATGAAATTTGAGATGTCAGTGACAATTAGCTGTGTTATGAATATTCATTTCATATTCATTCTGGATAGTGCCATTTTTCACTATCTTTAATAACTGAATAGTGTTTCAAGAAATAGACATATAAATAATAGTCATATGATAATTAACATGGTTTTTTCTGAGTGTTGTAGCACTTGTCAAGTGCCATGTGGGTTGGAGCAATGACTAGAAAGTTAATTTTCAGGCATGGCCAGTTTTGTGTGTTTAGCAAAACCATTTGACTTTCTTGCAGAATTGTTAATTTACAGGAAGATAAAAATCTGCTTGTGAGTGGTTTTACTTAGGCTGAAGTCTCATTAGAAAGACTGAGTACTACACTAGAATTGCAGAAATCTAAATCAGGATCCCAAATGAGAAGTGAAAAGAAACGGAGTTACAGTGAAGCGATGCCCCCCAATAACCATCACCTCTAACTAATTCTGGGAAATGTGCTTCACTATCCTGCTTTCAGACTRGTACATGCATATTGACAGAAAACTGAGTATGTGCTTAAATGCYCTTTTTTCAGTCAGGATGAAGGGATCCATGAAAATGAAAGGGGGAGTATTAACTGAGCAAAACATAGTCTTTGGATATGAGATTTTAATCTATTTTGAATACTTCTTAACATTACTATTGTTCTGCTAGTATCCCCTACAAAGGTATGACCTCCCAATGTTGTCCTAAAAAGCACTCATGTGCACTCGTATTGATGAAATGCATTGAGTCTTTCATTCAGTACCAATATGTGAAGCCACACAGTCCACGGAAAAATAATGGGATCTTCCCTGAATCCCATGGTTTCCAAAGGAAAATTATTTAGCTAAAACCACAAAGACCCTCAGAGAAAAAGCATAATAGAAATTTTCCTTTTAGATTACAAAGCAATGCAAAAGAGCAGAACATTTGTTAAATTAGTTCTAGAGGACCTCCTTTGTGTAAGCCTAGTATGAAAATAAGTAAGACAAATGTATTACTGGCACTCCTTCTGCATCTCACAGGCACCCGTCTTTTATTCAGTACCCAGCTTCATGGCATGTGAGGGAATTGGAAACAGCTTTGAAATAACTTTGTTACAGAATGGCTAGTAAAAAGGTTATAATTCATATATGCTTGTTGATTATTTCCATAGTCATTATTAATTAGAACTCAAAGTTATGTTTTATAGTTTATCCAAGCATATCAGTTTTCATTGTTTGAAAGAGAAAAGGAAAGCTGGAAAAAAAAATTATAACAGCAGCAGGGAGAACATACCTGTTTTGGGAACATGTTCTTGCTTTTCAGTGTGAAAGAAATAAARAAGCAAAGTGTAATAGAAGTGAAACTGCACCTGGTTGTGAGAGAATAGTGTAATTAGAGCCCCTCCAATACTGCTCTGAGCATCCCAGGATGCTCCACAGCCCTGGAGTATTCTGGAACTTTGTTTGTGAGGCAGATGCCTCAAAGGAACTTACCTGTCCTGAAAAGGTTTTATGTCACCACACTCTTGAGAGTAAATATGCAAAATCTTGTCAGTGTGTACCTTRGGAAAATCATGTGCAGCAGATTTTTGTTTTCCTGGCTACAGCTTCTGACCACAAGCTRTTCATAAAGAAAGTGTTCCCTCAGAACATGGAAATTGTGTTGCTTCCTTCAGTGAAACAACAAAGCTGATTAGCCTATAAAATCAGATTTTTTAAGTAGTGAGGACATAATGCAAAATGTCAGTTGTAGAAAATAGATTTGGATTGCATGATCACAAGGCAGTTGACTTTCATTTAACTAGAAGAGTAAACAGAGGCATGTAATGAAGGGTATCAGTTTTGAAGAAGCAAGGTAAGATAAACAAAATTTATTTATTACTCATACAGGCAACAGAACTCAGATTAATATTGGATGTGAAAGAGGCCTGGAAGTCCTTTGTCTTGCATATCCAGAAATGTTATTGAACATGTATGAGAGCTAGAAGACATTGCAGAAAAGCTGAAAACTGGATAAATAACCAATACAAATGAGACATTAAGATTAAACAGGGAAACTGCAAAGGATATAAAGCCTCACTTCTTGTAGAATAAAATAAGATTTCCAGAAGTCAAACTGAAATGAAACTTTTATGGGGCATTAAGTTTGACAATGTGCTTATTGACCATGCAATTACAAAATTAAATAAGGAAAAGTGAAAAAACACTCATTGCTAAGGACATTAAAAGTACTACAACTYTTGCCCTCAAATTAAATTACTTTGGTCTTGATTTCAGTACAAGTAATGCTGAGTAGGAATGGTAATATGTCTCCAAGTTTCAGTGTCCAGACAGAAAGCTTTATGTACACAAATTATTCTGAGAGATGAAGTTTAACTGTAGTGAGCACTATATCCTTATTAGAATCACTGGTGGCTAATCAGTCCTAAAGCATATTGGAAAGACTAAGGAAAGAACTTAAAAGTGTCTAACTCCTGCTTTCAATTATACCCTCATAAATGCAGAAATGTTTCCATCTTTGATTGTTTGGTTTAAACTACTTAGCTAATCTTCTTTGTATTTATCCATTTCTAATTGTAATAACTCTTATTTCCCACTTCGCTAGTTGTCTTTTCCCAAGGCTAAAACAAATATTATTTTAATCTAGTTTATCTTACCCAAAGCCTTACTGACAGCATTTGTCTTTTATTTATTTATTTATTTATTTATTTAACCCAAAGTTAATAGCCTTGTTATAATAGTTTACTCTAACTCCTCAGGAGTACACTCAGTTCTTAAGATTTATTTTTTTTCATTATTAACTCCATCACTTCTGCCTCAGACCTTCCAATGAATATGAGTTGTTAAGTTA
>QVAJ01000049.1:3018487-3049979 GCA_003546035.1 Mixornis gularis | reverse complement strand
AAATATCAGACAAGCTGTTACACAGAAACTGGGGTCCCACCCCCCCTCCAAAAAAAAAAAAAGGCTTTGTGCTTTGTGGCACTGTCTAGAGAATAAGCCTGAGAAGGTAGATGATTGCATGATACATAGGCTAGAAAGTAAACACCAAAGGGTTTACTTGTTTTAATTATTGAAATTGTTTTAAAGACAATACTGGTACAAGATCAATTGGATAATAGTAGTAGCCATGGACAACAGTGATCTTAAAATTAAAATGTTTCTGATTAATAATGGAAGCAGGCTTTGGATTAGTTTCTTATTAAGAGAATGACGCTAAGATGGTATAATGAATTTTAATCTATAGTGTGAGTGGTGGTATTGGTGAATGACAGGGATGAAATTGATGTATTCAGGGCTGTGGTGGACCTTTACTGTGCTGTATTCCTTTGTTCTTTTTAAAGAGTACAATTTGTGTTCTTTAAATACTGGCCCTTCTCATTGCCTGCACTGTGTAAAAAAGTTGTGTGGGTTTGTTTTGTTTTTCAATTTGCTAGTTAAATTGAAAAAAAATCAAGACACAAGGACAACTGAAACAGAATAATTAATTTGATTGCATTGTATTATTCTTCTTTGAGGGGGAAGAAAAATTTTTTATTTGGTGTATTTGTTTTTAATTGTGGAGTAAATCTAGACAAGAAATCCAAATTACCTATTGTAGTGTTTTTGGTCTCTTCTGGATTGTGTTTCTGAGTGAAATTCATAAAAAAAATTGCCAAACTCCACTGCTGACCATGTACTTAGATCCTTTTTTGGCACTCAGTGTTTCTATAAATATTAAATACAAAAGTTGTGCACATTCAGAGCTCTACTAAATCAGGGATGAGATTGTGCCTTGTGTCTGCCCCTTGACTGAATGCTCAAGGAAGCAGGAGGAGTTCCTTGTACACTTTTGTCTGATTCACTGCAARCTCATGCAAAGCCAGATGCAATCTAGCCCAGATTTATCATCTGTCCTTCATGTACCAGGGGGCAATACTAGGAAAGAATAACAGATGTAGCCTTGTGGATGGTATCAAGTGGGAAATAACTCTGAGAAATGTTTTGCATTTAACTGAAACGTTAAAAGAATCAGTTGAATGACTGTCATCCAGAAGGTCATTCAATCCTTGGAGAAACAAGGGAAAATGTCCTATGCTGTGCCTGGAGATAGCTGAGGTACAGATGGTACTTAAAGCAAGCTCTCTGACCTAGAGCTCAAAGTCTAGATTGAACCTGACTCAGAGACCTAAATATTTTCTGTTCAGTCTAACAGGGCTGTGTAACTTGCAAGATGGAATGTATGTATGTTAGAATCCAGGAGAGCTTTATATGAGACATTGCCACAGACAGTGCATACYTTCTATCATTCTTCTATGCATATCTAATAAATCCAGCTGTCCAAAAATTGAAAATTATTCTTACATGCCAAAATATAATATTTTCTATTATCTGGATACATGTGGGAAATGGAGGGCTTACAGATTTTTTCAAGCCTTTGAGGAMATTTTAAGGACAGAGTGAAATTACAGTTGTGCTTTAAGAGAAATGTAAAGCTTTTCTCCAATTTCATCTGATATTCCATGAATTGGGAATAAGGTCTGGTGGTGGTTCAGCTGACAGTGACTGGTATCCCTAACACACTACTATGTCAGAAGGGCATAATGAGGAGCAATTGGTACAATAGCAAGGGAGAGAGGGGGGTTGAGAGACCATTTGCATAGTGCTTATTTTCCAGCTGGGCTTAAACCATGGCAGGCTGATAGAGGGAAACAGCACCGTGGAAATTCTGCCCATGGAGGAAGCTCAGGTGCACTGTCTGCAGGAGCAGTGAATCAGGTGCCATACCAGAAATGTCAGCCTGAAATGTTACAGTACAAAATGCTGCAGAGCCAAAGCTCAGGAGGTTGCCACTGAGCAGTGTAAGAACAGCAACAACAAAGCTGTGTGGTCAAAATCTCAGTGCTGTATACAGGGACCTGTACACTTAACAGTTGACACTGTCAGGCTGGCAAGKCAGAAATCATAAATGGTCATTGCAGTAATCAGATTTCCACATGACTAGGCACAACCACAGTATTCTGTACCAATATTCCTAGAAAAGTCATGACTTGAGCTTCCAAAAAAYAAAAAAAAAMMMCACAACCTATGTTCCTTTCTTAGTTCTTTTCTGTTTACATCATCYCCTAATTTTTCTCTGTGCTTACAAGATTAGTGTTCTTTTTATCTTTGCTCACTTTGCTAATAGCATCTCACAGTTTGTATTACAGATAGCTGGTGCTATTAAAATTTGTTATTTCGCACATTCATCTCCAGTTTATTTCTTCCACAATTTTATTTTCATATTGTTTTTCTACACCTTCTGTGTGCAACTGTGGAGATTTTGCTTCAAATCAAAGTTTTTAAATTGTATATGACCTTTCCAGAGAAATTATAGTACAATCAAAATGGTTAATGTTTTCTTAAGAGATATTCCAGTGTGCAAAATTCCAAAACATCACAGAATGATCAAAAGAAAAATCACCAGAAAACTTTTTTTTTCTTTTTTTACAATAAACGTTTTTTTCTGTATTGRCAATTTGCCAAGACTTTTTGCAAATTGTGGACTAAAACTAGTAATTAATGGAGCATGCACTAGACAGCTTGCATTTTTTCAATTAGAAAAATAGTCTGACCAAGTCAGAAAGAGCAATGCAGAATGAAGGGAGTAAGCAAGCCAAGAAAAGTGTTAGAAGGTACAGGCTCATTATGAAGAATAAAGATTGTTAATATACTTTTATTGCTAATTATGATGCTTTGATAGAAACTGTGTTGCACAAAGATTTTTCTCTTACATTAGACCGTGACTTCAAGAAAAGCAAAGGTCACATGGAAAATACTTTATTTAATTTTTAAAAGAAGTTATAAATTTAATAGTGGGTAATTTAAAAGTCGTAATTTGGTAGACATGAATTGGTTATGTAAATATAACACTGTTTAAGATATAGTTTTGAATAGAGCATCTCACATACAAAGGAAAGAAGAAACTGCCCATCAAACTGTGTGTGCTTATGCAACAGACATTTTGATAACTCTTCTTTCTGCTTACCTTATGTGCACTGAAATAATGATGAGAGATAATAAAATTTCAAAAATTAAGACTGCAGTAAAAAAGTAAGAAGGAGCTCTCTGGCCAGCAACCTGCACAGCTGGAGGAAATCTATCAAAAGGCTCCGTGGCAGCTGTCCTTTCTTGTTTCAGCACCGTTTACTCAAAGCACCAGTGAAATGGCAGGGCTGCCATTTTCTATCCCAGGAACTGGGGCATGGAAATTAAAATTCTTTTCTTCTCCTTTGTATCCATGATCTGGGATGGGGAGAGAGACACACATGGAAATGTTGATCTGTCTTTCCTACCCACTTCCTCCAACGGGAGCTATAGGAACAATATAGGTATTTACATCTTTAGCTTGATTAGAGACAGATAGATCTTAAGGTACCACTGAGGGAACACAGCCYCCCCCCTTTCTTACCATGGCTGTACAACACCCTGTGGTCTTTGCAGAAGCCTTTTGGTACAACTACAGATGTTACAGACCCAAATATAATCAACCACACATATCCATACAATGCATTGCCTACAGGACTGGATACAAAGTGCTGAAGCTCATTTCCAGCTTCAGATGCATTGTGGCATCAGTGGAAGAGCCATATTTTCAAYACCCCCTGTGAGATATCTCCCTGCCTGCTTAGAGGTTGGTTGAAGCTGTGCCATTGCAGTGCTGAGCCAGAAGCATGTTGCTTGCTGTGACCTGGTGAATTTTGGTCATCCTTTACCACAGCTGAAATGAAGCAGAGGAAAAAAAGACAAAGTCTGTGTATGAAGTATGCATCCAAATCTGGGTCCTTCTTCCATGACAAGGCATCTGCCATGAAATTCTGTTTCCTAAATGACAAAGGAAAGTGAAAGGGAAGGACAAAAAGAAGGGGGGCCAGGAGGCAAAGCAGAGAGAGATGCACTTCATCCCTCAATACTCTTCCAGACTGGGGGCTGGTCATCACCATTTCCAGTCCTTTGGCTCCCTCACAGTTGTGCTTTAAATCCTCAAAGTTAGATTTCATTAACAGGAGYTCATTATCTCAGGTGTAATTCTTCTCAGTGGGATGAGTTACCCAGAGAAGCAGGTTTGAGCATCTGGTTTTACACTAAAAGAGTGAGTATAGGATAAAAGCTACCATGAATACCTATTTTTCAAAAGCTAGTTGTGCATCAGGCATCCATAAATTCAAGCCCTCTTTTGGGTGAGTGCCATTATGGCAGCTACAAACCAGAAATCCCCCTCCTGAACTATCTTTAGAGCATGCTAAACCCTGAAACCATTGCACCTGTGCTAGAAGGTGCTGCCAACTTGTGATGTCATCAGTCTCCTTGGAGTCTATGTGCAATTCAGTGCTGCTCAGTTACACCAGGAACTCCACCCTCTGTTGGTCAAAGCAGCATTTCTTCTGATCAGCACAGCCAGTGCTGCTGCAAGTCACTGAAAATGCTGTTAATAAATATCTCTCGAGAGGTGCAGAACACCAGGATGTCATACAGGTATACCATRGCATAGCTATGAAGAACGTCCCTAAGAACAGCATTTACAGGATACTGGAATTCTGYAGAGACTGAATGGCATCAGAGGATGCTCACAGTAGCCCCTTATAGATCCACCMCAGAAGGCAGCAGAGCCCACTGCAGATGTTGACAGCACTTCAGAGTAAGAGGCAAGGAGTGTTGGTTCTTCACTCTGATGTCCTTCTGCTTCCTGTAATGTGTGCAGAGGCAGACTCCCGTGTTTCTTTGTGAAAAAATGCCATATGGAAGCTGCCAACAGGAGAGTCAGAGGAGAAGTAGAACGACTACACAAGATTGTTCTTGAGGTATTTCTCAAGGGCTTCTGGCTGAGATTCTGAGCAAGCAGAGGTGCTCCCAGAGAGCACCTCCTCCTGAGTGGGGGCAGTCACCGGTGACAGTCTCTCATACCATCAGAATGGTGAAAGGGGTTTTTCTATTAGACATGGGAAATGTGGAAAGCAGCATTTCTCTAATTCCTAACATGATTACAGCATGTATGTCTATGTCTGTGTGTGCATGTAGCTTACCAAAATGTCTCCATCAAACTAGAGAGATTCTGGGGTGATGAAAATGCTTATTRCTTGGGTAAATCCACTACTTCAATTACATTAAAAAGGCAAGATCTGTATATGCACATTAAATCCTTTTAAGAACGTAAAACTGCCATAAAGTAACCTGAGTGGCCTTGTTGGGATACCACATAATATGTATGGTAGATATATGTAACCTATAGAAATGAGGCTACCACCTCAGCTATAAATGCAATCTGAATGAAATGCAGGAAAAAAACAGTAGTGGAATGATGCAGAAATGAATGAYAACGGAGGCCTGCTAATATAATAATATTATACCTCCTTGGTCAGTATGCCTAATATACTTCCCAGAAAATCCTTATTTATGATGTACAATACAGTCTGGAAGTAACCATGTGTAAAAACATCATCTTGAAAAGTACCATTGRGTTGGAACACCAAATGCACCCATTGTAATGTCTAACACTCACAGCACTCATTGCAACCTATCATGACCATGTTGTATGTGCCTTTCAGTCTTCCTGGCAGCTTGTTCTGTTTGAGGGGTGATTTGGAAAGGGAGTATTTTCTTAAAAAAGACAAAGACAAATTGTTCCAATGATGGGCCAATGGAAAAAATGGAAATGCATGAACATGATGACAAATATGATGTTTGGCTTTGCTTCAGTCACTTCAATACAACAGTATGTAGCATGCTCAKAACTGCCAGCTTCTGAAAGAATGGAGATTTCAGCATTGTCACAGTATTTAAAAACAAGACATCTGACAGCAAAAAAAAGAACCCCAATAAACAAAAACCTCAATATTTTTGGTTCTTGGTGTATCAACAAGRTTTGATTACTTAAACTGGCACTGGCAACACATATGTCCTTCAGGTATTTTCCTTGGTGTGTCTATGTATGGCATTCATGTAAGGTGTGGGCCATTCCAGGTTATCCTGTCTCACACTGTAGAATGGTTTCTAAATTTTTACAGACTGAAGCAGCTGCTGAATTGAAAATGTCTTTTTTAAAGAACATTGTTTTTTGGCAGAGAAGGAAAATATAGTTGATGTCGTATGCATGGAAAATAGCTACATAGGAGTTCAACTCAGGGAGTAAACTTAGATCAAAAGGTCTCACTGAAAATTTCTTTTAAAAACAGTTTCCTTTTTTGGAAGACAGTGCAAGTGAAATATTTCAACTAACAGGCAAAAATTACTGTCATTAGGTGATATGCCAGTAAATTCTTCTGTACATATACACTRCTACACACGAGTAGTAACCTGATTACATGTATTAAAAAGCATCTCTTCCAGAGGTACTACCAAGTTTTTGTGCTAAGCAAATCAAAAGAAGCATTGAAATGATCATTATATTCCTATTTCACAGTATTAATTCCTTGTAGTAATACTAGTAATGAACTTCAGTAAAAGTTATGTGATATATTCTTAACTGTATTTATTGCTTTGCCATGACAAGAGTTCTTTCCAATAGAAATGCCTCTTTTGAACATAAAGATAACACAAAGACTTTTAAGGGCAGAAATGTTCATTTTCATGCTTGATCAGCCATGTTCCCTTGCTTTTTGCTGCTTGTATTCATCTGGTGTGTTTACCCAGATATCTTGGTCATGTTGACTGAACAAACACTCTGAAGTGGGGTGTGGTGTACAGAAAACAACTGTAGTAGCCATCAAACTACTTGGAAATTAGTTTTCTAGAGAGCAAAGAAACTATGGGTTTCTCTTAGCTCAACCTATAGTGAGGGAACTGAAGAGCCATCTGGAAAATAGAATGAACTCATTAATCATAATCTGACAGAACTTCAGAGGCAACTATGAGAGTGTTTTAACTCTTGATCTCCATAGTAGAAAGAAGTTATTCACTAATCCTTTTTTTCAGGTGCTGTGGAAAGTGCAGTACAGGTTGAGCCATTGCAAAAAATAGCTGACAAGCTTGACCTCTGATAAGAAAATAGATTCAAAGTTCTTTAGCCAGGAGCTGGATATGCTTAGTCTGTCTCTGAAGAAAGATTTCCCAGCTTAAGCTGTAAACATTTTATCCAGTTTTATCCACTGTAAATCCAAATGTTCTTAGTGCTGGCCAAGAAAGTGAAGCATTGTTAGCTCATTAAATAAGAAGGGCTGAAGGCCAACACTTCTCTTCATCATTAAACTTTATTTCGAACATGTTGAATAGATGGTGGATGACTTGTGAATCCTCTTTAAAATTACAAATTACATTCTTGAACCTTGGTATCAGCTGTTGTTTATCCTATACAATATAAAAAAAATCAACACAGATTAATATAGAAATAATCTATAATGAACAACAACCTTTATTTCAGCTTTTGTACACGTAAGACATGAGATATTATTTGTCTCCAAAGCTTTCCATTTCAAATCTGTGGGAAGCAATACGTCAGATTAAAAAAAAAAAAAAAAGAAGAAGAAGAAAGGACAGTAGTAAAACCTAAGACCACTTAGCTTAGTAGAATTCAGTTAATGTTAGTTAAGTAATGATTATATTATGAAACATATAATTCTCTGCATATAGCTGGCTGGTCCCTGGGAAGATGAGAAACACAGTCCCCATGGAAAAGGCATKGCTTGCAATTATGTCATAAATACTTCAAAACCAGTAAAACCTTCTGCTTAAGTTTATGGTTCTCRGCCCAATTCAAATATAACAGACCTACAGACCTGATAAAATCAACTACTTTGAGTCCTATATATTCAAAGTCTCTACAGAAATCAATCATTATGTTTTGCTTATGTTAAAGCATCAAGACAAACAACTTCTAATCTAAGTTTTCTTAACATATTACCTCTAGCCATTAGCCTTGTATTTATCTTTCTCAGTACTTACTGTGAGATTGTACCTGATTCAGTACAGCTATTTATTGCCCCTGAAAAGTAGCCTCTTCTAGGCCTGGCTGGAAACTCATGTCCATCTCTTGCAACTAGCAACTGTGTGCATAAATCAGTTGAGCTCACTGCTCTGACAGAAAGTCTTTTTTCCCTTTTTTTTAATGAGTTAATTTTCTATCAGATCATTGAACTGTTCCACTTCCTTCTTTGATTGCACCATAATTAGATTTGAAACAAGTGGATAAGCAACTGTGTGTGGTGCAAGAAAGCTGGAGGAGAATTGAATAGACTAAGAGTGAACTATGGCATAGAGTATAATGAAACCACACCTTTATTTCTATATCTGGAAAGTTTGCTAATCAAAGTGAAAGAATTAGCAGATTAGCACTGGCTTTACTATTGCAATCAATTGCCCTATTTCATCCTTTTGTTTTATTTTACATGTGCTCTCTTTTGTTTGAAGATGGTGAGGGATCAGTCACTTCAAATTATGGCAACAAGGCAAMATACTGCAACAAATGTTTACCATACCCTTAATCTGTTTGGATTTCCTTTCAATAACACTGAAAACCAAACTACATTATGGAAACATAATGTTTTTGTTACAGGATCCCATATAAGTCCTACAGGCAATATCTACCCTGTGCAGCCAAGTTCAGTGTTATTTTCCATGGTGTTACTAGTTTGTCTCAAAAATGTCTTAGGTTTCACCCTATCCCCACTGGTCACAAGTAACCCTTAAGTTTGTACTCTGAAATCAGGTACAAAGTTTGCTGGCCTTGTACCATGCCCAAAATCATGTGTGATTTCCATTCACATAAATCACTTTCTGGTGAATCAGCCTCATGATGACTTTGACTATGTGACTATGTGATTGGTAAATCAACCCAGATTTACCAGTCAGCTGTTGGTCAGAAAGGAAAATAATAATATTGGTGATATTATTATTATTATTATTATTATTATTATTATTATTATTATTGTTATTATTATTATTATTATTATCATCATAATTATTATCAACAACAGCAATAATATTTATGATATTATCATCATCAACAACAATAGAAATAACAACAATAACGACAACCATGGCAACCAGACTTCCTTTTAAGGGCTGATGGTTAGGAGCCAAGCAGATGTGCCAGTTCTCACTGTAGAGCCATTAGTCTTCAAGCAAACTGAAACCATCACATATGTTTGGATTATTAAAGGAATTAATATTACCTTGTCTGTGACTGGTTTCAGTTTTAATCCTGTATTTCCATAATAAACTAGTCAGATTTAACAATTTGTTTAAGACTAGGGGGAATAGGGAAATTGCTTTCATTTCCAGTCATAGTTTAACCCAGTTCCCTTCTTTTGTTGATGCCAATTTTCATTGTGGGGACAAATATAAAAATGTTCATGATTTGTTTCAGTCTTCTCAAAATGGTAACTATCTTATAGCAAAATTATTATGATTTGCACGTCAGTACACATCGGAAGGATTTAGTGCAGGATCTCAAGAGCTAGCAGACTGCACTTTCAAAGTTCAGATCCCTGAAAAAGTGAGACCCACAATGAAGAAGATCGTGTACTGACAACATTCACACAGTAACTATTTKTCAGCTAGTAGAAGTCCTGTTTTAAATTACATTTTTGCACATAAAATCATTAATCTGTACTTTCCAAATGGGAATTTAAACTATATTTTCTAGTATTATAAATCAAGCTGCTTTGAAATTAATGAAATATTTTTAATTATTTAAAATACTATATTATGCACAGTATCAAGTAATACAAAGGATGAATTGACTAGTTCAATTTTATTTCTTTAAAATTTGTCTCAGTGTAGCGTTACATGCTACATATAGTGTGGTTTCTATTTTTATGGACCCTCTTGCAGTGTCATCTATTTTGGTCTAAGCAAAGGTTAGGAATACATAATTGCTGCTGAAGATATATACATATCTTCATTTTAACTTTCCTTGTTATTTTGTTGCATATTTTTATAAGTAATAAAGAGATTTTCTTGACTTGTTTTTCAACACACAAGGCTAGGGAAAAATAATGGTTTAATCATCTTAGAAAAACACAAGAGTAGTAGCAATAGTTATAAATATATTAAAGGAGGAAAATGTTTGGAAAAGATCTATTAAAATATATTTCCCTTGGGAAATATAATATCAGCTTGCATGATTAATTTACTGTGTCTCAAGGATTCACTGAAAACCATCTTAAACTTCTTTATGTGATCAATTCTGTTTTACTGCTCTGAAATTTATGCAATAAAGCAAATAAATTTTTGATTGATTTGGTTGATTTATCTCACGGTTCCACTTGTGTGACAAAGCATGAAAGAAGCAATGAAGAGAGATGAATTCAACTGATCTACAGAAAGGAATTTATTATATGCTAATATTGTTTCGATTTGTGAAGATGTTTCAGGTTTTTTTAGTGCTTTGTTAATATATCAGGAACACCAAAAAAGTTATTCAAATCAAATAATTATTTTTGCATTCAAACTTGAATACKATATGTATATATATTTCCAATGTTTTAGAAAGTTCAAAAATTCTGCCTTTTGAATGGAAACTGAAGTTTTCTGTTTAGGCCATGAGTAGACAGTGGAATGGAAATACATTATAATATTCACAAGTGTTGTTCAAAGTGCCTGAAAATGTCATGGTGATACCATCACTAAGAATAACAGAGTTGCCTACTTTGCACAGAAATATAACTCACAGTAGGTTTTTTAATTCTGCCAGAAAAAAAAATGCCCATGAATAAGTGGGCATGATCCTTGTCTAAGATAGAAACAAAAATTAATTTCAGATAACATGAAAGTCTGAGAAAGACATTGTATAAGAAGAATATTTGGAAGGCTTATTTATAGAATGAATGCTTTTTCTCAATGAAATTGATTTGAAAAGGGAGTGTGTTTAATGGATTTTTCCTGAATTTTCAATCAACACTAGTGGTAATAGGCACTGTAGTCACTTTTTGTGAATACTAAAAAAATTCTTAATATTGAATATCCTTAGGTGACTTTCAATAATTTTATTGATGTCAAAATTGTATATACTCCTCTGTCACTGGAAGGTTCTGTAGATCTGGATCCTACAGTGTATAGCACATGACAATACACTTGCACAGAACCTTTCCCCATTTACAGCCAAAGTCAGGATCAACAAAACTTCAGACATGATTAGAAAGCTCAACACACAGCTCCTCACTGGTACAAGAATCAATGGACAACCACATCTTCTCTGGATGCCATCTTGGCATCTCATTCACTCATTACTCGCCTACAACTGAAGGTTGCCTGATTTTTTATTAGGAGTAAGGAAGTTTCACCCAAGTTATTCTGATGATCATCAGGGATTGTAGAAACATAGAATTGTTTAAGGTGAAAAAGATCTTTGTGTCCAACTCTAAGCCAGAACAGCCAAGTCCACCATTAAACCATGTCTTTAAGTGCTACATCTACACATTGTTTAAATGTCTCCAGGACTGGTGACTGAACAATTTCCCTGGGCAGCCTCTTCCAATGCCTAAAAACCCATCTGGTGAAGAARTTTTTCCCAATATCCAAAATAAACTTCCCCTGATGCAACTTAAAGCCATTTCCTCTAGTGCTGTCAGTTATTATTTGGGAGAAGAGRCTGACCTCCCACCATATTCAAAACCACTAAGAAATTTTTGGTGCACCTCATGCCCTTGATAGCTATTCATCCACAAAAAAAAGCCTTAAATTTCACCTTTCTTCTTTCAAAGAGRAAAATAAATGGATTAGTGTGTTTCTGAAATGAAGATAATAGATTTTTAAAATATGAGGGAAGGTTTTAAATTTGAGGGTTTTTTTCCTTTTCAAGATTTTTTAAGCTTGTCTTAGTGGTCAGTCAGTCATGTACCTTTTACGACTTTAATTTTTCATAAGAAGTTATATGATTTCCATTTGCTTCCCTGCAACCTACTATGGGCTGGTGCAGTGGCTGGAGTGAAGGTGTYTTTTAGGGTCATAGGTTGTTTTTCAGTCATCTCCTATCTGTCCTGTTGAGTGGGGATATTTGATACACTTCATGGGCATTAAACCAATGGGCAGCACTGGGCCAAAATTAGCTCTAGAAATAACTTGGGTATTGARTGTGTCATGATACCAGATAGGCCTCAGTGAGAGGAAAGGCTGTGTGAAGCTGGCAGGTGCCACACACAAACCCCTTCTTGTGTTCCTGGGGCGGACCACAGACAGGCAGTACTTTACTTCAGGCAGCTGTATGAGACAGAACAATACTCACCTCCTTTTGTGCACTATCACCCATTGTTGGTTGATGTTGCATCGTACAATAGGATTTTAGATGCTACACCCAGTCCAGTGGAAAGAAGTAGATGTTAATGAATTTTAAAATATATTTGTTGGAAAAGACAGAACAAGAAATCGCCAACACTTCTTTTATTGTCCCTTTCCTTTGTATTTTCAAGTACTCATTTTCATGAGTATATGTAATACACAAAAAGTACAAAAATGATATATTATTTTTAGATCTAAAAGATTTCAGGATCATATTAGCAATATTACAGAGTATGCATTAGTGCAGTCCTCAGATGGTTTGATACATTTATGAAAGTTTCTATCATTCTTGTTGTCACATCTCAGTGTTTCCAGAACATCTTATAGAGCTTCTTGGGAGCATCTGGCTGAGCTCTAAGGGAAGATCTGACCTTAGGCATTAGTCAGCATGCCTACAGTGCAAYTTTGCTACAAAAAACATCTGAAAAGTGGCTTTGCTGATTTCTTCTCTGTGTCCTACAGCAATTACAAATCAACTTAACTTTGTTAAGAAAGGAAAACAAGKTCTCCTTCAGAATTAATTATTTGTGAAAAACATCTTTGGTGGAGACGTCCTTCAAAGATGACGTGGAGAGTGAGACTGGTGAATGGTGAGGATGAAGAGTTGTGCACTAGGAAATCTGTTCCCTCATGTGAAAAGCCTGTGAGCATTCCTTGTCCCTGGAGTAGCAATTCATCCATCTTGAATTTTGTGATGCTGTATTTATCATATTTCCACTGGAAATCACCTGAGTGATATTTACTGAATAAATGTTCTCTTATGCCAAAGCATTCAAAATGTCCAGGATCATTTTCAAAAGCAATTTCAAGCCCATGGGGGCTAGAACCCATTCAGCTTTATCACTCTGACTTCTTTTTGATAATTCTTAAGGAATATTGCCCATGATTGATACTGAGGTGAGTGTTTTCTCACAGTGAGGTCAAAAAGTGAGCTCAAAAATGGTTGTCAATACCTTTAGTGTGGTGAATAAGGCACAAATGTTAAAGGAAACAGATTATCAGAGACAGCATACAGGGAAATAAGCTTTCTTGAATGGAACAATGTTCTACTTGAATACTCTAGTGCAATATATTTGTGTTTATGCTGTTCCTGTCTTATTGATGAGTCTTAAATCCAAGATCGTGTTCGATACATGGTCTGCCTAGTATCTTTGTCCTTGTAATTTTATAAACAACATATTTTTTCCCAGTAATGTTGCTCAGAGGCATATAATTTCACTTCTGCATGGGCCCCAAGGTGGGAAAATGGAGCAATTTAGTGCTGCTCTGAGGTTAAGTGTGTTCGATATCGAAGTGCAAGATCCCTCACTTAATTCTGAACTGATCCTGTGCATGTTGGTACTCTGGGCTTCTGCACAAAACGCTGGATCCAAGTCTTTTTCTCAAAAACTAGAAGAGGAGAAGAATGCACCAGTCATGTTTTTGCAGCAATACCACAGAGGACTCACAGTGAAAACCAGGACCCAATCTGTCAGAGGTTTCATGGAGTTTGAGCATTATTTTGCAAGTTAGCTGGCTGGGGACTAATAGCTCTAGGAACCTCTGAGGTTTGGGGCTGTCCAAACTTCTACTGAGTCAATTTATCAGAAGTCAGCTATTCTGCTCTACTTCTCCTGTACAGACTTTTGTCACATAATACCTGTAAGGATGAAAATTGTAGAAAATTGATTTTTTTCAAGGAAGTGGCTCATCTGCTGCAATTTATTCCTATGTGAGGTAGTTCCTACAGCTGCCAACCTGCTTCCCTACTAGGAGATACCATACTTGGTGAAAAAATATAGGCAGGTATCCATGATCACTGGAGCCTGACCARGTCCATCAGCAGTCAATACACTGAGGCATCTAAACATGGCATGCTGGGGTTAATGAATTAAACCCATAGACTTAGTGGTTAGACCTAATGGAAAATAATTATGGATGAAGCAAGAAACTCGTGTTCTGTTCTCTTTTCACTGTAGGAATTGAAATCTACTTTGTCTCTAGTCTGGAGATAAGGAAGGGAGAAAATGAACACTGAATCTTTCTTGTGTAAATGTACCACAGTGCAGCCAGGAACATTGGAAGGCACGGGGGAGAATTTGGAACTTCAACCTAGCAAAGAAGACAGTGTTTTAAATGGTTCCTTCAGGAAAAAGAAAAAAAAAAGTAAAAAGCAAAATCCAAAAAACTACTTGAGTAGTTCTTTACTCATCATCTGATCAAAAATAGACTTGAATCTGTGAACAGGTTGACATTGTGCTTTGAGACAGTACCCAGAACCTGCAGATTCATACAATTCAGCTAAGCACTTCTCTGATGTTATAAAATTTAATAGCTCTGTTGTGCTAACAGCCATGCTGCTTTCAGATACTGATATACTAATTATATCCTTAGTCCCTTATCTCTCCTGCGACTGAACGAGTTACAGATATSCACCCCTTATCCTGTCTTCAGAATCTCAGTGAATAACTTTCTTCTCAGTTTCTGGGTGGTAGTTGTGAGCTATGTTTAAGGTAAAGTATGGCCATTAGCCATAATTTAGATATTACATCAGACTATGTGTCCTATTTGCACTAGGAACTGAATTGTGAGAATGACAGTCTTTGTCTGTACAATTGACCAGTCATAAATTATACTATAGATAATAAAAAGCAGGGATTTAATCAACAACAAATAATTATATTTATTTGGCAAGAGGACCAAGGAGGTTTTTGGGTTTTTTTACTTGTCTTTTTTTAAGCTTTAAGGACTTAGCCAAGAGTTTAGTTTACCTTTTGTATCTTGAGATTGGACCACTTCTTTCCCTTAAGTCACAAACCTGACAGACAGGAGCTTTCYGCCGCGCTTTTCATTTTAGGACACTAGATGTTATATTTTCTATGAGCCAAATATCCTTTACAGAGATGTCTGGGAAATAAGCCAGTTATAATGGTCTCAGGAGAATCACCAGGATTGCTGAAAAACCAAAAAACTATACTTATATTTAAGTACATGAATGTCTTGAATTAGCACAGCAAATGGCAATTGACAGCTTTTGATGAATCTTGGCACTACTTTCTTATCAAACAGTGTATGAGGCTTTAAATCAAAATGTATTTCTCTCTTCATTGACATTAATAAAATTCTGAATCTGTAGGTTCTGAATTATGTCTACATTATAATTCATGTCAACTTTGTCCAAATCCTGTTTGTGTAGTTTTGGCCTATCAGGCAACTGTATATCTCAAAAGTGAATAAAGCAGAGTCATTGCTAGGAGTGATAGCATCATTTTGAAGTCACTCTGTTAATTTGGATGGCAAGGGGCTCAATTTCAATTTATATGTCTTTGGCCAATGTTGGGTTGTCCTTCTTTGAGAAGGATAGCCTCTGGCAAATATCGATTTTTATTTTATTTTATTTTATTTTTTTTTCCATTTGGAGGTAGCCCAAAGTGTTCCAGATGTCAGAGCTCTGACTTACAATCGTGCCAGATTTTGAATGAGAATTCCCAGGAGCAGAGCTTATTGGGGGAATATGCAGATACTCTGCTATTTATAGAAGAACACTAGTGTAATCAAATATCAACATAAGTGCACCTTTAAATAGAAAATCAGGGTGAAAATGCCTTCTATTATACATTGATATAGTTGTTCTGCATTTTGAAAGTCTGCGTGAAGAACAAGTGCCATTGGATAATAAAGCATAATTTAACAGAGTAAGTTTAAAGACTTGATAGTGCATATATTGTAAAAAAAAATAAACCCTCCTGACCCCTACCTTTTAGTCAGATGGTGTGCTGGTATGGTGTTTTTAAAAGGAAAGGGAGGAGATTCAGGAATAATTTCAATTTTTTCTGTCCCAAATTTTGAATCAACAAACAGTCAGATGAAAAACTACTCATATTTGCGAAAACTTGGAATTTTCACTTCTTTTCTGATATTTAGGTTTATTTACTTATTTTTAAAAATATTTTTACTTTCAGAACCCAGAAGAAACTTCAGTTCTATCACAGTGTTTCTCATTTGCACTAAACTTGTGGCATTGTTATATGGCCTATTCATAGCAATTACAATGTGCTCAATTCCTACTGATGTGTTATAAGATAATGCATTGATCCAATCAATTTTTAGGTGTACATTAAAAATTATATATATATGTGTGTGTGTGTGTGTGTGTGTGTGTGTGTATATATCCATATATATATATGTACATGTATATATATGTGTGTGTATACATATATATAAAATAATTTTTAAATTATTGGGGCCTGATGCTACTTAAAAATGATTAAAACATTTAGATCAAAGTGTTCCCTGTCTGTGCTGTAATGAAAAGAAGCTAAGCATCAAATGTACTAATTAGAAAGACAGCTGTTTTCTTGTTAATATCTTAGCTTGAAATAATTTTTGCTGGGAAGATGAAAATGTCATCTTATCTTTAGAAGTTGCATAGCATGCAGTTGGGGCTTTTTATGAGTTTTTTGGGTGTTTGTTTTTTTTAAACAAAAACAAAATAAAACCAAGGAACATGTTTTTTAAAATATCAAAGAAATAATTTGTGACATCCAGATTCATTTTTCTTTGWAAGTCATTTAGCAGCTGCATGATTTCAGAAAAGAGTTGCTGTTAGCCTTCACCATCATCGGTAGAAAGACATAGGTCCTTCCAAAACATAAGTTTTAATTTTATTTACATGATAAAGACAATTGTATTTTTTCTTCAAATACTATCAGGGCTATAATTTTTAGAGGATTTGACATGAAGACACTGAAAAAGCTAGTGCAGTAGGTATGAAAAAACTGTATTGCTATCTCAAAATGTCTGTTTTCCAGGAAGTCTCATCGACCAACAAAATTGTAAGTTAGGCTTTTAAATGCCCAAAGGTGAATAGGATAATATTCACAGCCTGAGTTTTTATTTTTCTATTGGAAGTTTTGTGTGCTTTTCAGCACAGCTCAGTAATACTGTGACACTGAAAATAAGATATCCCAGTTAATTCTTACTAACAAATGATGCTAATTATTTAAGTCATAAATATCAAAGTTAATATTATACATTCACATACCCATAATAGCATATCTTATCACATAATTCTACTTCTGGAATGCAAAATGAAAAATTAATTATTTAACTTTAAAATGGAAGTTTAACTTTTTGATTTTTTTTTCTTAAGCAAAATTATTCAAAATAGTTTTTAACTGTTCTTGTACCTATTGAGTCTAGGAGTGATAAAAGATTTTGTGATCAGAGTTATTAATTACATATAGAAAAGAATTGCAGGTAAGCTTTCAAACAGATGTGACTGCTGGGACAATGTTTATACTTTTACCTTGCAAAGTTGTCTTTCAATAGTACTTTCCTGCCTATGTTGTCCTTCGCACAGTGGTCCCTGTGAATCTTGCAGAATCTGTAGAACACACCCACATTGTCTCCTACACAGACCAGATTTCGGCACCTACTTGGAAAAAAAAAAAAAAGTGCTGTTTTTGTTTTTTCCATTTCTGATTAATTAGTGAAAAATGGCCAGTGTTAGAGAAACACAAACTATTCCTTGCTAATTAACCCTGCTACACTGACATCCAAGAAACTCTCAGCTCAAGCCAAGACCTATTATGAGAAGAAGATACAAGTATCTTTCTGACAGCAGAAGCTCAAAACACACCATGTCATTTGTGCACCAGTCCTGCTCTATATGGCRTGTAATTCCTGACCTCAGTGGAAAGATTGATCATGACTTCTTCCATCTGATATTTATGAAATGTTGCCTAGCATGTCTGGCAGAGTCAGTAATACATTTTCCTCTTTTTCTGTTTTGTCTCTTGTTTCTATAGCATCTGAGTTTTGTGCGATTTCTCATTAAACATTCTCAAGTTTCACCCACGCAGGCCATCTGGACTATAGTTAATATTTTAGGACCTATCCCCTTAACTTTGATGTACTTTCATGTAACTGCTAAAACATGGTGATATCTCTTCCTTCTGTCTTGAGAACCTCCTCCTCACAAACCCAGACATACCAGAGGAACCAAGGGCTTGATACTGCCAGCAGATGAACACTTTCAGATCTCTTCTATATTTTTTTCAAATCTGAGAAAATTTATGTTGAGAAAAAGAAATCTSTGAACTCTCAGCAGCAAAAATCTTGCCATAATGAAAGACCTAAAGTCCTAAAGCGTAAAATATTATATTAAAAATAAGTTTCATGTYAGTGGTTCTTGAAGTTGGTTTGTTGCATTAGATTATGAACACCAGAATGGTAGTGTGATGACCAGCACAGAAACAGTGTGACCCACTAAAATGGATTCACTAATGACACTGTCAATACTATAGTTTGATCCCTGTCTTCACCTGAAGCTTATTTCCCTCTCAGTTTCATTGCATTTCATCTAACTGTTTTATGAACCARCAAGTTCTGTTCCACACCTATGACTGGAACAAGCATTTTACTCAGATTTAACCCAGAAGTACCTCTCAAATAGCTCAGTCACATTTGAAATAGTCTTAGGGTCTGATGTTAACTTTTTTTCATTCTTATTAAGTRAAAACAAACTTGGAAGATAACAAAGGTCAGATAAATGTTTTCAAGAAACAAAYTGGCAGCTTTAATAATACTTGTGTTTAGTGTAATAAGACACTTATCTGTGATTTCATCCTCCTGATCCTGTGGGATCTTTATAATGACATTTCTTTCTTAAGGATAGACACACAGAAATGGTCCATGGTCTGTCTCATAATGTTGACTAACTGAACCATGATCACTTGCTTCTTAAACAAAGCGACTGATCATGACTGGTATCTTATTCTTCTTCCCTGTCATCTGCATCATTCAACCCAGGCCYGAAATACTCAGTCACAAGGACATCACTTAGGCATTGATGCATGTGCAGTGGGTCACTCATGGCTAAAGGAGGCCCACTGAGCAACCAGCAGGAGCTGCTTGGAACTTTTKAGCCTGTGAAAAGAGAGTAAGGACAGAATTCAGTTCCCTTTACTCATATGTCCAGAGCAGCCYATATGTTCCAAGAGTCTAAGATATATTCAGGAGTGACACAAGGGCTTTAAAGTAGCACCTGTAAGCAAGGAGAGATATCCAAGCACATCCAACAGACACTAAGCATCTTAAATAAAATTGAGCTCTAGATTTTTGTTGACCCTGACAGAGATCACAATCATCACATAAAATACCTACRTTCAGGTTTCATGACCTCTGACTTTGACCCAAGGAAGCTGTAATAATGGAGAGTTTAAGGGCTGTCATGAAAGGACACTGCATTAGGCATCTCTAGAATCTGGCTGAGAAAGGTTTTACAAGGCAGGGGATCCATCCCACTTCTAGGAGAGGCACATGAGACTGATATGTTTGARAGAAGATAAGATTTACTTCCTCTCCTGCTCCCCAAAAGTTCTATTGTGGTTGATTTTGTATAATTCTGTATTTTATCTGTATAAATTTATTGTAAATTACAGAAAATTCTTTGACGTTTGCCACAGTTTAATTTTCCTCTTTTTTTTGTTTGTTTTCAGACTACTGCARAAATCTGATCACCACAAATCTCTTGCCAAAATAGCACAGAAACAGGGTAGAGAGAGTAATGGTGATCTTGCCAAAGAATTCTGATCCAATATGCTGCACAGTGCACAGAGCGCTCTGCCTCAGTAGTCATTGAAACAYTGGTTGTTTCTGAGACACTTCATCCATAACCTGTGTTAAGTTTAAATATATTTGCACTGTTAATCAGAATGCTACACAGTATAATGGATTTAGGTGYCTGCTATGCCTAAATGTGTTGTTCTAGGGGATTCAAATAGTTTTAATTGGCCAGTTTGGAATAATGATCCTTAAATTCCCTGTCTCATCCTTCTTCCCATTTCTTCGCCATAGTCATGCACAACTTTAAACGGGAGGGTGAGCGCAGACGTGCAAAAAGATATTTTATGAGGATTATAAGAATATAACACAAAACAAACATAAACATTTCCTGGAGTGAAAAACACTAGGACTTGAATATTTGTRAGGTGTATGGATACATTGTCATTAAACAGAATATCGACATGTTGCTGTATGCACAATCCCCTAAATCTGTCAATTTTCCCCTTAGSCTGTCAAGAAATATTCTCTCCCTCCTCAAATTGTGAAGAAAACACTGTGTTAAGTCACTACATTTCCCACTATCCTTTCAGAATGTCTATGGTTGAATGACGGACTGAAAGATCTCTAGACAACCTTGGCTTTAATCTGATACAAAATGACAATTGACTTTTTGAAGAATATCCATTTCACTTCGCTGAAGAACCTTGCTGTTTCTGTGGTGAAATGTTTTAGGGAAAGATTTTTCTCATTTTGGAAATTGTCTTTAAGGCTAGGAACTAAATCTTATAARCCTGTTAACAAGGATGTAACAATCTCTTAGTCCAGGACTTTTTGGGTTTGYACTGAAAGTGAATTAAAGGTTTAAAAATCAAGTTTTAAAAAAMTGAACTATTTTATGCTATTATATGSTTATTTTGTTTTACTTGTACATATTAGAGGACTGTCTAACAATTCTCTTAAAAAAATTTACCTTCAGAGGATTTTCCCTTTGCAGAGGATGTAAGGACTAAGAGCAGTAATAGACTTTCTTCTGTTTACATACCTACCTACAGCTATGTTGAAGACCACACTTGCTCTTCTGCTTTCAGTGGATGTTATTTCTAYAAAATGTTGTGTATGTTCCTGCTTTTGTTTTCAAGTATGTCTCTGAGAGAATAAATACCCTGCTGAATTCTTCTTACCTGAYATATATGTATTCCTCCTCTACTCTGATTCCCCGTAGTTGTCCACTTATTACTTTCTCCTCAAGTCGTAGACAAAGGCTAAGCAGAGTAATTCAAAGACAAAAAATTATTTGCCATACACAAAATATTTATAAAGATTGCTTGTCAGAAGCCATCTACAGTGCTACATTGCTTTCTGAAATGAAGTGGAACATGACTGCTTTCTTAAACTATCATTTGTCAAATGGAGTACGTAAAGCAGACAAAGTATCTCACTGGTGAACATTGACTATGCAGTTCCTTCACTAGCAGTTGAACTTCCAGTTTTAAGCTCATGCTCTCAATATCAGAATTAGCTCTTTTTTTTTTTTAATGGGTGAAATATCCTAAATATTTCCTCTAAAAACATGTTGCATTTTTGATGTATTATTCAACTATTTTCACAATCAGTCTTAGTAAATCAGTTCCAGTTTTACTGAGTATGAGACTAAACTTGCTTCAGCCCAACAACCTTCCAATCAGATAGTACTCCCAGATGTCCTTGAACAATATTTTTAATTAGAAAAGAAAAATTATTTTTCATATTTGTGTGTGGACTTCAGTACTGGCTGATGACATTTTTTGGATTTTTTTCCTTTTTTTTCCATCAYGTAGACTAGTAAATTTAACTACAGACAAGATTATTTTTTAAACTTTATAACTAAAAGTCAGATCATCCTCTTAATAAAATACTCTTCTCTTGTCTCAATAAAAACATTATTTTATGGAAGATCATTGTATTTATTAGATTTATTAGCACACAGAAATATTTAAGTCACTATTATTCACAAGAAGATTTAATGTAATTAAGCTTATAACTTTGTTAAGATTTGTTAGTTTATAAAGAGTATGCTTTGAATATAGGTATATAAACATTCAAAACTCAGTAAAAATTAAGTTATTGCATTTAGCCAAAAAAATTATTTGTAGATACATTGGTGATTTAATCTGAACTTCTCTCCTACCTTAGAGAAAAGTGTCAGAAATGGTTATAGATATACATATAGATATAAATAAATAAATATATAAATATAAAATAACTCAGGTTATTTTTTCAGTATCCTGAGGAAAGCCCATGGCTATTCTTAGGCACTTTCAATCATGCTGATGTTGCAGTTGCTTTTTATCTGAAGAGTAAAAGGGTGACAGAGAAGTAGTAATTTTTTCAAGTTTACAATTCCACACCAGCTACAAATCTTCCTTAGTTTTATCTGCTCTAAACCATCATATATGTGCATACTTCTAACCAATTTAAAAGAGTAGAAAGAAATCAGATAAAATTGAGTTACTTGCTCAAGGTCTTTAGCTGGAATTATTTTACGGGTATTTAGCATTTTAGCCAGCATGTGAGAGATGAAAATACACTGCTTTACATCGTTGTGTCTTATAAGATGTGTGATGCTCTTCATYCTTCCTACTTTCCACCCATGTTGCTTGAAGGAGCTGATTGTAGACTTTCACAGGGGTCAAAATGAGACCTGCCTTGCTCTTTCGTTATCCACAACAGTTTTAAAAGCCATTTTGAGCAAAAATCTCCCAGGATCACCTTTGTATCCAAGRGCTTTGAATGTTCTGAGGACAGATACTCTTGCTGCTGTCTTTCTCTTCTGGACCAATGTTGACCTGGGGTGTGACTCCCCAACTGGCTGAACATGAGCCAATAGTGAGTCCAGGTGGCCAAGAAGGCCAGTGCCATCCTGGCCTGCATCAATAATAGTGTAGCCAGCAGGACCAGGGCAGGGATTGTCCTCCTGTACTCGGCACTGGTGAGCCATATCTCAAACCCTGTGTTCAGTTCTGGGCCACTCACTGCAAGAAAGATATYGAGGTGCTAGAGCATGTCCAGAGAAAGGCATGGGGCTGGTGAAGAGCCTGGAGCACAAGGAGCTCTTTGTAAGGAGCAGTTGAGGGAGCTGGGGGTGTTTACCCTGGAGAAAAGGAGGCTCAGGGGTGACCCTATTGCTCTCTACAAGTATCTGCAAGGAGCCTGTAGAAAGGTGGCGATCATCCTCTCAAGCAACTAGTGACAGGAGAGGACACAGCTTCAAGCTGCACCAGGTGAGGCTCAGGTTTGGGGTCAGGATGGAATTTGTTCACAGAGGGGTTGTCAAGCATTGGAATGGGTTGTGCAGGGAGGTGGTGGAGTCACCATCCCTGRAGGTGTTCAATAAAAAACTGCATGTGGTCCTTAGTGCCATAGTCAAGTTGACAAGGTGACAATAAAGATTGGAGCTGATGATCTTAGAGGCCTCGTCCAGCCTAAATGAGTCTGTGATTCTGCCACCTCCATTGCTTTTCCTTAGCATTTGCTCAGATGCCACAAAGYAAGCTTGTGTTATTATACAATATATAATAAAATACAGCTTAAGGCTGAGCTCTTAAACAAGGGTTACCTACATGACCCAGGCTCAAATGTATTTCAGCTGGGTTACAACAAGTAGTTCTAACATCTTCAGTCATTGTGAGGATTATCTAATTATAACAACAGTCCCACTTCCTTCACTGCTATTGTTTAGGAAATAATAGGCAATTCAGAAGAAAAAAGGAATGTATGATCTGACCCAGTATATTCCAAGATCTTGTAAGTAAAAAAAGATAATATGAGACAAAAAGGGTTTTAACAGAAAAGGAAATTAATGATCATGATGATAGTCCTGGCAGATGGTCAGGGGAAGCTGAGAAKATAGGAGTAGAAGTGTTATTTAAGGGGAAATGAGACTTTTTGGGTTTTTTCGAGACAGACTGATATTAAAAGAGTTATTGGGGAAAAAATTGCGAAGAGTCTCAGATTTAGAATAAACACTTCTTTCTATGTCAGGTTTGAATAGTGGAAGTGAAAAGAAACAAACAATGGGTGTTAAAAGAAAAGGTATGTACTTTTTTAGGTGGCTGATAATGGAGTTCTGCTATCTGTAACTCAGGAACGCTACTTTGTTGGAGTGCAGTGTAGGAAAATATAYCTGCATATACAGTACCTAATATATTAGACTTCTTTTTTGTAAATGTTCATCCAGAACCACAGACAATAAATTTGTTCAATCTTATAACTCCTAGTTCTGCAAGTAYTGTTTTTTGAACTCTGAAATATTTCTTCCTATGGCTAGCTCAGTGAGACAGAACACAGCATTAAGTARAGCAGCTTTCATGTTTCTTTTTCCTATTTCTAATAGCTGCAGATACTTTAGAATTAAATTAACTTGTMCTTTTATTTTCTGAAGACTAAGCAATTCAGTCTGTGTATATGAACAGCRTGGAGAAAAGGAGAGGAAGGGAGGGAAATAAAATAAATTTTCAGGAGGGACTATGGGAGTTCTCATGAATGAAACAGGTCATTGCTACTCCTTGGATCATCACCAGAAATTTACATTTTTATTCCCATAAAGCAGGAAGCATCTTGCAAGGTAGCGTAAGGTTTTCCTAGGGCATTTTAATGCTTTTATATCTTTCTGTCTGCATCATATATGCTTAGTTGTTTAGGGACCTAGAWCTGAGAGCCACAGAAGCAGGGGGGGAAAGACATGCTGTTTATCTGACTTGTAGTCATTTGGTAAAAGGTTTGGAACTGTTTCTGTTATGAGTAGATTTGTGAGTCGGAGACTGGTTTAACCTGCATCCATCTCTGTGAATTTTCTTTGTGTAAAAGAACCCAAACAAAAAAAGCTGCTTGCACTGATGTACAGTATCCTCAGACTCACAGAGGCATAAGACTGTAGTTGAAAGTGTAAAGCACACAACTTATTCAAGTAGTTCTGCTTTTAAGCAACACTGAAACATCTTTAATATGACCAATTACTTTGTAGGTATCCAGAAAATTTCCAGAAATCAGTTCTGGAAACATGACAGGTAGAATTGCCATCAAAGAGTGCCAAAGTGACTGCAATAGGTAGTCATGTAAGAGCACTTGGCTACTGTAGCAAAAAACCCAACTATGGTGAACTCTTTATTCTAAAAACACAGCGTGAAAAAACAGATGGAACTTCTAAAGTTTTATCAGGCTTGACATGGAATTGTTRGTATTTATGTGGATTCTATATAAAGTAAAAGGTCAAGACATACTTGAAACTCAATCCTAACTGAAAATACTTGCCACTTGCAGTAAGCCTGGCTCAACTTTCTCGTTGTGATGAGAAATTCAAACATTTTTGTCACTCAGTTAAATCCTAGATACTACACTGAAAGAGAGGTTTTTGTGGAGGTTTCTTTTGGTGGAAAGCCTGTGTCAGTCAGCAAAGTGTCATATATTCTTACCTTCACAAGGTGACTTGCATAACTTTTTTTTTTCCTTTGTTTTGACAATAAAAATGAAGAAGTAAAATGGTTTATGTGCCATTAGGGCACAGCTGGGGATAGACTGACCCTTATTCTACTCCCTCCAGAGTAACACAAACTAAGTGGACTGTGTTATAATTGCTCTAATAAGCCAAATACTCTCAGGACATATTCAAGCCAGCCAAGAACAACAGTAAGATGTACATGATCATGTCAACTGTATTGCTTCTTATGTTTTGGATTATTAGCAGGAAAATTTGTTTTCCTCTTGAGCAGATTCCTGTGTAATATACAGAGGCTTGGACTTCCACCATATAAGCAGTCAGAAAACATAAAGTAGTATTTTAATCTCTGGTACTAGATGTCTGCTCAGTACCTCAAGTTTGGTGAAACTCAAACTTACAGCCCAAATATTTGGCTCCTTCCAAAKGAAGCAGAAACTGCTGTCTGAAGTGCTGGGAAGAAATTCTGACTTCACTGAAGTCAGTGACAAACAGATATGTGCATTGGTATCTAGAAATGACATGAGTTCTGTGTATGAACAGAAAAAATGTTCTATGTGATAATTATGCTGTCTTTCTTTAATTTGATGCTGCTACAAATTTTCTAAGTGAAGGGAAAAAAAMCCCAAAACAATGCGAAAACAAATTTCCCAGGCTTTGAAGCAGTTTTATGTAAGTAGTTATTTAATTTAGAATTATTATTGCAATCTGAAGARCTAATTAATGTTCTAAAAATTGCTGCCAAAAACCCATCAAGAGCATCATTTTACTTTAAACTTGCCTACTAGGAAGTGGTACTTCTCATGTGTTTCAATACACGTTTTCAATTCTTAGAGAAGTGAAGACAGAGATCAGCAGAACTGCCACCTTGGGCTTCCATGGAGTAGATTACAGGCCTTTCAGTCTGACTTTGGTGCCAAGGAAGGTCGTGGTGCAGATCATCTTGTGTGTCATCCTGTGGCACGTGCACAGGGGATCAGGCCCAGCCAGAATGGGTTTATGAAAGGCATTGACCTGCTGGGCCAACCTCATCTAATGCCAAAGCTACCTACTCAGTAAATGAGGGAAAGGCTGTGGATGTTGTCTACCTGAATTTTAGTAAAGCCTTGGACACTGTTTTTTCCACAGCATTCTTCTGGCAAAATTAGCTGTTTAGATAGGTGCTCCCTTCACTGGATAAAAAAAAAAATACTGGATGGTTGAGCCCAGAAAGTGGTGGTGAATAGAATTCAATCTAGCTAGCAGACAGTAGCTAGTGGTGTTCCCCAGGGCTCAGAACTGGGGCCAGTTCTGCTTAACATCTCAATCAATGATCTGGACAAGGGCATTGGGTGCACCCTCAGTCAGTTCACAAATGACACCAAGTTGGGTGGAAGTGTTTGTCTGCTGGAGGGTAGAAGGACTCTGCAGAGGCTCTGGACAGGCTGGATTGGTGGGCTGAGAACAAGTATAGCAGGCTCTACAAGGTGAAGTGGTGAATCCTGCACTTGGGCCACGACAACCCTATGTAGTGCTACAGGGTTGGGGAAGAGTGGATGGAAAGCAACCCAGCAGAAAAGGACCTGAGAATGCTGGTCAGCACAGCTGAACATGAGCCAACTGCACCCAGGCAGCCAGAAAAGCCAATGGAATCCTGTCTTTTATCCACAACAGCATGGTCAGCAGGACTGGGTAGTGATATTCCCCCTGTAATCAGCACTAGTGAGGCCACAAAKCCTGTGTTCAGTTTTGGGACTCTCACTTACAAGAAAGACATTGAAGTGCTAGAGCATGTCCAGAGAAGGGCAACAAAGCTTGGGAAGGGTCTGAAGCACCAGATTTTTGAGGAGTGGCTGAGGGAGCTGAGGTTGTTTAGACTGAAGAAAAGGAGGGTCAGGAGACACCTTATGGGTCTGAAAGGAGGTTGTAGCCAGAAGGGGGTCAGTCTGTTTTCCCAAATAACAAGTGGCAGAATGAGTGGTGTCACCCTCAAGTTGCACTGGGGAAGTTTATACTGGATATTAGTCAAAATTTCTCCACTAAAAGGGTTGTCAAGCCTTGGAAGAGGCTACACAGGGAAGTGATTGAATCACCATCCTTGGAAGTATTTAAAAAATATGTATATGTCATCCTTATGAACATAGTTCAGTGGTGGACTTAGCAGTGCTCAGGTGGACTTAATGGTCTTAAAAGTATTTTTAACCTGATTCTATGATTCTATTCTATGGATTGAACTATTACTATAAATAGTAAACAAGTCCTTTTTATTTTTTTTAGGTATCCCTCTTTTCTCTTATTTGATCTGTCTGTTTTTCTGGGGAGTGATTAATTTACGTGTAATGAGGAACAAAAGGGAAAAAACAGGAGGTGGGAGGGTAGGTGTGCATTCTCTTCCTCTTCTCTGGACTCATCATGCTCTCTCTTACCTTCTCTCTCCTCTTTATCTGTTATTCTGATTACCTATCTTATTTCTATTTCATGCCTTCATTAGTAAGACATGTTTATACTTCCCTGGCTAACCTATGCATTTCCCCACCCTTCATTTCATTTTCTCCTATCAGTGTCCAAAGTTGTAAATTCACCTCCTGTTCTCTAATCTGTTCCTCTTCCTATGATCACTTTATTTCAAGTCTGCTCTATGCCCTTCCTCAGCATTTTTAAAGTGCATAATTCTCTCCCCTCTTCTCATCTTTTTTTTAAAGTGTTAATACCATATTCATGCAGCAGGGGTGTGTTCAAGGTGGAGACAGGGATAGCAAAGAAGGAAGGAAGCTTTTATCCCCATAAAATTACAAAGCAGCAGGTTATCTCTCAATGTATGTCGTTGTACCTGAATTCTCTCCTCTTCCTGGGACCAATATGGTAGAGAAGTACACTATGAAAATACTGAAGATACAGTCCATCAGCAGTTTACGCTGTTGCTTGTAGCTGTGGGCCGTTCTGGCGTAATAAAGGAAAGATGGAGCTGTCAAACTAATTCTTAACACATAGCAGTTTACTTTCAGACCTAATAAACCATAAATTGTTTGCTTTGTGTCTTGCAACCTAAAAASTATTACTACCTTAATAGTTGTGTTCTTTTCTAATGGGAAGAAAAATAGGGGGCACAGCAGAAGTCCAAGAAAGAGTTTAAAGGGGAAAGAGGGCAATTAATAGAAGCAAAACATTATTTCTCTTGCTGAAAGTATATTTAAGAAGGGGAATATATCACAATAATCAACCAGGTTTTTTGCCTTCAGCCTGTCTGAGGCCATGTGGTTTGGAGATCTGATCACTAGTCCGAAAAGGAAAGGCTGTTTGCAAGATTTCTGGGGTGTTTTTTCCTGGAAAAGGTGAGAGGACAAAAGCAGAAATCTATGACATACACTTTATGCCTTGTAAGGAAGTATTCATCTGTCTATTTGCCTCTCTCTCTCTCTTTCTTTCTTTCTACATACATATATATAGAGATCCATATGTTTCAAGCTGTCACTAAATTGATTTGGAGGCAGATTTTTCTTTCATGTACTGCTCTGAAGATTAGGTTAAAAATGCAATATTTAATATATGGCTTAAACCAATTGAATTGAGTTTTCTTATTTGTTTTGCTCTTTTACATTCACGGTTCAGTATTTTATGGAGTTTTGCATGGTATTTCCATCAGTAATRACAGTTCTGACTACTTGGAGACAGAACACTCCCAAAACAGAAGATAGTRTTTGAAAAATCAAACAACATTTTGTAACAATCATGCTTGCTTAATACACCCYGCAACATTTTGGTGTATACAGATTCTGTGGAATTTTTAAACCATTTCTAAACTCATATTTTGGGTGAGCATGAGTTACTGGCTCTTTGTTGTATAAATAAGTCATTATTTTATCATTTGTGTTTGTGCTGTCTTCCAGTACTCTTKATTTCCTTCATAGTGTGAAATTTGGTTCTATTTTGCTTTTGAAATACTGCTTCCATTCAATTTTCTTTGCAACAGGTTCATTGGGCAGTACTTTGCCTATTTTTATTATCTTGTGTTTTGTTTGGGGTATTTTCAGGGTTTTTGGTTTGTTTTGGTTTTGGGGTTTTTTTGTTTGTTTTTTGTTCTTTTTTTCCTGGTGCGTAACTAAAAAAAATTTCCGATTAAATTGACTATTAATAGCCGTTATTTACATTAATTTGCACTTGTAATAGCATCACTAGAGGGCAGTATTGATTAAATTAGGCACACTCTAGTGCTCTTTGGAAACAGCTGCAGAAAAGCCTCCAGTAAAAACACCTTTGCATTCTTAATATATGGCTTTCAAGTCCATTTTTCATTACATCCTAAACAGAAAAAGTAAAAGTAATCTTAATCACCACATGTATTTGACGTTGTTATTTGTAACTTTATTTATAACTTTAATGTGTGTAAAAGAACATTCTGTGATTTTTATGAGAAAGAATGTGCATGAAGCTTAGTAGAAATTAGATGGCATTAAAGTTATTGTAAGTTATCATTTATTAGAAGTAATTAATAAATAATAACATTGTTATAATAAAATATAGGTTTTTCATATGCTTTTTCTCAGGGAAAATGCTATGCAAAATAAGTATCTATTCATTAACTGTCTCCTTGAAAAATCTCAGTACAGTGTATTTTATGATAATGGACAACAAAGATAAGCAGAATTGTAAATTAAAACACTGACACATTTGTTCTTATCGATTTACAGGTCTCCTGACAAATGCAGCAACACAGAATCCTCGTAGGAGTGGTTTAGGCTCTCTGTGAGCTACTTAACTTAGTCAAGTTTCACTGCTGTTGATCATCATCTGTTATATGTCATCAACTCAACTGTCTGTTTCTCTGTATCTCATGAATGACAGCATAATTCCTCTGCATTATGAGCTAAAGTTTGTTCTACCATTCTGGATCACTGGACTAAGGAATATAGAAAAAGAGATATGCTTGGGCATTAGCAATACAAAAAAGTTCATGGTTAACGTTTCATCTGCGTTATACACCACCGCTGGACTTGCTGTTACCTACATGTTTCAATCCGAAGAGTCTGCTACAATGAAGAGTATCATCCCAATCAGCCTTAGAGAAGACTGTTTTGCCTATGGGAGGACACTGAGGTGCAAAATAGAAACTCTTCTTGTGCCCTAAACTGTCTGAATTGCTTTTATTTTCTTATATTTTCAGTATTTACAATAGACCAAAGAGCAAAATCTATTTTAAAGTGGACACAATCTTACTCTTAAGAGAGTTATGTCATTAAATTGAAGGAGGTCTCCACAAAGACATGATTCCAGCTTTCACAAAGCTGAAATGTTGTCCAGCAGAAGTCTTTATGGAAAGCTGAAGTAAAAACTAACTCAGAGACCTGCTCTTGAAATGCCATGTTCAAGAGAACATAACGGAACACTGAGAGAAAATGACCTATGTTTGAAAAATTTGGACAGAAAGAACGCTAACTGTCTACACAGCACCTTTATTCCTCTGTACTTAGATTGACTTTCTCGTACTAAAATCATTTTCAGTTTTAACCAGTTAAACATGCYTCTTCTACAGTTCCATTTTTGATAGTTAAAGTTGGATAATACAGTATTTGCAAAGAGCATGTTTGGTCATCTGTGGCCTATGTCTCATCTGATACACCATTTAGCACCAGAAAGCAAATTAAAGAGAAAACGAAAGTAACACTTGTTTGAAAGAGATCATTAAATGTATTTTGAAAAGCCTAAAGTTATATATTTAACAGTTTTTATATGTTGTATATTTGTAGAAAATCCTATTTAACAATTAACGTGATAACTCTGACAGTCATGAAAAGTGGTTCAGAGTTAAGTTGTGTTTTATTACTTCAGTTGTCTCTGAAGTGACCGGTGTCATTTGCTTTCTTCCATTGGGACATTCTGGATGTAAAGCATGACCAGAGAGGACTGTGTAGAAAAAGCAAAGAATAATGTTGTTTATATTACATAAATGCATTCAACCATTGCACTGTTGGAAGGCATTTTTTATTTTTATTTTATTTTTATTTTTTTGTCTTTATGTACTGATAAAAATAGAGTGTAAAATATTTTACTCATTGCTCTTCATAGCAAGGTTTTCCTTCCTTCCTTCCTTCCTTCCTTCCTTCCTTCCTTCCTTCCTTCCTTCCTTCCTTCCTTCCTTCCTTCCTTCCTTCCTTCCTTCCTTCCTTC
>QVAJ01000049.1:2970345-3018402 GCA_003546035.1 Mixornis gularis | reverse complement strand
TTCCTTCCTTCCTTCCTTCCTTCCTTCCTTCCTTCCTTCCTTCCTTCCTTCCTTCCTTTTATGTAAGGATCAGTTTGAAGCCTGTTCCTTGATCCCATTTTCAGTGTTTTACCTCATTGTTAGAAAGCCCACTTTTTCAGCATTATTGGTTAGTGAAAATTTAGCAAAGACAGCATAGACAAGGGAGAAATTATGATAAAACTAAAAMCAAAACCTTGTTCCTTTTACTGTACCTTTTGGCATATAAGTTTGGTACATTTGGTATGATACAATCAACAAGGGAGCTTAATTTCTTCCTGGCAAATGTATTATGGTTTCAATTATACTACCTAATACTCCAATTAACTTTTAGTGTTATGCTAGTTCTATTCTACTAAAGAAAAATATATAGAGATTATTCAAGTGACCATAGATGAAAGGTACAAAAATGAAAAGTTGATTAAAGAATTTTTTTTAAAGCCTACTTAACACTGAGGCTTATATAATGCAGAGGTTGCAGGAAAATATGAATTATGGATAATTTTGTCTTCAAGTAAAAATATATTCAAAATTCTTATTTAATCATAGGATTTTGACCAGTATCAAAGTAGCAATTAAAGCCCAGCCACTTGTAAAGTGTTATGGACTGACTGCACTATAAATGACCAATGTCAGGTTTAAAATGTCATGCAATAAATGATGGTAAATACAATTACTGTACATGTAGACCTCAAGAGCCAGATCCCTCACTCTACAAACTCTCTGTTTTGATTTATTTTAAAGGGAGCTTCGTAGCCTTATTTAGTAAACACTGAAAAAATGAAAGATGTTACATCATTTTTGTTGCTTTACAGTATTCAGTTTTGTGTTGGTTCAGCTAAATTATGAAAAATAAAGAAAATCCTTTTATAAGTGAGACTTGTTCCCTGAGCATGACGTCACCAAAGGAATTTCACCAGATGATAAATAAGGTGGGAGCACAGAGAGGAAGATGGAATTGGAAATTGAGGACATGAACTATGTTTTGAAGTTTTATCCTTCCATTTTCATGTCTTGGGTACCTTCATTTTGGTGTGCTCAGTTACAGATCATAGTAAGGTCATTTATTCTCTGGAAAATGGATCCTCTAAGAACAAGGGGATCTAAGAATGGAAATCTGAAATATTTACGTCTAAAATCACACAGTCCAATCAGTTCTGAATATGCAACGTTATGTCTTTGTTTTCTAATTAAATGCTCAAAAAAGGGTAGATGTACATGGTTATAAGATCTACTCTGGATAAGAACTATCAAAGAAAAAAGATTCTGATTACTCTTCAGAGGTGCGTTCTCGTTTCTGAGTCTCTTGTGTACAACAGACACTTCAAGGCACTTAAAATGTTTTTCATGCTTTTCCGTCCTCCCCCAGAATGTATAGTTTTAAACAAACAAAATATACTGGCTGCCTTTGTCACTGTGAATTACTACTCTAAGAACAGTGGTGAAATGTTTCTCTCTCAGGAACAATATGTTTTCAGAATATTGTGAACTTTAATTTTACAAAACTAAGTTACATAAAAAAAATTGTTTGTTTCTGAAAGTATTTTATGTGCCTCTTCCAAAGCAGAGTTTGAAACATAGAGGGTAATGTCTTATTTGAATGCTATTAAATATCCRTCATTTCTCAGATTGCACACAAGTAACTTTTTCAAAACACACTTGAAAAGGAACAGAATAATACATAAAAACACATAATGGGCTAATGAAAACAACCTCCAGAAATGCAGTAAACCTTTAAAAATTTTTTGAAAAAAACTTCTATGTAGCTTTCTGTTAGCCCAGGCAAGAACACATTTAATACTGCTTTTAATATCTTGGGTGTCAAATGGAGCAAACATTAGCACACTGTAGCAATCAATGTGACACATCATTCACCAATTTCATAATTATGTTTTTAGCCTTTTTTTTGCMAATTCATTTCTTCTTAGCAGCAGCTCAGGTTTTATGTGGTATTCTCAATCATTGACTTGTTTACTGAAAGTGTAMCCATGTGCTGTTGCATAAATCTTTAACCCAGGCAGTTACTATCTCATATAGCCTACTCATCACAATCCTGATTACTAATTAGAGTTTCCAGAAGAAAATAAAGAATTCAACACTGTGTCTGAAAAGCCTCTATGGCTGCGAGGAACAGCTGAACAAGAGGGTGGTAAATGATTGGTTGACAGGAAAATCATAGCACTGAAAGCCTGGGCAAATGAAGTAGTGGAAAGAAAAAATGAACAATCCAGCAGTGGATGTAGCACAAGGAGGCAAATAAACCCCCAAAACCCAAAAGAAACCAGACACCAACCCCTCCCCCCACCAAAAAAAACCCCAAAACAAAACAAAAAACCCCCAACAAAACGAAACACAAAAAAAACCCCCACCAAACAAGTGCACACGCACAAAAACTGCAAAAAACCCAAACCCAAACCAAAATTGAAATATTTATTATACTTAATCAGGGGAGAAAACCATACCCCGAACCACCTCTTTCATCACATAAACCTACATATATGCAGTATTTTTTCAATAAAAAAAATACATAAGGAGGCATTACCTCTTAYACATCTTTGTATGATATATACCAAYAATCACATATACATGAGTAACAAACAAAATAGGCAAGCCAAAGAATGGCTTGACTATTTTTTTCTGACATCACAGAATTGATCCTACATTGAAGTAATGAATCACTCACACTGAGCTTAAGCAAATAAAGATGGGCAGAAATCACAATATTCTACTTCTGCTTTCAGACGGKAGCTTGAGAAGACAAAAGAGGTCAAGAAAGAAACTGAAGAAAAAAACAACCAAGACCAGAGAAAAATAAAATTCTTCATTTCAGAGTATTTAGTGTTTAATAAGTACTTTTTAGTATTCAGTACATGCTAGCAGAGTCAAAAGGAGTAGTATTTGAAACAGGGAAATAAGAAAGGAAACATTATTTTAACTGCAGAGATGAGAATTTTACTGATAATGTGGTTGTCTTCTTTTGAGATATAAATCCCATTAAACTTAGAGACCCATGGGTAATATAWAAAAGGCAATTCTGTCACTGATTAAAAATAAACTAAAAAATGGAAACTAAACTAAAAAGTGGAAATGACAATAAGCCAGAATAGATAGTGACTAATAATGAGCCATTCTGTGGGAGGATCGACACAAGTTCCTGTACTGCTTTTACCTATGAATGAAATATGAATTGCACAGTTTGTTAATATCAGCAAATTATACAAATTAGTGAAGATATGGGAGGCATATGAAGATACACAGAGACAAAATGRATCACCAAATATTAGCAGAAAATGGAAAACTGAAAACTGAGAGTATCAATTTATCATTTCTTACACCATCAAAGTAATTGCGGCTTCGACTATGTCAAATTTTTGGAAATGTGTGAAAAATGACTTCTGCTCTTACTAATGTTGGTTTCAAGCTACTCAGTGCCTAGGTCAGGTCACTGGTTTCATATGGTAATCCTATGTCAGCTATGCCTTTTCAGAGCTCCAGCAAACCATTGGTGGACCCTTACAATATATATCTGTAGTCACAAAGCACAATATGCTCATGGCACTGATGTCCTCCACATCTGGCTTGGACAGACCATGCCCACAATTTTCTAGGTTTGATGTTGCCAATATCAGGCTAGTGAAAGTGACACTGAAACAATATTGTGATGCAGTGATGTAAAAAACCCTATGCAAATGAACAAAGTTGACTAACATATAATCAAAAACTAATTTTTCTAAAAGTATTAATAAATAGCGTGCAAAGAACAGCAACAGTAAAAAACCCAAAACCACATAAGAACTGTTAATGTAAAAAAGAAAATGAACAAACAAACAAACCCCACACCAAAATCTRGAATGAAAAAAGAAAATTTCTGCAAAGATCTTTGTTGGGGAGTAGAAGCTCCAAAGCTATTTATGGTAGGAGTATAGGGTCTGACATAACAGAAGGAACAATGTTAGCATGTGCAGAGAGCAGTTTACRCTATCTAAGGAGCTTGAGCACTACCTCAAAACCACTGTGAGCAAATGTCTGTCTCCCTTCACTGCACTGGCAGAAGCTGATGTATACATTTCTGTGTACCCAAGAMGGGAGACAGGTGCCTTAGTATGGGTTCTCACACAGGCATAACAATACATGCCACCCACCCCAGGCAGAGGCTATAATGACAGGAAAGGTTGACATCAGCTGTCAAGCAGAATTTTTTAYTGAGTTGTCAAGATGCTAACAAAAAGTGGGTAGTAGAAGCCTGATGTGTTTTTTAATGCATTTGTACATTAACAGCCTGGCTGTTAATGTACAAACACATCACACAAAACAGCTCACAGAGCCCCAGTGGCAGTAAAGAGGGCCTTCCCATCACAACGACTAAAGCAAGTGCAAGGGTCATATATTTCTTCCTGTATGTGCAGACAATCTCCACACGGATAGATGAAAATTAATGTGGCTCCTTCTGTGTACACTCTCCTTTCACTTCTACAGAGATGGAYTTAAGCAGCGTCCAGAGCAGAAATTCAACATGGACTGCAATTTTAAAACATATGAACCTAAATGACATGCTATTACCAAACWAAAAAGTGTATTAGTGCCTGAAGATAATTATGTTTAATTTGACACAGCTTAAAATTTCTGCCTCAATGAAGCCATGCAAAACTTGGTTTTCTTCACAGACAGGTTTGTTTCTTAGAATACTGAAGAGATGAACATAACAGTGATAATGTAACTTTCAGCTCATGCAAGACAAATCAAATGAGGGTGAGCTCTTGAGGGGCAGAAATTCTACCTAAGTGAATAACAATGACTTCACTGTGCACAGGAAACCAACACCTCTGAAAATGACACAGACAGTTCTTAAGTAGAGCAAAAGGCTACACCTTGTTCTTGAAATGGAAGCTCTTCCAGGAGCCTAGATGTGTTGCTGTAGAGCTTCTTCCAAACCAAGAACACGTGAAAGCACGAAGATAAATACAAGAAGTTAGAGGGAAAAGTTATTGTGAAATCTTTGTATTTAATTGTACACATCAGGTAGGTGTTTCCTGTACTTCACTACTTGTTCTTCRTGGATTAAAAAAATCTTACTGGAAGAAATCTTTGTCACTGACTCCATGGCAAGGCCACTTTGTATTATTTAGGTAGGGTGACTGCAGTCTCCTTAGGCAGTTTGACAAACTCAACAAGCTTCCTCTTCTCATTTTTCTCCCATCATTTGCACCCTGCAGTGCTATGCAGACATACCCACTGCAATGGTTACTAGCAGTCCCAAAGGAATTATTTTAAGATTGGTCATCCTGATTTGGCTACTGGTGTGGGTTTGGCAGTGCGTGGTGCAGTACCAGCTAAAAACCCAGCTCATGACACTGTCTCTAGCTGAGCACTTGTATGCCAGGTGGCAATTGGCCCTCAGGTTTGCTGCTGTTGAGGGGATTTTGTGAAGGCTGCATAATATGAAACCACTGCAATTTGAATAGCTTTCTGAGATGAACAGGAAGGAAAAATTTCTTCAGTATCTCTCTCCAGCTAGAAAAAAAGAAGAAAACTTTGCTTTTTCAGAAGTCTTTTATTATTCTTTTTCTGTCTTGTGAAGAAYTATAGGTACAAAGTCTAGATAGATGCACAGTAAAGCTTGACTTTCTACTTACTTGTAAAGAYGTCTTGGTCTGGAAACAAGACAATCAGCTTGTTAAACACCAATTTACATCCAACAGTATTCTTCTGTGCTCCAAAACCAGTTATTCCTGAAGAACAAACTTGGACCAGAAGTCAAAATATTGCTTTTCATTCCATTTTGTAAGATAATGCCTAAGCTTATATTAATAACTGAGAAATTTCCCAAGTTTAAACATTTAGTCAGTGAAATAATTCAGAGGTCTGTGTCTGATGATGCCATCTCGTGACACCTGTCATAATGATAGGTAACTTTGTCTGTTACTTTTTCCAAACACAATATAAATTCTATAAAGTGGCTTCATCAGATAATCAATGCTCCAAAGAAATATTGCCATCCACAAGGAGGAGTATCTTCCCAAGCCTTCTAATGTTATTAATGTGAGAGGTATGTATTTGTGGACAGTCCTGCTTTCACCGTGCCTTAAAAAACTTCCTTGMAATGAGGAACATCTCTTATAGGGGCATGAGGAATGTATTAATTTTTTAGACAGTGAGTCAGCTGCAGGGAATATTGCTGCACAGTGATCTATTGCCCAGCTGTAGCAAGTTTCCAAGGCAATACTCTATTGCTATATTCATTTCACTGAAAGGTTTCCCTTACTAGAGTGCATTGACCAATATTTCAGTCCTACCATGAGCTAAACCAGCATTACTGCTGTACTGAAGTAATTAATTCAAAATATAAAAAAAATAAAATAAGCATACATTTATTTATTAACAAGTCCAGCAGAGAACTCTTACAGTGACAGGTGACATTAGCCTATAAGCCTTTATAACTTACACGGTAATAAAATGGGGTTACGTTTTTGAATTAAATTGATAACATGACCAAATCGATTTCATTAGTGTATCTGTCATATTTGCTGTTAATGATGGCTAACAGTGGAATAGAAACTGACAACAATCCCTGAAAAACTGTGCSGATCAAAATTATATTATACTGGCATTCATGAATTTTAATAACCTTTTTATCATGAATTTTGAACTCCCTTTTTAAATTTGAAGCTCACAAGAAAGAAGAGAATTAAACTTTCTACACCTGTCTCAGCTCCTATTATTTCTATTGTTACAAGTTAATAGGCTCAAGAATAGAAGACATTTCCACTAACTAAAACAAAAAAAAGGTCTTGCTTGAGAGTCTCTTGTGAATGCTTATAGAGGAATGGATGTTTCTCTGCTGCTAAAGTGTTGACATCAGAGTAATTTCTCCTGAATGACTAGAGAGCTTTAGGACACCCRAATTGCTGTTTAGAAGACTGTTTGTGGAAGATGCTATTCGTAGTAATAGACATTGGTACTCTAGTGCGTAACTCCCTTTAATGATAATGGAAGTTCTGCAAAAAATCTACAGGACAATATACCTACTGCCAGGAAACATCATAACTCTCTAATTCCATTAGCAGGCCTTAAATAAATGCGAGTTAAAAGTGTACAAGTGTTGAAATGCTACACCTTGCAGCACCATTGGAGAACATCAAAATGCCYTTATGTAATGAGACACCTTGATCCCTCTGCTACTTGAAAAAGTGGTAACATATTAAATATGTGTCAAATGAACTGAAAGACCAAATACTCTTTCTCAGTAGAGCTCGGGTTTTAGAGGGAGAAATATTTAGTCTTCCATATGTGAAGGTTGTTCTGGACTTTTGGATATGCTGATCTTTACAAGAGAAACTGTCTTCACATCTTTTATGGTGGTGTTAACAAAAGTYAAGTACTTTTAGTGAGATTTTTCCTGTGCTGCACATGCTATACATCTATTCATAGGCTACAAACTCTTCACAGAATCTATCTATATGTTGACAATGCATTCAAAAATATTGCTGCTCCTGGTATTCAAGGTAACTTTATTTGGATTTTGTACCCATGGTGGATTAACCTTGACCTGCAGCCAGATACCCACACAGCCTTCTTGCTTTCACTCCTGCTCCTCAACAGGACAGGGGGAGAAAATGAGACAGGCACAAGGAGATTATCTACCAACTAATCTTAAAAGAAAACCAGACTGAAGTTGAAARAATTAATCCAAAGTAGCAACAATAAAATAGGTGTGGATAGTAAGAAAAACCCACAATATTTAAAAATCATCTTCTCTCTCCTCTTTTTCCCAAAGTTCAACTTCACTACATTCCAAACTCCTTCTCCTCCTGTTCTCGAGAGGCACAAGGAGGATATATGGTGGGAGAATAGTGATGAGTCCATAACAGCCTCTTTGCTGCTCTTGCCTCCTGAGACTTTTCCTTGTTTCAGCACAGCTGCTTCCAGTGGGCTACAGTCCTCAAGGGAAATCCAGCTCTGTGTGGGTCTGCCACATGCCACAGTTCCTTCAGACTGTATCCACTGTGGCAGCTTAGGAATGGTATTCCCTAATTTATTTCTCCCACTAAAACACAAACCACAAGCTTCTCCCCTTTCCCCAGTCCCTCTGGAGAGAGACCCCGAGCTGTGATAAGAACCATTTACTGGAAACATCTAGACAAAAAAAATCTAGACAAGAAAACAAATAGGAACAGAAACAGCAATTACAAAAGTATACAAAAAGAGGGTGATTTACATGCAAAAGATGCTCACTGACCAATCCAGCAGTGAATGACCCCTGAGACAATGAATGAAATGGCAGCRGACCCTCCACAGGCCACCTTTTTCTTCAGAAGTACCAGTCACTCTCCTCTCCTCAGAGGTGAGAATCCCTTACTTTTGCTGCCCAACAGTGAAGTGAGTGGTGTAGAATAACAACCTCCACACACCCACACGGGTTCAGTCTCCTCCCCCTCACAGTTATAGTGGGAAAAGTTTGTCCTGGCCAAAACCAGGACATCTACCTACACCATCCCACGTGCCATCTCCCRCAGGCTACAGTGCGGATGGATATCTACTCCAGCAGTGTCTCCAAGGGCTGCAGGGAAATACCTGCCCCATCATGGTCTCCTCCACAGGCAGAGGCAGATAGATGTATTTTATCTCTGACACCTGTAGCACCTCCCCTCCTCCTTCTTCATTGATCTGCAGGGCTGTTTCTCTCAGTTTTTACCTCACTTGTCACTGCCGTGCAGTACTTCGACCTTTCTTAAACCTGTTTTTCCAGTGGTGTTTCCATCTTGGCCYAGCTCCGCTGGGTGGAGCTGGCCTAGGGCAGCCCCGATCCTCCTCACTGAGGCCCCTGGCAGCCACTTTTCTTTTTTCCTTGTAATTGTCTGGGTTTTTTTACGCTAACATATTTCTTCATTAATTGCAATACAAGGGATTTAGTCTCTAGTCCAGCATATTTTAATAGCAACTGCCTTTAAAACAAAACACCCAAAACCAACCAACAAAATCCCCAAAAACAACCAAAAAACCCCAAACCAAAATTCCACTGATCCTCAAAACCACTTAAGTCACTTTAAAAAAAGTTAATTTTCAAACTACAGACATAAATGTAAAAAAAAAAAAGCACTGTACTGTTTCTTAACAAAGGTGAGGGCTGAAGGAAATTAGGAAATAAGTAAATTAATGAAGCTAATACAGCCTGACAGGATGCCCTTCTTGACAATCTCCTATAGGACCGAGAAAAATTCTCTTTTCCCAAGTCTCTTTCAYCTCCTGACTCTTGGATAATTGTATTTTCAGTGGATTAAAGAAAGAAAAACAAATGCCTTTGACATTGCATTTATGGCTGGTTCCCTTATGCAGCCAGCTCCAGGTATCTGAGGTTTTGGAAGTACTTTAACAGTACATTGCAGGCAATGGAGAACGCTAGTGCAGTTAAGAATACACAACCACAATCTATGACTTCTCAGTGGCTTGTGTTTACTGAAGACGAGCCACTCCATTAAGACTGTTCTATTCAGACCATGTCATTGAGTTTACTTTAAGATTTAGCACTGCTGCCTATTGCTGTATCTCTATGCTGAGAAGTCACTAGCAATAGGTAGTCCAYAAGAGAAATRGCTGGAGGAAYMTCTTTCAATCTTCYACACCTCCTCACCTCCTCCAAAATCCTTCATAAAAATTACGTTTGGTGGTGCTTTGGGAGGAAGGAACAGAGAAGTAAATTGCATAGCATGTGAAATGGGGAGCAATGAATAGTATTCTAAATTTAAAAAAAGTGGATTTGGTAAATCTCAAGAAACTGGGTTTTTTGGGTATTTTTTTAACTAGACAGACTTGAACAGGAATCTTTGTAACTCATATGTATGGCATGCTGAGTTTTTTTGATCTGTCCTATCATGGGGGAGTGTAATCCACTTTTAAAAGAAATAAATACCCAATTTTGATCCTCTAACAGAAAATACTTGGAAGGTCTGGCATCAGCATATCCACGCAATTCTCTTGAAAGGGAATATATATATTATTATATCTTAAAAATCAGCTGACTATTCATTAAATGTATGTCTTTTGGCAGAATACTGGAGCTTGGCAGGGACTGGTGGAGATTGTCAACTACAGGAGGTTTCTCAGGAGCATGATCAATCAGATTTGAGTGCTTTGAACAATGGACAGTCTACCTCTCTCAGCAATTTATTCCACTGTTTGATGATCCTACCAGTAAAAAGTAACAATAAAACAGAAATTGTTGTTTTAGAACAGAATTTTATGTTCTCCAATTTGCCTCTTGTCCTGTTTGCTGCCACTGAGAAGAGTGTACTTCATTGCTACTCTGCACCACTCCCTAACAGAATGGGAAATCCAAATTGCTAACTTTAATTACATGCAACCTTATCTTTAATTTCAGGTGTATACTTTCATGTATGATGCGATGCTGGAGAAACCCCAGCCAGCTCACACTCCCCAGCACTGTGCYGAGAGTGGCTGCTCCCGCCACTCAAAGGATCTCCCTCATTCTCAAAATATTTATTCCCCAAGGGGGGCAGTGACAAGAAAAACMTGCATCTTGCACAGTCTTTYAAATGGGGGAGGATAGGGGGGAGGATATGGTTTTTCAACCAATCAGGGATATAACAGGGAGACGATTGAGGAAGGACTCACAACCTGACAACTTATAGGGAAGGCAAGGGGAGTGGAAAGGGTCACATGGACCAAATGGATGACAAAGAATAGGGAAATTCCCAGGTGGAGTTTAGGCAGGGGGTAGGGACAGCAAGGATTGACAGGGAACTCCCTGGAACTAAGGGCAGGGATGTAGGGAAGATTGACACTGTGTGAATGAGGTAACAGGTGGGTCTAGGGGCTGMATGGCAGCTGGACAAGGGAGGAGAAAACTTGGGGTAAAGCCAAACATATTGGGGGGAAAACAGGAACGAACTATTCAAAAGGGTTTACAGAAAGAACAAACACACCACCACATGTATTTGTTTTGAACATCATTGAAGTGATCTTTTGAGATTAACAGAGCATAACAACATGAAGTGAACCAATGTAGAGTTATCCCTATGTGAAGTTCTTGTCTCTCTGCACCAAACTCYTGAATCCAGACTGTCTTAGTAACTGATAGCAAGGATCTCGTGTGCCAGGGACTAACATAGCACCCTATGCAGTGTAATTGCAGTCTTACAGCACAGATCTCTTGCTAATAAGCCCCTCCARAATTCAAACCGTGCAGGAGAATTATCCAGACTGCTCAGCTGCTCAGGGCTGCTGCTGTTCTGGCACAACATAGGAGCCTGTGATCAGGCTGTTGATGTGGTCTACTCTAGGAGAGCTTGTTTTACAGTCAGAGAGCAGCCCCTGTGTGACAACACATCTAAGCTGAAAAGCTCTGCTGGACTCACATCAGCTTTGTGAAGGATAATTTTATGAGGTACCACTGTGTGTGTAAAATGGAGGGGCATGTTTTCTTGTTTGCATGATATTGGCTTGACAGATGCTGATGCAGCTACAGTGGCAGCCATGGCATAACAAAAGGACAGAAATCCTGACCTATTGGTGTCCTGGTTAGTTTTCATTGCCTGCATACTTGGAATGTAAACTTTAACAGCACATCCATATATGTATTTCTTCCTTTCCTGAAAAGACAGGTTAATATACTCCCTCATGGTGCATTCTATTTTTTTAATGTTAATTTTTAAGAAAATTTGCAACATCACGAAAGCATATGTTTYTAAAGCATAAAATTCCCAAGCACTTGGTTTGACTCATATATCAAAATATACATAGATACACTTCAGGCCATCATTTCATGCATACTGTCACAAGATACAATAGCATTATTTACAATCAAAATCTAATTAAAGGGTTTGTAGGAATGAAAAAGAGATCAATATCTAATATGTTTTTTTTCCATCTGCTTTCCTCATCACTGTTAACATGTCAGAGAGARTGTCAATAATTTGATCTCATGCATGTGTTCTGTTGTTTTTCCACTGATGCACACAAGGTCAGTTGAGATATAGGATCTTCTAAATTCTCCATTTAGTTCCCTAATTAGTAAGTGGTCATGAGACASCATATTCAAAAAGTGACAGAAAATGTCAATGTATCTCGAATACTAACTGTGGAATGTCTTTTAAAAAAATACATCTTTGATTTCAAGCACAGAAACATCACCTGAATACCTGGAAAAATGTTGGAAAGTTCAGATATAAAATACCTGTTGGATGTTTTTACTTTAAAGGCATCGGAAAACCATCATTTTTGTAATAATTTTGCACAGATGTAGTTTCACAATAAATCTAGGCAAACTCCAGTGGAAATCTTCTTGTGGTACAGCAGGAAGTTTATTGAGAAGACAGGGATGTAATCTTTATTGTTCAGAATCTTTCAGTTGACWGTCTTGAGAGTAGTAATTAAACTTTCCTTCATGCTAATATTTGTTTTAGTTAGACTGAGCTCTTATCCCGGWTGGGCAGAGGCTCGTATGATTTGTTTCATGTTGAAATGCTATTACGGTTGACTTGTGGTTATAGAGAAACAAGGAATATTATCTACAGTAAAGTTATTTCCTCCACTTGCATATCCTCCTGTTCCTTCAGTTTGAATGGCATCCTGCTTCTAGACTGTCAATGGTTCTATTCCCTTGGTGTTAAAGTCTTCACTGTTTTTCAATGCAACAGAGCCAATATTTATTGAATGAGATGCAATATTTATGGAGAATTAAAAATATCCCTGGAGGGCAGGATGTTTGCAAAGAAATGAAAAAAATATACAGAAACCAACTGAATGTTGTAGGAGCTGGCTGACTGTGCCTAAAATGTCTAAGACTTCAGATGAATTGTTCTGAAAAGGGCTGGAATTTCATTCTCCAGATTAGCCTTCCCTTGACTCATTAAAACCAGAATGAAATGCTTGTCATAGTGGAGTTCTACACTGAACACAGGACTAGCACTAGAAATGGTCTGCCAAACTTTCTTTGGTAAACAATCCATGAAAGGCAAAGGAACACAAATAAGGTGAAGATCAATATAAAAATATAGGAGTGTATGGAAAATTAATCAATCTGTTTTCAYAGTAAGGGTACCATCTACCCGTGAGGTTGTAATGGGTATGAAATAATAAAATGCACTATTTGACTTTATTGTCTTGTAACTCTGGCCTTCAAAAAAATCTTATAACAACTTATTTGCAGACCTATTTTATCCTCCATGGAGTGTTTTTACAATAATTTCAGATGACTGCATGTTTTCTTTTTAATGTTTTCTACTCTTATACTGAACTTAAATCTATAATCTTAGAAAAGGCAAGTATGTACCCATCTTAAGGTTTTTTCCCTCAAATATCTATAGAACATACTGACTAAATGAATACATTACATCCTTGGTGGATTTTTAATAAAAAAATATAATAAATATTGACTTTTTAAAAGTTTTGTTCCTGATATACCTCARTTTCTGAAAATAAATAAAAATCACTCAAATAATACTACTCTGAAATAAATTGTGTTTCATTAAACCTCTTACGGATGTAGCCCAAACTATTGTAACTGAATTAACCTTTAAAATTTAAATACATGGAAAGAAAATTAAACATTCACACTGTTAATATAATGTGAGTGTTGATGTATGTGAGGTCAGTGATACAAAATTGGAAGAACTAAGTAAAAATAGGAACCACATGATATGGCAATCATATAAAAGAAATTACAAGATAATAGGCAGAGAAAAGTCTACTGGGAAATATTTCAAAGATGAAGATTATCTTATCTAAATTTATATGCCTAAAAGTTAAGCATCTTGAGTAGGATTTTTTTGCCTTGGCTTTAATTGCCTAAAGCACAGTCAACTTTTTTCAGACCTTCCTATATAGTTAGTGGAGAACTTGTAAGTACTGTTAATAGTGTTCTGAGARCATTTACCTTATCCTAAGGGAGACACAAGCATTTGGCCCTCTGAAGAGTTTATAAATCATGAACTTAATCTCTGTTGATTTATGAGAGCTTAAAAAGCTATATATGTAGCTTCTTGCATTCTATACTACTAAAATGAGGCCACAATTTTCCCATACTCTAAGTTGCTTATAACCCTTTTACAGCCAATAAATCAACTCCAGAATATAAGTTATATATTCTAGTGTAGGATATGTGTCAATAGTTAGAGAACTGAATCTCTTTATARAGAGTATACAAGAAGCTTAAGTGTATAACTGAAATCAGATGTCTTGCTTGCACTATTTGTACTTCRGCAGTTCAAGATTGGTAGGTGAAATAAAGCAGGACATTTCTCTTCTGCGTTAGAGTGCCTCAATTTCCAAATATGCATTTGGCTTTATAAGGTAAAACATTATGATTCTGTGTTTGACTTTCCCAACGAGTCACCTTTAAATTGTTAAATGGATGATATAGGTTCTATAAAATAGAGAAAGTAATCCATGGTAATTCCTACAGTGTTTGGGTTTTTTAAAGCATTGTAAGATGAAGTGTACTTTTATACCCATGACATTCATGAGGCACTGGGGAAGATAGATTACATACAATACTAATTTTATCCACCAAGAATTTCAATTAGAGGAGAAAAAATACATAGTATTCTATATAGAGATTCTGTAACTCCTTCCACTGATCCCAAAGGGGCTGTGGGTGACTAATCTGTTTAACTACAATAGTGAGATTTAGGATTTTTCGTTCCTTTTTTTAGTTTAAATGCTCTAGTGTAAGTGTTCTTCATAAATTTTGAAGGTGAAGGATAGATTTCATAGCAGCAGTAAGTGTGTGTACACGTGCATGGACACACATACAAGCCTCAAGCCCAACCTTGTGAAAATCTCTTGTTTTGCTCTTGTAAATTACTTRTATAAGAATGGTGGTGAGATCACGGCTTAGTCCACTGAGTGTGAGGATACCAGAGAACCACTGCACCCAGAAGTATGAAGTGTCTTTTTTGCTTTCAAAATGTTAGTTTTCCGGTGTTACAATAGCAACAGAATAGCAACAGAACATACATAGATGCCCAGATCCTGAAAAATATTTACATGTGTTATAGAACCTTAGAAGCATTGCTGACTTCAACAGAAATACAAATGCTTTCAAAATTGAGCAATTGCTAAAACCTRAGCTGGATAATAATTCAACAGTTGATCATGAAAAACATGAACATCTAGYCTGACAAAAATTACCTCTTCTCTTCCCACTCTTTATTTCCAGCCAGCTGTTGAGCCATAATATATCTAGCCAACAGGAATGGCATTTTTATTTATTTTGTGTCATTGAGTCAAATGAGGTAAACTTGAAATATGTTGGACATATCACTGGACTTAAGAGTCTTCCATAAGTTCCTATTCCTTCTAAAGGCAGTGGAAAAAATCCCACGGACAGCTAAGGAGGTTAGTCTTTGACTCTCACACTCAATGGCTTATATGGGAATTCTTTGTGCAAATGGGTTTTATAATCAAATGTATAATCTATGACTCTTAACAGGAACATATAAAACAATCACCCCTCTCCATGAGTATTAAATAAAATGTAAATCAGAGGCTTCTGAATCAAATAATTTATGTGCTTCTCTCTTTGTAGACTGGAACAAATGAGCATGAGGTCTAAAGCTTCACTAAGGTGTGGTGATTTGAGAATAATTCGTGTGAAAGAGCAACCAGTCAAACAATGTTAATTATAACACTATTAAAAGCTGAAATGYTTAAATCTAAATAATTTAGAAGTTATGTGATAGATATTAAACACCCCTGAAAAGGAAAAATGCTGTAGGCAAGAGTTACTAATAAGTCTAGTTTGGTTAATTATTGCCTGAAGCATTTCTGAACTAATTATTTACCTCCAAAGTGGGCTTCATGTTTTCAGCATTGAAGTGCCAGATATTGATTTCCTTTAATTGTCAGGGTATAGTACTAGACAGACCACACAAAGCTGAAGGTTAAGCCATTTATAGAAAGTGATAGCCGGGTCCTCCCGTGTCACACACTGCGTCAGTGTGAAAGGGAGACCAAGGCCCTGAAACTCGKCACTTTCAGGGAAAAGGATTATTTGTCTCTGTCATCTGCCCTTTATGGTTCATTTAACATCTTGGATAGCCTGTGTAAATTAAGTGGGTTTAGTAGCTGCCCAACTTCCAAGTCAAAGAGAGCGTTCTGTTCAATGGGGGAACTGGAGTATTTTATCCCTCTAGTTAACAAGATGTACAGGGCTCAACAAATAATGAACACTGAATTTTTTGTTAACCTGTTTACCATAGATGGCTTAAAAATTACTTCAAGATGCTTTTTCATTTTCTGCACACTTCTCCCCCCACTCCTTTTTTAGAAAGTGAATATACATATTTCACAAARGTTATTCATTTGAATTTCTCAGTAGGGTCTGGGACCCTAGAGAATTTTTGCCTGTTCCAGATAGATGTAGGTTTTTTGGCCATAATTTGGGATGTTTGAAGTATTACAAGTCCCAGGATACTTGAAATCATCATCACCTTTATATCTCATCAAACCACATGCAGGGATAAAACATTTGCCAATTGGCTAGAGCTATTCCAGCCTACTGCAACATGAAAATAATATAACCATAATAAATGCAACACACCCTCTTAATTCATACCATCAGTGACATCTCTGCTCATTTGAATTTATAAATAGAAATAAAACCTTTTTCTAGATTTGAATCCTTTGTAATTTGTTGCATTTTTCTTCAGTTCTTCAATTTTCTTTTTGCAATTTTTCTCTTCCATGGTGATTAGCTTCTGCTTAATTTTTTCTTGTTCATGGTCTTAAATTTTTCTAATTGAACATCTATTAATTTCTATGTCTTTTTATTTTTGCCACTTTGCCCGTCTCTTACTTAAGCTCAAGGACACGTACGGGAATAATGTGGCATACCYTACCTGGGAGAAAGGGCTGTCCCTGTAGTGAACAGTGTGAGACAAACCACCAGAAGATGACTTGGTTCTTAGGTGGGGTAAATTGCCTTCTGAAGGTTCCTATCTCTAATTTGTTTTTCTGTGCAGGGAGCCTAGAGTGACTGATGATCTTAACTTAGCAGGCTATCTCAAGTTAAGTGGAAAGAATCCAGACCTCGTTCATCTCACTTTTTTTTCTTGCTATAGAACTTTTTTTTTTTTTTCTGCCTTCTGTATTGCCTGCCTTCACCTGTATTTGCTCTGATGAGCKCAGACTGTAGAAATCCTTAACAGCCCACATGCCCAAACTGGGCATCGTCATCACTGAATTGAGGTTTCTTCAGTTCCTATGGAGAAAGACAGACACAGAGAACAATTCAGATCACAGATTATAATGACTGCATCTCTTTGCTGGTCACATATATAAATATTAAAGTGCTTGTGATTATGGTTTAAGCAGACTATTTTGATGTGATTAATTCCCACCCAATTTGTAATGGCACTTATTCTCCTGGGCTGTAATAAAATGAAAAATTTGTTGAAGAAAATATATCTAATCTCTGTCATATATGTTTTAACTAGTTCTACTCTTAAAGGGAAAAATTCCATGTGTTAAATATAGAAGTATTGAATTTACAAATAATACAGTAATTTCTACAAATAAAGAAAGTTAAAAAATACTCTGAGATGCTTTTACTTGCTAAAAACATGGCATTTGAAATAACATGACAGGTTTTGTATAATATTTTGCTTAAATAATGACTAATCTATTATAATAATTATTATTTTTATTATATTATTTATTTCAGCCTCATAAACTCATTTAATTAGTGATTTTCTTTGCCCATCATGTTAGAGTAAAGCCTGTTAAAGGAGATTCCTATTACAAAATATTACCTTTATTAACAATATATATGAATCCTTCCCCCACCCCTCAGATTTCACTTTCTCATTWGTGCTGATAATAATTGAAACACTTTTTTCTTATGAACAGTTCAGGACTTTTTAATGAAGAAGATACATAGTAAATAGAAGAACACTGCATAAAAGCAGTAATTCATTCTTTTCCATTCTTTTAATTTGGGAAGTACAACTATGTTTTATGCTTATAGCAATATAAGAAAATTGGTTTTSTTACAATTGTCAGTTATCTGTTCTTTAGAATAGAAAATGATAAAGAGTATATATTYGTCTGTTCTTTCTGGAGTATAAAATATATTTATGTGAAAAAATGTGCTATGTGTAAAGCAGGCTCAACTCCAACTGAAACCCCAAGGCCTATTTTGAAAAGCTTTGGATTTAGTTCTAATTTTAGATTTGCATCTGGGGGTCTATCTTGACTTTATAGTTCATGTGTTTGTGTAAATGGAAATCTACATAAAGTACTATATGCTGAAATTACAGCATCCTAGAAAATGCTGAATCTCTTTAGTTGGAAACAATACTGTCTTTGACATTTGTTCCACAACTTCTTGAAGTTTAAATTAAAACCAATAAAATGCTTTTTAAGCATCTCTTGCACATTTATTAGCTATGAAGAAYGTGCACTGTGCTTAGCTGACCATTATTACAATGAAAAAACAGATCTCAGAGGCTCTGATTTGTCTTATAAATAGTATTTATATTTAAATTATAGTATTTATATTTAAGTAGAGTCAAATTCAATGTAAGTTCAGATTCTTTTTCTTTTTTAATGTATTCAAGCCTGTTGATTTTCATTCTCTTTCAGTGAGGTACCCACTATATTCACTTACAATACCAGGATTAAGAATTTGACAYGCTCTATTACAAAGTGGTGATATAATTGCAGAGATTGTTCTCATAAAAAGCTTTGTTTATATACTATTGAAAAAAGGTGTTTCTATCACTCTCAACTAGTGCTTCAGCCTTAGGAACTTCAGCAAAAAGTTGGCCCGTCAAGGTCTCCTGATAATTAACTTTTCCTCTAAATACTTCTAAATGCTACTCATTCTAYTTCTTCATACCCCAGTTAACAAAGGCATTAAAAAATGTATCACATTATCAGTATATGTAAACTAGAATACATATGGAATGATGGTTATCAGATCTGCTAGGTGCATACTGTTGAGAGAATAGACTTTTTTTTTTTTCATATAGTATAAAATAATAGATAAAATCCTCTTTCTTGGGCTCTGAGCAATCATTTTTAGGAAATGATAGTAAGATACACAAAGAGTAGCCACAGGTACTTTCTTATGGAAAGCTTTTATCCTAGCTGTGAATTAAAGTGTACAAGGTTTCAGATTGCAGCACAAATATTCACATGAATATAAAAATGAATTATTATCAAATGAATAATAAAATTATTTATATAATCACGTGAATACACAAAATACCCCAAACCAACCAAGTAAACTTCACTGTTTTCTTGGATATTTCATTTTCTGTTACTGAGCACKGCACAGTGTACAAAGTGTTTGGGTTTGGCTCTCTGTTGTCGTGCTGATTTGCTGCGTGGGTAGTCAAGGCAGGTTTTAATTTAGAATCAAGAGTAACAAAGTGAATATGAACAACCAAGAGATCAACCAATAGCAAGAGTCATTCAGCAAAAAATAAACTGAAGTGAAACAATCACGAGTTGCTCACCAGCAGTTTGGGACCAGGAAAAGAAGCAACATCTGAACAAGTTATYGGTCACAAATATTCAAAACATGAGRGTCTGAAGGCAAAATCCCTCCTTCCACCCCCAAATATTCTGTTGCTTTTCTCTGATGTTTCGTGAGGAATGTGCACAAATGATTTCAAAATTGTTGCTTTTTATATCTCTGTATTGATTATTCTTCTCAGAAACTTCCTGAATTTTATGGATATATTTATTCTTTYCCCAGCACTCTCCTCCTTCAACTATGTAATCTATATCAGGACACCTTTTTTTTGTTTTTAAATTATTATGTTTTGTTTTAAATTTAAAATAATATAATTAATCTTTAAGACGTGGCTTTCAAAATTGTCTCCACTAATACCCATTAATTCTCAAGAGGTACAGTTGTTTAMAAGACAGAAAACATTTTATAAAATGAGGGCTTACATTGTTGAAATTTTTTTGAAAAYTAGTAGATTATTAATTCAATATTAAACTTTAGATGAACACTACCTGAAATAGATATTCAAATTACAAATTTAAAACTGAAGGTTAAACTTCTTTTCCCCACTTTTTCTTGTCTACTCTTCTATTCGTTATCATCTTTAATTTCCTTTTAATAGCACAGCAGCAGTAAACAGTTTTAAGACTARGACTTTTTAAGACTACGTCTTAAAATGTTACTTTAAGAATAAAATACAATTCGACCTTCTTTGTAAGTCTTCCTCTTATCTCATTTTCCAGTGCCCATATTATTTTACAGCAAAACTAAGAAGCAGCGATTTCTTCTTCTAACACTGGGTGGCGTTCGATCAACTGCTGAGGTCTGCTCCCAGGAGTCTCAAACATTCCAAGTCTTCGAGGTGTTTTTCCATAGAAAAAATAACCAGAGAACGACTAAGTCAAGAAACAGAGGGTGTTGGGTTTTTTTTGTTTTGTTTTGTTTTGTTTTTGGTGGTTTTTTTTTTTCATTATAAGTATGCACAATGTAAAGGCAAAGAGGTAAAATCCCTCTAACTTTCATTCCTATTTAGGAGGTCTCTRTGGAAATAAATTGGGAAGAAGTGAATGCCATTATTCTAGTGGTAAAGCTTTCTCTTTAACATACTTTATTGAAAACGCGTGTGTATTGCGATGCCTTTCRAGTGTGTCTAATTCTACTGCGATAAGGCTCCAAAATATTAACTTTATAAATAGTCAGATTGAATTCTTAAATGCAGTCAGGGAAGCATAACATTTTATAAATTTGTTTAATAAGAATTTTTAATATTTAAAGCTGCTGACCTGAAAGATCCAAAGAACTCTGAAGGTTCATTTATGTGGTTCTTGGCATACAAATAATTTGCTTAATTTWTTTTAGAACTTATTTCAGTTCTCCATAGTTATATGTTCACCCCTGGAAATTACAAAAAGGATTTATTTGGGAAATGGGTGATGCCGTTTAGGTTTTGCCATCTTTCTTTTATATTTTTTCTGTATTCTTCACACATATATTTGCAGCTCTGTCACCTATTGTATTAGTGACTAGTTTTCCCAGTACTTTTCCATGGCCTTTCCTTCAGCAGAAAGACAAAATAATTTCCAGAGCTCCAAGCCCTGGGAGGTACAAGGCTCCATGTTAGCTTGGTTCTTCTTGGGAAGAACAACTCAACTCTTGGAGATGCATTCTCATGGACAAAGTACAACTGGTCCTGAAGGGGGGCTCCAGAGAYGGGGCTTGATCTGGGTGGGGAATTGCATCACCACTTGTCCTCCTATTTGGTGCTTTTTATCAATTATGCCAATTTCCTAAAACCTATAAAATGTACTCATCCCTGGGAGGGGTGGGCTTTTGTGGACATCTTTCCATAACTGCTCCTGAAGGCCTTCAAATAAAGATTCCCTTTTATATTACCTCCTTACTAAAATTAYCTCAAGTTTCATTTCCAGGATAAAAGGCATCATTAGGAATAGCATTCTCATGTTTATGATTGTTCTCCTGTTATTAACTGTGGTGGACTGATCTTGGCCAACTGCCAGATGCACACTTGGCTGCTGTCTCACTCCYGTCCTCAACAGGACAGGGCACAAGATGCAAAAATTTTGTAGAACAAGAAAGACAAGTGGACCACTTACCAATTTCTCTCATGTAAAAAACACACTTGACTTGGGAAAACAAATTGAATTTCTTTCCTTTAAAATAGACCTTGGATGGTGAGAAACAAAGACAAAATTAAAAAAACACTTTCCTTTTCCCCAGATTCACCTTCACTCTTTCATTCCTATCTCCTTTATCTCCTCTGCTCCCCTCTCAAGCAGCACAACATGGGAGAGGAATGATCAGTTCCTGTCTGCTGCTCACAGTACATTGAGGTATATCTTAGACCAACAGTCTGATTGTGAGTGAAGTCAAGATTTGGTCAACAGAGGAACTTACACATTCTCATGTTTATTTAGGGAGTCAAAACCACTGGCCAGTTTAGAACATGATGTTTCAATTAGGTGTATCTATTCTGCTCTGCTCTCTGTAGTTAAATAATTCAGTATCACAATGTAATGCAATAGAGATTTAATATAGACATGGTGTTTATTTCACTATTATCTCCTTAAGGTATTTATATGATGTATGTTTCCTTTTGTAGACTAGGGTTGTTCCCATGAATTCCATTCCACACTTTAAGGGAAGCCAAAATAAAAAGAAGTCCATATCAATACAGTGCACTATTAAGGACTTTTAGATTCAGCTCTAAGCTATCTCCTGGGTTAGTACAGCTCCATGACAAGATGTCTGCTCTGGTTTTGAAACCTGTATGTCCACATTAAGCTGCTATTGAGAATAGTTAAAGATTGAATGTATCTTCAGCTATTCACACAGCTGCGAAGATATAAGAAAGACTTGCAAAAGGTGTGATCATACCTTCTTCAAAGTATTATTTGACAAGGGAAAGATGTAGAAACCACAAATGTTAGACTCTGGAAAAGAAGTTAAATTGCTGCAGAAAATAATTTTAGGAATAAAAAGGTTTCACTACTTGTTTTAGAACAGGTATTCACAAAATAACAAAAGCAAAAGAAGAGCTGTGTTTTTGTAATTATGTGCCATCTCATCCGTGGCACAGAACATTTGTTAACAAAACAGTCCCTTGTACTGTGTGCTCAATTGCAGAGTCTTTATATGTGTAATCAGCTGTATAAAGCAATGAGAAGTGAATACCTAAACACTGAACTACCAAGATATGTCTGGCACATGATGAGAAACTACATAATGGAGTGTGCAAACATGCCTTCTTGCACACACACGGCTCGTTTCACCCGGATAAGGGAGTTAACACCATAGTTGGCCTTATTAGCATGTTTTTTGAGGGCTGATGGTCTCAAGCTAATACTTGGCATAAGCTGGATGAGCTTCAGAGATATTCTAATTTGTGAATACTCTTTCAAGTGTACTACCTTCAAGTAGGTGACCTTAAAGCCAAGATTCTTGAAGTAAATCATGAAATGAACTTTTCTAAGTTACTTAAAAACCTATGTCAGACTAGTTATAGGGAGACCCTGCCTCGAAGAAATGACAAAGATGCACGATATATTATAAATATTACTTAGACACAATGCAACAATTATCCAGATCCATTAGAATTATCTCAGTCTTTTCAGTAGTCTGAAAAAAAATCTTAGTGTACTATAAAGGCAACTTTTGATTTACCACTATGCAATCATTGTATTTTATATTTATCATAGGATCCATAGACCTAAAGAGTATTGCAAATGCTTTGTACTATATGCATAGTTAGAAGGCTTATGGCAAAAACCAGCAGTTATCTGCTCAAAATTGCATATATGTGAAAACCAAATGTATAGATACATARTCTCCCCATTTTTTCCTCACTAAAAGTACCTAAAGAGATGTGAGAGGTTTTGAAGTCTTGCTACAYGTTACAAAATGTGCTCTGCGTAATGGTTTGTTAGATTTTATGTTTGAATCCTTGTGGGTATAAACAGCATGAAGATTTATGAAAAAATGTTACATGGAAATGATATATAATATGTATCACCACTGGCTTAGATCTGTTTGAAATTAAGAATAACATAAAGTCATAGAGGAAACAGTATTTCCTAGCAACTACATATATTTCTTTTTAAATAGGTGTGCTATGAAGTGAAGGATAGTAGWATATTATAAGGTCTTTATACTGTAACCCCTCATTCCAATGGAGCTTTCATGTTTCACCAGTTTTGTTCTATGGAGCTTTATCTCGTTCCCCTTTCTGCTTGCATTGTCTTGTTCTTTCACACCTTTAAGATTTTAAGTGAATTCGATGTCTCACACCTTCATGTCATCATTCTTAGTAGAAATCRCTGGTCTTTTATTCCTGATGCTTTGTCCTGCTTTGTCCTTGGTACAACCTATCTGGTTTGATGTTTTTAACCAAAGWTWAGAGAGCTGCTGTAAATTACTAGAAACAATATATTCCACCAGTCCACTTTTAGTTTAATTTAGGACATATGAAAACAAAGACAATAAATTGGYTTTCAGTTCAAACTGGTTATTTACTGTTGATGAAATTGTCATTGAATATGTTCTTGCATACTGTCTGTGGACAGCCCTGTAGGTGTTTGGTTATCCCAGACCCAACAGAAAGAGCATCTGCATTCAAGCTCCTAATCTCTTTCTGATTATGCTATTACCACCCTAGTGGGAATCCTGTAGTGGCTTTTCTTCAATCTTTCATGCAAGTCCTGTTTGTGTAAACAGTTGATCATAGCCCAGTCACTAGACTGTGTGCTTAGTTGTTCATTCTTTTCAGCCTGATAATTATGAGATTACAAAAAGTGACATATGTTCAGGAAGACAGGATTTTTGAAGGGGTTTACCTCACAACCTGATGTTTGTAGAACTCATTTGAGATGATGATGTATGTTTTTGCTTGTCAGTATTCCACATATCGTCTATCATCTGCTGAGCATCCTAATAATCAAAATATCTCTGTTACCTAGATTGATATTTATAGATTTTTCTAAAGAAAAAATACTTGTCTAAGTAGATGATCTAATACTCATTTGTGTYCATCTTGTTGGCTAGGTTAATGAAAGCAAGTAAGGGGCAAGCAAGCATTTTTGCCTTAGGCTTGTAAGAAGCTGTGTTTGGTATAATTAAAAACCTAGCAGACTAAGTAATTAATAAAAATAATTAGAACTGCATATTCATATCTTGCTGTCTGTCTTTCTCTCTCTAGAAACATTTTTCCTATAGTTAGCACATGCCAAACAATCTTTTATTAGCTTTGAATAGAAATCACTTGACTGAAACTGATGAACAGCAGGGAACAAGATAGCAATGTGGGTTACAAAACTGAATTTGACATTGAAGAGTAATAACACTAAGGACTCATAAGGGAAATTATAAAATAAGATATTTGTGAGTTTAGCCAAATGAAATGAACCTAAAAATGAAAGTAAATTCGAGAAGCCTGAAGGAAAGTGAAGAAGATAACTAAAACTAAGGAGGGAAATTACTATGTGATTTGGAAGAAATAGCAAGATAAGGGAAGAAATATTCTGTTCTAGCTGGAATAACAAGGGAGTCCATCTCTTTGTGCGAGCCTTGTGCACAGCTATGTCAGCAACCTTAGTGAATATGCAAGTAAATTTGAAGGGTATAAAATCTGCACAGAGGATGCTTTCTGCTTTGCTGAGGTATTTATTTGAGAGCCTGTTCTACTACATTTAAGATATTTTCAAGGGTTACAGTAGTTATTTTGCTTTTAGTTATCTTACTCCCCTCTCTACTACTTCAATGTTTAGAAATTTTTGTGGCTAATCAAGAAGGAAGCTTAGCTATCAATTATGTTAATACATATTGATAATAGGTTATAAATCACTGACTGAGCAAAAAAGGCATCAAGATCCTTCTAACTTCAGAGGACATCAGACTGAGAGAAGTAACTTTCTAAGGTGCATTTGCTCTTCCATAGTGCATAGACATGGATTGCATCCAGAGTCAATGTCAGGGGAAAAGCGCTAGAAAATATTGTCTTGAAATAATGAAGATAAGAAATTTACAGTGAATGAGGAGATGTCTAACCCTCCCTTCTCTGTGGCTGGAACTGTGGAGATTAGTTTTGATTACATGACTGATTTGGAGATGGTTAAAATTAGGCTAAAATTATCAACAAGGGTAAAATGGTTTCAGAGACTTTTATCCTAAGCTGTTTCCCATCTCCCACTTTCATCTTCATCTACTGTTATATCTCCATTTTGTGCCATGTTTAAGCTCAAAATATCACAACTATACAAATAAAATAGGCTCTTCTGCCTGTTTATTAGGAAGTATACCACAATAAGCAAAACAAACAAAAAACAACAACCCCCCCAAAAAAAACCCCAAAAAACCAAAAAAACACCCCCAAAACGCCAAAACCAACCAACCAACCAAACAAACAAACAAAAAAAACCCCAAACACACAAAAAAGAACTGCCCCCAACCCACCAAACAAAAAAAACCCACCCACAAAACCCAAAACCTACTCCCCAAAAAAGTCACCAAAATCTAAACTCCCAAGTTTTTAAAATTCAGTCAAAGGTAACTTTATAGCACTTGGCTGTAGTCTATAATATTCAAGCTTTTTGAGCCCCTAATTTGGCAAGAAAATCAGTGGGACAAAGACTTCTTTCTYTCTTGCCCTTTCATGCTTATTGAGGAGTGCCTTATCTCTTCTGTGTCCTGACCAGGAACCAGCTCAATCCTGCTCCCCTTCCTACTGTTCCGTGTTTCCAGATTTATTTTCTAGGGAAATGAAAGTCTTGCATGGGAAATGTGATAGGAAGACTTCAATTTTGGCTTTATATGGGGAGGGATACAACTAAAACATTGACCAAAATCCAAGAATCTTTCAAGCTTTCTACTTAATAGTTTTGCACTGCCATTGCTTTAGAATATAGATTACTTTGGAAAAGATAGATTGATGAGCAAGATCCAACCATCAGCCTTATTAAAAATATACAGTTTCTAGAGCAATCTTTCCCATCTTGTCAAAATCACTCAGATTGTTTGATTAAAATTTATTTATTCAAAGTCTACTAAATGCAGTTATTTGTGAGAGAACTCATCTTTTAGGTATTGTTTTGCTCATGTGTTTCACAGCATAAATATGCTTCTTTTTTTCCTTTAATATGTATTGTTTTCAACAAAAATGGGCATAAACTATAACAAATGCACATGTAAAGTTTGATCTGATCCTGTGCCCATTCTAGTCAAAACTTAGGTGAAACATATTGAACATATTGAACATATGTTCTATATGTTAGCATAATTTAAATTATATTTATTTTTTGTGAGGTACCATGATGAATACTGCAAAGGGACAAAACATATTATGTGCCTCAAAATGGCTGGAACTGTTGCCAAGAAAACAGCAGATGTTCACTCAATTGACAGCAAGAAAACTGATATTCAACATGTAGAGAATTTATTCCAGAGAATTTATGATTTTTTACTGGGGATTTTGGAGACAATGTGAACTGAAAGACAAGAAACATTTTATTTTTGGTTTTGTTGTGACTTGCTGTGTGGTCTCTAAGCAGTTACTTCACCTTTCTCTGTCTCCATTTCTTGTTTCCCCCTTTGTCTCTTCTCTTTAGAATTTAGGGTTTTCAAAAGAGTCTATATCACACATTTGTAGCATGCACAATGAAACCACTGCAATATAAATAATAATTATAATAAGGCCAATTTTAACTCTGTCTTCAGCACACAAATGAGAGAAAATTCCTCATTTTCTGTAATTTCAGAAAAAATTACTTGTTATTAATGTTCTTGTGAACACAACAGGAGGAACTGGAGATAGATCAGGCTCATGTCTTCATTCTATAAACTTTTTGGCTGGTTTTAGTGAAATCAACTCACAGCCGAGCTGGAGTCCAACCAACCAAGAGAAAAGACAGGCTTTTAATCAGGCTTCTCTACAATGRAGCACATCCATTTGATAAATGAACTAATTAAGCAAATGAATAAGTATAACCTACCACTGTGAATGACGCTATGAAAAACCTTCAGATCCATATTAATAGTTCTAGAAAACCAGAAAAAAATATGAGAAAAATACAAGTTCAATTCATGAAGCACATTTACGTAAATGAAATTTTGCCGTGGGCAGTGGTCCGGTATAATGCATGCTCTGTGTGTGTGTAAAGATGACAAAGGGTAAAGAAGTCTGAAATAAGGTTATTTTGCTTCTGAGCTTTTCTTAATATCAGCCATTTYACAGGCAGAAGAATGTAGCAATGACTCATGCTCTTTCTGAATGTCCCTTTATAAAAGTAATTGGAATGCCATCACAAATGTATCCTGGTTTTTCTTTAATATCCAAAATACATGTGCAACCTCCCTAGGAAAACAAACAAACAAACAAACAAACAAACAAAACATAAAGAAACCATTCATGCATGATACAAAAACAAAAAACAAAACAAAAAGAAAACCAAAAAACCCTCACCAAAAATAAGAAAAAAACCCCTCAGATTCATTTAATATAACCTCAGCTGCGTTTTTCCAGATTTTTCTGATTAGTGGTTTCTAGCATTGATTTGACAGCTTTGGAAAAAACATAAGTCATCTCACTGGTTTTAGGGAAATAGCAGTGATCCCTGGGACTTTTTAAAATGTCCTGCCTCTCCCATACATACCTTTAAAATTGTGGTTTTCTTTAAAAAATATTATATTTAAATGACACAMAAAGAATGACCTCTCAGGTAACCAAAATCATGTGAAGAGGTAAGAGTTAGTTATTAGAAATTAAAATTTGAATTAATTTGTATTCCTCTGATACAAATGTTATATGCTGCTAATCTTCAGCTGTCTAATCTTCAACTGCTTATCCAATTCAAGGTGCTTTTCATTTCAGTATTATTTTGTAAGTTACTACTTTTCCTACAACAATTATTACCTTTTAGACAATTGTTATGAGTTTTTGGTGTGGTTTTTTTTGTTTTTTTATTTTAAGACACAGTACATATATTAATAACTTATGTGATATTATCTGTTCCCAGGACCTGTTTTTTTCATTATGACATTAAGAATCATCAGCAACTTATCTACCAGGAACAGAAATCAAGTTAGTGAGTGCCTCTGAACTGAACCTGCTGAAAAATTGCCATTTCTAGCTAGCTATGAAATCTTTTCAAAAAAAGGTTTTGTCCATTTTACACCCACTATAAGAATTAAATCAAGCAGTAAAACAATAAAAAAGAAGGGCATTCATCAGGAAAGACACTGTGGTTGCACAGAAAATACTGTATTAAGATTCACTCCTATGATATGTCAAATCCTTTACCATTGACTTTATTGTAATATAGACTCACAGAATCATACTACAGTTTGGATTGGAAGGGACCTTAGTGATGATCAAGTTCCAAGCCCACTGTCATGGGCAGGGACACCACCATGGACCGGGATGATCAAGGTCCCATCCACCCTGGTTTTCCATGCCTTCAGGGGGTGGGCATCCACAGCTTCTCTGGGCAACCTGTGCCAGTGCCTCACTACTCTCACAGTAAAGAGTTTCTACCTAAAACATAATCTAAATTTCTCCCTGATTGAAGCCATTCCCCCTTGCCCTGTCACTACATGCCCTTCTACAAAGTCCCTCTGCAGATTTTTTCTAGGCCCTGTTTAGGTCCTGGAAAACTGTTTTAATGTATTATTAGTATAGTGGTAACCTGTTGAAAAAACTGCAGCAAGTGAGAGTGTAGTTGATAAATATAAATTTAAAGTAGGTTAAATTGACTGTAAAGGTGTTTTATGGGTTATTAGCTATACAAAATGTGTGAATATGAGAAATGAAAAAGGGTCCTGTTAAAGTCACTTGATATATATGGAATAATAATGACTTTCTGTCTGTAGTTATCCTGCAGGACCTTCCATAAAGAAGATACAAATTCATAAAGTACAGTTACGCAATAAGCAATTCTTACATACGTTAGTTTAGAAATAAGACAAGTATCTCTGATACAGTTACAGATTTTTCATACAAACTGTAGGCTACTGCAATTTTTTCTCTTTTAGTATTTTTCAGACTTGTTTTTTTAAACCTCTGATGTGAATCTGCACATAGGACTTGGCTTACCAACCATGCATTCGGTGATGTACAGAGAATGCCTTGAGTTCGAAGGAACCTTTAAGACCATCTAATTTCAAGCCTCTCACAACGTCAGGGACACCTTTTACTAGACCTGGTTGCTCAGGGCCACATTCAAGCTGACCATGAACACTTCAGGGACAGGGCATTTACAACTTCTCTGGATAACCTGTTCCAGTGCCTCACCACCCTGTGAAGAATTTTATGCGATATCTAATCTGTACTTACTCTTAGTTTGAAGACATTACCCCTTTTCTTACCATTACATGCCCTTGTACAAAGCCCTCTCAAGCTTTCCTGTAGGTCTTCTTYAGGCGATAAAAGCTGCTGTAAGATCTCCCTGGAGCCTTCACTCCTCCAGGCTGAACAGCACTGAGTCTCTCAGCCTGTCTTCCTATGAAAGGTGTTCCAGCCCTCTGATGACATTTATGACACTCCTCTCAACTCTCTCCAGCATGTTCAAGTGCTTCTTGTGTTGATGGCCCTGGATCTGGATTCTCCATATGTGGCCTTGCTGGAGTGGAGTTCCGGGGGATAATCACCTCCCTCAACTTGCTGACCTGTGCCTCTTTTTATTCAGTCCATGATACGTTTGGATTTCTGGGCTGTGATTGCACGTTTCTGGGTCATGTCAAGCTTCCCATCAACTAAATTCCCCAAGWCCTTCTCCTCAGGGCTGCTCTCAATCCATTTTCTGTCCAGCCTGTGTTTGTGCTTTGGATTGACCCAAGCCACCTGCAGGACAGGGAGGAACAAGAAGGATGAGACCTCACAGCCTGAAGCTGTAATCGGACAATTAACCCTCAATATGCAAAAGGACTGATAAAAAGTGTAAGACCTCATGACGCGTCACCCTTTCGGGTGTGGCGTTTTGTACTGGACTCAGAGTGCAGCCTTGGCCGGGCTCCTGTCCTGCCCAAGGTGGATCGTAGAGGCTTTTCAATAAATACCTACTTTATTCTCTAGCTCTGTCCAGTCTCTGTTTCAGGTCAGCCTTCCAGCCATCACAGGGACCTGCCTCTCAAGCCTGTATGTGTATATTAAAATTAGAGATAGTTGAAATTTTACTTTTCATTTCTGATAAGTGCTTTTTTGGAACGTGACTGTTGATTTTTAATTAGTAAACACAAATTAGTGTTGAATATATGATTATTCATTTTTTTAATTTTCTTTAATTTAATTTAATTTAATTTAATTTAATTTAATTTAATTTAATTTAATTTAATTTAATTTAATATTTTTAAGAAATCTGCGGTGGTCCGGTGTGTCTCGGGCCCCCTGTCCCGCGTTGCCTGGCCAGCCCTGACACCGGCCGCAGTGAAGGTTCAGTTCGGTGTCCTGAGATTCTTYCCCAATCCTGTGGGTCCTTGCCACAGCGGCAGCATGAGCAATGGAGACGAATAAAGGAAGGATCCTGATGGGGGACTTCTGCTGGAGTTTATTGAGGCCCATGTGGGACCATGTGTATGGAAATGCACTGGGGGAGCTCTTCACCGGGTAGCTCGCTCCCTGGCTTCTATATGAGAGAGGCTTGGTGGGTCTGAACCTCAGGCTGAAGTGTGGTTGACGGCATGGAAGAAAGAGTGGACTCTGCTTGGGTTTTAGCTGGCTTTATTCCTTCTGGTTACTTCCCATGTGCAGATGGACAGTGCAGGGAGGGAGAGCCCCACAGCGAGAGGGCCAGAACCCCAGAGCGAGGGTGCCCAGCAGCCCCCTGTCCTCACTTTAAGAACAGGGGGCGTATCTCGGCAGAGGAGAACTTGGAGCCAATCCCAGGGGAGGAAGGGAGGGAGTGATCTAGAATTGGGGAACTTAACAGAACAATGAAAGAAGGTGGTACTGGGGTACCTTATCAAATCCTAGGGTTTTTTCCCCAGAATCTTCTAGATCTTACAAAGTGATTGACAAGGGAAACACAAGGGAAACACCATCTGGGGTTTGGGATAGGGGTGTAGGAACAAACCATTACAAACATATTACAGTATATACAGAACATTAGAAAACCCAATTTACGCACTGCAACACGTGTCCACCAGAAAGTCTGCCCATGAAAGTGCAGATCTTCCATATGTAACCCTTTAAGTATGGGGGTGGAGAAAGGGGGAAGGGTACAGTGGGGAACCAATCAGGGGTATGGAGGGGGTGACCCTGTACATAAATGAATCAATAGAACAAATCAATAATGCAAGGGAGGGAAYTCCTTGGATCCTGGCCAATCGCTTGACGCCTTCACTGGAATTTTCTAGACACACGGAGAGGCTCCGAAGTGACTGACAGGACTCGGAGGTTCCTTAACTGATGACTGACACATAACTATAACTGGGGGGAAACCATGAAGGGTTAAACATGGGGTACATGGAACAAACCATTACAACTTCTAAAAAACGGTATAAAACAAAGAATAAATACATGCAGAAAACTTGATAAAACCAAAACCACACCACTACAGAAATCTTTGTGCTTCATTGCTCTTAGAAATGAAAAGTGAATATGAAGCTATTTCAGGTCCAAGTCTTCTGTATTCAAGAAATTACTTTTATTTCCTGGAACATCCTGATTTCTAAAAAGAATATAATGATCTGACCTTGAAAAACAGGTTCTCTATTTTTAGCGTTAGCTTGTTCGTTTTCTTTCGTACTCTATCTCCAGTGTATCAAGGTATGCTGATCTTTGTTGTGGTATATTTATCTCTCTGCAAACTGCCCTATGCCATTGGACTGAGGGATAAGAAATCAACATGGTTCTTGCTGCTCAGTGCTTCTATGGTCCATTAACACATGTGTCACAGGTTCCTGGTGTAAAATTGCATTAAGTTAAAATGGGCAGTCGTGTAGAGAAATCAGAGTTGGAAACAATCAAAATGTTGTCTTGCACGCTGAGAGCAATGCTCTTTTGGGAGAAAGAAAGGGAATGTGAAATACTAAGCTAAGTCACTTAGAAATTTCAAGACTGCTGTGATGCATTCAATAATATCACAGGGGAAAGGAATTTTCTTTACAAGAAACAGGCTGCCAGTTGAGACTATTAGCCATTCTGTTACCCCTACATAATAAAGCTAAATCATATAAGCTGTGCAGATAACAGATGGACCAACAGAGACAAATTATTTGTGATGTAACTGATAACTAGGTCAAAGCTGAATTATTGTGTACTTTAAGAGAGCACTGAATAGTTTGCAAGATTAGGGAAAACTTGACTTCCYAAATGAAAGCAGTGAGAGAAACAAAATGCATCTTGTTATGAGCATGTACTGATCCATAAAGACAAAATGCAGGGGTAAATGGATGACAGAGAACAGATTTCTTGGTAATAAATGGGAAGGCAATCACAGCAAAACACAGTTGTCCAGTGTCAAGGACACACAGTCATGGTAACAATTATACTCATCTCCTGCAGACACATGTAATTTTCTGGAAAAATTAAAATGTAAAAAACTATTTCTTTTTTATTTCTTGCTTTGTATACATACAGTTTTATGACTAAATTGTGATGACATCAGTGATCATCACAGATCTAAAACAGATAAACAGACATACCTGATTGCTTGATTAAGAAYGACTGATAGAAAATGAATATTGGAGATGACCAAAGCATGACTTCAGGAAAGATACGGAAAAAACAATATTCGTCTGATGTTAATATTGAAAACTTGCTCACTTTGCAGAGAAGAATCAATTAGTGATTCTATTTTTTTGCAGTATATTCTACTTCTTTGTAATTTAAATCTCATTGTTACTTGTATTTTATTTGCGCAAACACATCAGTGATTGCTAAATACTTTTTGTCATTGGACAAAATTATTAATAATTTCTAACTTGTTTTATGCTAATAAATAAAGTGTAATTCTTTCTAGATTTCCTACTTATCACATTTTTTTGCTTTGCTGCTTCATATAGGATGAACTTTTGTCAGACTCCAAAGCTCCAAAGGTGGATGAAAGTTTTCTTCAGGGTAAGAACTGACTGTTCTGAAGCCTGCCAGTTTTACTCAAATCCCCATTTTTTTTTTTTTTTTTTTTTTTTTTTGAGCCAACTCTACATTGTAGAGTGATTTTTACTCAGAGTATCCCAAAACCCTCACTCAAACCAATAATCATGTGTTGATAGGTGAAATTAGTTTCAGAATTCTAATGAAGCTCAGCAGCTGGGAGACAGACAGCTCATCTGAAGATTAAATGAGAAAAATTGCCACTTTTGCTGGTTCCTTTAGGAACTCATTTACATTCTGTCAGCTTCCATTAGGGATGGGAACTGCGAATATTGAGGGAAATATGCATGAATTCAGTGCTGAAATGGCCAATCGTGATCAGTTTCTTCCTGCTTACAAAGCTGCCAGAAGATTTTATGTAGTTATGCCTCCTGGAAACAGTGGGTGCTAATCTGCTTGCTTTCGACTGTCTCTTAACATTTTGAATTTAACATAACCAAAAGAACCAATCCCCAGCATAACAAYGAGAACACATGATAAAAATGTAATCCTAAATCTTGGAATTAATATTCCTGGAGTCTTCTATACAGTATTTTGTCCCTTCTGTTTTTCTTGCCTTTTTTTTTCAACCATGGCTCTGAAAAGCTTCAATATTTTTTTGAATGTGACAGTACCAGCAGCAATGACAAGAAAGGTACCACACAATTCATCTTTCCCTTGCTACAGCCCAGAATTTCTACGTACTTGGATCCTCAACATACTGACAAGTTTTCCTGAGGTCTGCTGACAGAGCCAACAGTAGACTAGGAATCTATAGCATGTAGGTGTTATCCATTTCCCCACTGGCTTTGGTTATGTTTATACAGACCASAAGTAGAGGTGACTGTGCCAATGAAAGAAATACATTTAAGCATTCAACCAGGAATGTAAAAGACAATGCTTTGGCGAATACGGGAAGAGCAATGCTTTAAACATGGGGAAGTGTGATGCTGTTGTGTTTGCAGATTTTTGTTGTTTTCAATTTTCCTTAAATACAGATTGAAGAAGATTAATAAGGACATGAGAAGGGGGCATAAGATGGTCAACAAATATTTTTCTAATGCAGCTGCAGGAGAGTTTGATGACAAATTCATAGTTTCAATGAAACAGCCACAGTTTCTATTTCAGAAATATTTAGGTAAATTTAAAATGGAAAATTATTTTTTTATTAGATCTATAGGTCTGAGTAACTTATTCCTAACAATTCTAAGAGAAAATAAGATCCTTAATGCTGTTGATTTTTAATAAAGCTGAGAAAATTACTATGAATAGTCTTGCACTCCGAAGAGCATACTAGCATCATTGAAATGGAGCAAGTCAGTTCTACAGGACATGCTAAATGGCTTGAATCACACAGGTGGAAATGTAGCATTTGAATTACACTTACAAGGAGAGGATTACAAAAAGCAAATTATTTTGCAAAAGCAGACTTAATAAACAGCTACATTTATCATACATTTTGAAAGTGATTCTGCACAACTTTATGGTGATACTAAGTGTGAATACAGAGATTACAGGCTGAGAATAATTAGAGATATTAAAGAATATTTCATACATCTGCAGAGACATACTTTCAGCTGGTGCAAGGCTTTCAATGTATCACCTGATAACCCTTGTTTCCGTGCTCCTTACTTTCACTCCTCTAAAGTATATAGAAAAATAATTCAGGATTGAGAAAAGGGCTAGAAGAATGACACAAGTTTTGGAAACCCTATTTCAGAGCTTTGGACTGAAGGGTTTAACTAACTGACCTTTATAAAGTAGTTTAAGGAATTTCATGATAACATATTTATGATTATTTAAGACACTAGAGAAACCTGGAAAATAAAAATTTCAATGTACACTCTACAGATGTCCTACGGAATCAGATACTATTTCAAATGCATGAAAATAGCACAAATTAAAAGCAGAATGAGATTAATTCAGTGTCAAGAAACAGCACACAGGATCAATCACTGAAATTGATCAGCACATTCTAGTGAACTCTTCTGAAAACTAAAGTATGCGTGTAAAAAAAGTATACAGTACTTTCCACAACACCTCCGTCAAAAAGTATTTAATAAAATACCAGTAGCATTTATGTATATGCTTAGCATTTCAAAAATTCARAAGGTATACTAATTCATATGTCCAAAATTTGTAATCTATATAAAAAGTAAAAAGTTCATGGGAGCTACTGTCCAGACAACTTTGTCTTTATCCCCAGTAGTATCATAGAACAGATTCTTGTGACAGCTATATCAAGGCATGTGGATGCCAGAGAGATAATTACAAACACCAAGAATGTTTTCACAAAGGAAAAATTGTGCCTGAGTAATCTGGTGGCCATGTACGATGGACTGACCACACCAGTGGATGAGGGAAGAGCTATGGATGAGTGTTGTCCACTTGGACTTCTGTAAGGCYTTTGAGATGCTCCCACACAACATTCTTGTCTCTAAATGGAGAGATATGGGTTTGATGGATGGAATATAAAATGGATAAGGAATTGGACAGATTGCAGTTTCCAAAGGATTGCAGTCAACAGCACTTTGTCCATTAGAAGATCAGTAACAAGTGGTGTCCCTCAGAGGTGTGTACTGGGACCAGTATTGATCAATATATTTATTACCAGACCCTGGGATTGAGTGGATACTCAGCAGGTTTGCAGATGATACCAAGCTCAGCTGTGCAGTTGATTCACTTGCAGGAAGGATCCAGAGGGACCTTTTCAGCCTGGAGGAGTAGGCCTATATGAACCTTATGAAGTTCAATAAGTCCAAGGTCCTGCATCTCTCTTAGTATTAAGACAAAATTAGAATGACCTCTGAACTGAGAACTGATACTGATTTTAATTACACTTGAATCTATGTGCAAGGGTTGTTTTAGAAGGTTCATGACTTATTGTTATTAATTTTTGAATATTACCCTAAATGATAATGAATAATACTTGAAGATCATTTTCTTGTTTTTCTGATTTGGCTATTGATACCTGTAATAGAGTGATTGCTGGAAAAAAGAAAAAAAGAGTTTAGTTTATTGGCTTTTTCTGGGATTTCACATATATAGAAGAGATTTACATAGATAAATGTTATGGATTTGCATTGCTGGCGTGTCTCATTTTTTTCACTGGCAGTCTTAAGAAGCTTTCTTCATTAATTTCCTTACAGGTCAATAACCTGTATAACAACTCTGCACTGTAAGCACTCTTATACTCTATAAATTGCCTTACATATTAAAAATATCATCTCCACATAGCAAACTATCTGTTAATGAATAGCTGAATGACTAAAATGCATGTTGAGAAATGGATAAAGATTYTGTAAGGCAATTAAGCTTAGCCTTATGCTTACATTATTCTGGTATTTGCATTACAAAAGAGTATTGTACCATCAGAAAAGTGATATGAAGACAGATATGTTATTATTGTGAAACTCGACAGCCTTCATAATTAACTCCTCTGTTCTGTTTATACCATGCTGAAAAATAATTTGTTTTGAAGCTATAACATTCAGTATGTAAAAAATAAACATTTATAAATGTACTACTGATTTACAAGGGAGGTGAATATGAATGTGAAGACATATTGACCATTTGTACCAGATAACTATTTTACAAGACTGAAAAAATGAATCTGTCATACAACAAGAAAATATATAATCCACTTTCAAGTAAGAACCCAAATCTCTTCTGACATAGCTGTATTTTGCATGAAATTTTTGTTACTGCTATTTAACATCTGTATTGAATTATTGCCTGAACAACAACTCAGTGCACTATAGAGTGTATAAAATAGAACTCCACTGTGTATGATATAGTATTTATTTGAAAAGAAATGTGATAGGGGAGCAACGAGATGGAAGTCCAATGACAGCTTTCAGTATAGAAATATGTTGAACCAAAGCATCAGATACACACTAATTTGGTGTCAAATTATGCCAAGCACAGTATTTTTTTTTTTTTTTTTTTTAGTATTTAAGTTTAGGAATTTTATTTAAAAAAAATCTGATGTAGACCTTGTAAGTTTTGTAAATCAGCCCTAAATATATGGCATGCTTATGCTCCTGGTAATTTACCTGCACAATCCATCAGCAGTTTTGTCTTCCTAGGAGTGCAGTTCTGTGAGTGTGACTCTGCATGGTGCCCAGAGCCATGCTCTTGTGCTGAACAAGCAAGACCTCACAGTGAATTCAATATAACTTTGAATATATTGCTTTGGGATTTGTGCTGAGGTATCTGCATGGTGTTACAGTGTGCACTGATGACATTTCAGAGATAGATTTACTGAGGAAGATAACCTGGCTGATGCAGCTGACAGACACTTTGATTGTCACAGGGCTGTGGATCCCACAGSACTCTACTGTTGTAACAACCAAGCAATCTTTCCATATTGTCTAGTCTTGAACCATGTAGATTGAACCCAGAAACATGGATTCTGGGATTTCTAGGACTCAAACTTTTTGGACAACCCACATCTTCCACTCTTTTAATAGGGTTCTGTTTTCCTTCACCAGTAAGAAATGGTTATTTCAGTTGGGCTTTTTGTTCATAATATAATTTCAAAATATAAAATCTTTTATTAAATGGAATTGTCCCTCTCTGCACAGTTCTAATTAGGTATGAAGAATAGAAAGAAAGATGAAGTGATGAGAAGATTACTTGCTACCTCAGAGCCTCTAGCAACTACCTTATTTCAAGCTGTGAGGTAGAAAATGAGAATTCTGGCAATGAAAATATGAGACCATAACAAAAAATGATAGTAGTTCCCCTAAAGCAACATTTTTCAGCCTTTCCAAGTAGATGTCTGCTTATTCAAAGTTAAATTTTCACTACCATCTCCCTTACAGCTGCTGTAAAAGCGAGTTCAAAAATGTATCAGTGAGAAGTCAATAGTCAATTTGCTTGTGTAACTCTGGAAAGGTTTCCAGAGAATACTTTCTCCTGCGATTACAGTATTAAGGAGCAGGCAAGTGAGATTATCTTCATTTCAGATGGTAATTACATTTTCAGCACTTCAGAAGCACCCACTTGCCTCTCCTGACACCATAAGTCTGGGAAGGTAAAATGAAGTACCTTTCCTGCACTTGTATCTATTAGATTGTGTACTGTGATCCCCATGGTGTTTGGCGATATGCTGAAYGTATAAAACATTATTACTCTGGTCAGTTAAGAAGCACCAATCTTTTTTCCACTGTTATTTAAAACTTCCAGAAGGTTCAAAAGGTTTACCCTCACAGAAGCCATACCCTATTGGGCTATAATTGCATGAATGGTGTCTTTAATTAAATTTGCAACCAGTTTCCTTGGAGCAAATATAAGACCCACTGGTCTGTAATGCCAAGGGTCATATATGGCTTTTTAAATTTTATTTTTAACCTAATATAACAACTTCTCAATCTTTGGGAACWGTGTGGGGTTTATTAAGGATATATTGCATATCTTCATTGCTACCTCTGCTATTTCACACTTCAGTTCCTTCAGAATTCTTTCATCAGCACCATCTGGTCCCTGTGATTTACTGTCCTGGATTCTTTGAGTTGCTCGAGAACATCTTTCTTAGAGGCATCAGCCTTTGTYAAGTCCACTCATTAATTCCTTATAAAAATTATGTGTGAGTCAAGAAATTTCCTCATTGCCCTTCACAGCAAATATGAGCATAGAAAGCTACTTTTCATTTTTGCCTTGCTTTGATTTCTTTGTTCATTAGTTGACAGTTCAATGGACTAGTAGATAAGTTGGGTTTTTGCTGGTTTCTGAAAAAGCTTTAGGTTTCTTCCTGCCTCTTGAAGATGTTTTGATGATCTTAGTCAAACTTCTTCCTCCCTTATTTTCTTCCCTAATTATCGTATTATTTTTCCTTTTGTGCAAATTTCTTCTGAGCTTAATGGTAGGACTACGTTTATGTTGATGTGCACTTATATTATGTTAATAAGCTCTCAAGAAAATGAAGATTGGGTACATTTTGAAGATGTATAGTATGAAGAATTAGCACATTATTATGAATTTCCTATGCAGAATGAATAATTCTGTGGTAAGTGGTGTGTGATTTTGCACCTACAKTTCTTACCAAATGCCTGGGTAAATGAATGAACTAATTTCCACCTTCAATAAGTCTGTGCATATGTGCTGGGGCAGGGAGGGGAGTCTAGGGCAAGGCCTCTTGGTGGGAATGCTTGATCCCTAAAGAACATCCTTGATCTTTTTCTTTGTCTCTAATCTCTGTAATTCATATGGAGTGCAAGGGGAGTTTGGGAGATGCACTTGGCATAGCCCGACCAGTAAGGTTTGTCAGTGCTAGTAAGAATCACACTCTCCTGAGCTGTGAGTGTTGGTCTCAGAGCTGGGGCTCCCCTTGGCAGCAGCTGGGCTCGGCTGCTTTCAGCTCCTGCCTTGGAGCCACGTCCCTGTTGCCTTCTGACCCTGAGCCCGAGCCCGAGCCTGAGCCTGAGCCTGAGCCTGAGCCTGAGCCTGTGCCTGAGCCCGAGCCTGAGCCGTGCCGGTGCCTCCATGGGCAGGGCCCGGCAGGCCCAGGGGGGCCTTGCCCAGAGCAGAGCCCCAATGGCTGAGCCTGGGGAGGCTGCAGGGCCACACTCCGCTGGGAGCAGCCAGAAGGCAGGAGCCTAGGGCAAGGAARAATATAAGAATTGCCTGAGCAGGACCCCACAAGGCTCAGTGAAGGAGTCTCCCACTGTGAGCATCATATTCCTCCCTGTGAAAGTCTTAGATTATTAATGACATATCATGCATCGTCTGTTTACATAGGCCCAGTGCGTTTCCAGAAGGACAGAAACTTTCAAACTCTAGAGAAAAGCTGAATATAGACCAGGAACAGTCGTGGGTTGTTTACATGAAATTTTAATTGAATTATTCACATAGTTTTTCTGTTACAATGTGATGATTTACTCCTTTAGACTGCTAAAACACTATCAGACAATAAATTCCTTGCTCCATATATCTAGTTTCCTCTTGCCATAACAAAATTTTGGATGTAACTTTTTTAAGCTTTAAGTCTTGGTCCAAAAAATTCCATCTGTGTCTGCTTTGCAACAAAGTCTACATAATCCCTTCTCAACCCCTGACTGTTGAGCCTGGCCTCTGGTTCATATTAGCAAGCTTCACGTTTCTCTGTATGCTTCAGGTTCCACCCTTACTGTCCTTCCATCTCCCTGTCCTACCTTTCATTTTCCAAAGGTGAACAGCTCCCCTCTCACCCCCACCCCCTGGAGGATTTGGGTGACTCAGAYTGCAATAGCTGAAACACAGAAAATGAGTGACTTTCTCCGGGTGACCTAGCTGCAGCCTGCTAGAGAAACAAAGCCCACTGGAATGAGTCACCATACCAGCAGCAATAGCAAAATGATGAGGTCCCAGGATCCTTTCGTAGTTCATTCCATATTCAGACTCACATTGTTCCCTAAGAAAGCTTTTTCTCTTAACCAATAATTTTTAACTGTAGGGTGGAAATTTTCRTAACACCTGAGAAATGTACTGACTATCCTGATGCAGACAGACATGGTATAAAGATKCAAATTGCTTTCCTTTGATTGGATCACTTCATGAAAAGATACTGTCAAGAGAAACATTGATGTTCCTACTTTTTTGACTAGGAAAACATCAGATTGCTAAAAGCTAATCAAATAAGGTATTTTACATAGCTATAGCCCAAGTTCAAGCCAGGTATATAGGAAACTATGGAGAGTGCTAGTATGCACTGTGACAAATGACCTTTTTTTTTATATGRACACAAGATATTTGGCCCATTAGCATGCTTATTTATTTAATATGAYGCAAAAACCACATTGTAATTCAAATGGGTATTATTATGGCCTATTGGTGTCTATCTGTTGTTCACATTCTATGTATATCAACACAGAAGCCTGCTACTATGTCTTCTCCATTAAAATAGTTTCTTTACACAGTGCTGGCAGTTAATTTCAAAATAAACATCACCTTTAAATTCACTTATTGAATTTGAAAAAAAAAAAGACAGTATGATAGTTTGCTCCAGTATTATAAGCATAATGACCAAAATTAGGCTTTGCTGAGTAGCTTTTAAGGACTAAAATGTTAAAAATGTTATTGTAATTCTAAGCAGCTACAAAACASACTCCACTTAGTTGTAGTTTTTACAAAGATATGAACAAATACATCTGTGCAATTAGTTGGTACTGACACAGCTACTTGCAGATATAACCAACTACATGTATCTGATTTCTTGCAGGGTTTTGTATAATCGTGTATTGACATCATTAAAAATCTCCATTTTTATGATTGTATATTATTGTGTGATATAGAAAGTATATATAAACTGTATATGTATATATATATATATATCAGATAAATAGAAACCTTTGTATTCTTCATGCATGTGTGTATCTTGATGTGACAGTCCAAAGTCCAATGACACTCTTCAAACATACTGAAAATATTACTCAAGCAAGAGCATAGCTTAAAAATGTAAACCAGGTAAATTCTGGAAAGACATATATGAATATGTACACATGCACATATATATACACATATACAAATATATTTCTGTGGCCTCAGATGAAGTTCATTATTTAATTGTACTATATAATGGAGCATTAGAAGGAAGAGTTCTAACATCTAGCTCTGAATTTTAAACTAATCATGTTCAAAAATTTGTGAAGTGGTGTTCAAAGAGACTTTGCTTGTTTCCTAAACCTGTCTTTTCCTTCCATTCTTGACCTATTAAAAAACATACGCATCTGTACCAAGCATACATATAGTCATTGGTTAGTTCACAGAACAGTCTGTTCACTAGTGTAATGCACTCTATTATATTTGAATTTAAAAAAAWATATTCTTTGTCCTCATGCAATTCATAGCATTATCTGTAATAAAAAGAATCATAGAAAAGTCAAAAGTAGCTAATCCCATCTTTTTTGCACCCAGTCAAACCTTGATTTTTATCTATTACTTTGATCTATGCATTTTAATTTTAAATGATAAGGTGTTAGCATTTCACTCTKTCTGGTGGAGACCACTTCAAACACCACACAGCCTAGGCATTAGAGAATAATCTTCCTATTTATCCTCACATTTCTATGATTTTAGGGGTTGTTCCAGATATGCACAAAGAATTTTTAACTTTTCAGTATGGCTGTTGTATCTTTGCTTGAGTATTTAATAAAGTTAAATATATTTAGCTCCAAAATCTATTTCMAATTGATTTGCTGCTTTAATACTGAAATCTGTAGAACTACCTACAATGTTGTGGTGGTTTTTATACTTACCAAATTATTTGCCAACTGGGAAATTGGGATTTTTGGGAGAAGAAGGCAAAATAGGCTCAATTTAAAAGTAAACATGTAATTTATTAACACACAGATAGAAAACAAAGAGAAGAAGGAAAAAAAAAAGAGGGAAAAAAAAAATGAAACCTCCAAAACTCCTCTCCCCTCCCAAAAGTGTTCACTTCTCTACAAACAACATAGAGACAAAGCTTGTGACATTCAGTCAGTTTCACCATTTAAATATAGTCTTTCTTCAGGAGAGGAGTCTCTTGTTCTCTATGGAATTCTCCCAGTGACAACCAGTAAAAGTTCTCTTGTGAGTCGGAACTCTCACAGAAACAGCCGCCCGGGGAAAACCTGCTTCCATTTGGTTTCTTCCCATTAGCAATTTCTCAAGCTGCTTATGGGTCGTGGAGTTCAGGCATTTGGGGYGTCACCTTTTAAAGATAAGCAGCTTCAAGGCAAAGGATTTTTGTTCTCAAGGAACAGAGATGTCTTCTCACTTTTTTTCACTGGTGCGGAAGCTTCTCATCTCTTTCTCTCTGTTCAGACATCTCATAGAATCATACAGTCCATCAGAAATACCTTTGCTCAAAAATCCACCAATCATCTCCCCAAATGCATATTTTCCCAAGATTTAAAAGACAATCTACCAATGGAATTCATTTCCATAGCTCAAACAAGAAAGTCCAGCCAACAGGCAACTCCTTCATCCTTCCTCTAATTAATCCTTTTCTCACTCTCTCCATCTGACTGTTATGCCACAGTTTTTCTATGCTCCATCCATTTGTCTGTTCTCATTCTGGGAAGAGCCAGTGCTTTGCAAGTCCCATCTCCTGGCAGGAAAGAGTTAAAACTTGCCCAGACTTGCCGTGGTCACGTGATCTCGGCTGGGCGGCAGGGGGGGGGGGAACAAACAACCTCAGGCAGGTCTCAAAGCAGCCCAGCTGATGAAAGGCTCTGAAAGGCTCCTTGCCCCCACCCCTYGGTCTCATTCAGGGTGGGCTTAGCTCCTTCCCCCTGCTGGGGAAAGGGCCCAGGCCCACGGCCAGGCCTTGGGCCAGCTCCCCCCCTCCACAGGGGGAGCGGCAGGGTGTTTTCCAGCTGCTAAAACCGATCGGGGTCACACTCCCGGCCTGGGAGTCACCTGGCCAGGTGGGCCTTCTGTGAAGGCCTGGGGCCCGGGGCAGGCCAGGGCCTTTCCTGGGCCCCTCCAAGGGACAGAGTCTTACCTCCTGTGGGCGGAAGCAAGAGAGAGAGCGATCCCAGTCTTCCTTCTAACTTTTAAGGCTGTGTGTGTCCCAGAGGTGCATCTCTGCGTGCAATTGGCTATCCTGGTTGTCAGTTCAAAAGAAATCACCGATTGCATTTCACCATCTCCTAAACTAACACAAATGTGCAGCACCATCACGTATTTCTTTTGCTGTGAAAATTAATTGTTCCTATATGGCGAAATAGGGAATCTAAAACAAAGAGTAGAGTTATTGAGGTAAGAACAAAATTACAGTCACATTTATGGGGATTGCTGAAAAATATTCGAATGGTCTAGCTATTTTAACTTTCATAGAAAACAAGAATGTTTCACATTCTTAGAAGAATTAGCATTTTCTAAAAATCGTATGCTCTTGACTTATATCAGCATTAGCTACTGCAACACTTTTTCAACTCTACCAAACTTTAATACAAAAAGGTGATCGGAATTTGAATCAGATCCAAGCTTTCTACCCAAATATTGCAAATCCACTAGAATCAGCATCACTAATTCTTTAATAGAATAGATATTTTATGAAAACTGACAACATTAGTGGAGATTTTTACAATTGCAGATTAAGCCTTTTATGGAAAATCACAGATGAGTCAGGTTCAATAGAACAAAGATTTCATCTAATATTAGTTTCTGGCAAGTCAATTTGCAAGATTATTTTTGCAGATTAAATTAGCTATATTGGGAGGTCACCGTCTTACTTCTAAATCAAGAAAGAGAGACAGTTGCGTAATAGCATAATGCTGTAGATATATTATTAACCAATCTTTCACAATAAGGAAATTAGCTATTCACCAAGAAGGGATGAATAATAATAATAATAATAATAAAAGGTGTTTTATAACACAATGAATATCTCTTGGAAGAAGCTGGAGAAAGGCCAGCTGAATATCACTAAGAGTGCAACCTGTCTGTATCTTAGTATTAAATCTCTGGAAAATGTAAGACTTTAGCTAAGAGTCAGAGAAGGAAGATACCACAATTTAAACTGGCTTAGGATCTGTTTATTCCGGGCTGCATGATGCATTTATATTCTCAAAAATGGGAATTCTGTTATTGGACTATTTAATGAATCAGAAGATATCAGTCTATCAGTAGTTGGTGACTTATCCAGGCAAAGCAATTAATTTGGATTTGAAAATTGCCACTAAGTTTAAATGGAGTCTTAATGCTTTATGTATATTTATATTTATATTTTAGAACTCTAGTTGTTTTCTGCTTCTAAGAGAAGTCCTGGATACAATTATTCAGTACATTATAGAATGTACACAGAGGCTGAGGCAAAAAATTCTGGGGAAAATAAAGAAATAAAACAAGCAATACAACTTACAAACAGGTTATATCTTCAATTAAACAATCTCTTGTCTATTTGCCGGGAACTTTTGTCATGGATCAGAAAAATCTGTTTGAATCTCATCTTTACCTGTCCAAAAACTGACTGTCTTGCAGGGACAACATTTGCTTACACCAAAACAACATAGGCTGTTATTAATAAAGTATGAAAAATCATAAAACCTAGAGCTTTTTTGAGCTAACTAAAGAATGTTTCAATCCTGCTGCAAAGGGCAACAGGTCTGTAAAAGGCATGCCCAAGGTCAGCAATCTGTATTTTTTTTAAAATTTATTTATTTAGATTTGCCAGCAATATGAAACACCCATAGAGAAGTATTTAAAATTGTTATCCATTTAATTAATTAATCACATTGTGATCCTTGGCCAAGAATACAACTCTGAAGCAGTGTGTTAGTCAAAGTAAATACAATAACTGGCATGGTTTTCCCCCACAAAAGCATTTGTGTTTCATCTGAAAGTGCAAATGAATACACACTAGGGAAAGTTTCCCGCTTTATAACAATGTTTAGTCAGTGATATTATTTCCCCTCCTACTTGCCTACCTCTCTGTACAGATAATTGTTGGACTCCTTTCCCACATCATGGAGGTCCCATCCGTGGCACTGTTCAAGGCCAGGTTGGATGGGGCTTCGAGCAACCTGGTGTAGTAGAAGCTGCCCCTGCCCATGGATGAGGCATTGGAACTTGATGAGCTGCAAAGTCCCTTCCAACCCAAACTGTTCTAGGATCTTTAATTCATTTATTCAGAAGACATTCTCTGACTGATAGAAACCTCTCCAACAGTGTGTTTTCTTCTCTAATGCCATGTGACTGCAATTCCTGATTGGCAGGTGGTGAGTAATGGATTGCTTTATTTTTAAAGCAAATGTGCATAATCACTGTGTTCTTGTTTCTGATGGCAAAATCAGTAGGGAACTGGGAGCCAGTATACTAGCAAATGCAATATCTACAATTTTTTCTAGCTGGAGGCAGTAACAAATAGAAATACAAAGCTCAGCTAGCCTTCAAAATGAACCATAAGTGGTCCTTTTAAGACAATAGCAAATAGAAATACAAAGCTCAACTAGCCTTTGAAATGAACCATAAGTGGTCCTTTTAAGACAATCTTAGGCATTGACTGCTGACCACTGCAGAGGAAAATGTATCACCAGATTTTTAAAAGAATCAGAAAAAGGAGGAGGGGGAAAGAGGAACAGTAATGAAGACATGGAAGATTTTTAAGCAGCATTTAGTCAATTATATACTTCATCCTTCTAATTTTGTTGCACTTTTCAGATTTCTGTTTAAAAGACAATTTTTCCTTAACTGCTTCAAGCTAATTTTTGTGTTGTACCTTCTATCGGTTATGTGTCTCACATACTTCAGTTCTCATTTCTTTCATTATCTTCTTGTTCATTGAGCTATTCTTCTTATTAATTTAATTATCTGCTTTTGCTTTCCTTTCATTCAATTTTATCTTCACTTGTCTTTATAGTCTTCTGTCATGTCAGTTCCCTTCTGTTTAATTCTTACTCCTTTCCAGCACAGGCAAAGGAAGAAATTGCCTTGAATTTAGAAGGACCTTTAGCTATCATTAAGGTTTTCCATGATAGGTGAAAGAGTAGTTTTCCTTGAACTATGTCGTGAATGGCTGGTGCTGACCCCAAGAAAAATTCTTCCTTCATCCGTGGTATGCATAAAATTTATTGCATCATTGACTCCAGAAGACTTTGGTGGGTTTGGTGTGTTCCTCCCCACACCTTTATTTTTTTAATTTATTTTTAGTGGGGTGTGAAACAGTAATAAGAAGAGTTCTATCAATCAAAGATTGAAAAGGAAGTCTGGAACCTGTACTGTAATACCTCTCACTGACTGCTTACTTCAATATCTCTCACTACCGTGCTGACTTTACCCTGTCATCCCAAAGACTTACATCCCATAGGTTTATGGGACCAGAGGGATTTAGAGTATGAATAATATGGACACTAATGTACTAACACAGTAGATATCAGTGTTGATTTTGATAGTAATGAATCTGCTTAGGCCTCTGTGCACTACTTAAAACCTCAATGTCTAATCTCCAGTCTTGTCTGTGAAAGTGAAAAAAAAAAATTCTATAAGATGAATCAAAAAACCATACTATCCACTCAGTCCCCTTAATAAGTCATGGATGTGTAGAACAGAAGGGAACCCATATTCTCCAGGACGACTTACACAAAACACAGTATCATAGAATGGAACTTAAAGATCATCTAGTGCCAAACATACACTCCTCACCCACCTATGTGCAGGGACACCTCCCATTAGACCAAGTAGCTCATGGCCTTATCCATCCTGGCTTTGAACACTGTCAGGGTTGGGGTATCTATGACCTCCTTGGGCAACTTGTTCCAGTGTCTAACGACTCTCACAGTATAAAATTTCTTCTTATATCTCACTTAAATTTCCTCTTTCAATTTGTACCCATTATTACTTGTCCTGTCACTGTAGTTCCTGACAGAGACCTCTCTGGCTTCCCAGTAGGCCGACATCTGACACTGGACACCAAAGCTGCCTGCAGTAATTCAGGTGGGGTCTCACAAGAGCAGAGCAGAGGGGGAGAATCACCTCCTTTGACCTGCTGGCTATGAACCTTTTGATGAGGAGCAGACAGGTT
>QVAJ01000049.1:2941383-2960204 GCA_003546035.1 Mixornis gularis | reverse complement strand
AAAAAAAAAAAAAAAGATGATGAAATGTAATTTAAAGTTTTACTGCTTTGTTAGGAACATGGCTCAAATGGCCTATAGATTGATCTTGGTTTTAATTTTTGTTAATAAGTTAGAAATTGTTCAGTCATCAGTTATAATGTTGAGGAAAGCTAGATTTGTACATTTCCTGTTACAATTTAGAGAGAGGCTTTAGCTCATTATTTTTAATCACACCTCTACTTTGGTTACAGTTTAAAATCTGTCATCCAGAAATCCCTGAAGCTTACAGTGTTTCTTAGTCTGCTGAAAATACTTTTGCCTTTAGCTGCCCTTAGGGTTGAGGCTAGAGGAGCACAGGGAAGTATGCCAAGATCTTGGATGGATGCACAAAGAACTCTACTGGGTCTGTGGTACTTTAAAGCATTTTCCTTGAAGGAGGGCAAATAATCATCAGAGTGTTTGAATACTGGGAAAAAAGCCCCTGACAACTTCAATGACAAAAAGTAATAAAATTGAAAGTACTTCTATTGCTTTAAAACACTTGTATTCTACATCTTGGCAAAAATGTTCAACTCTTTTATTAAAAACATAACAGCTCTGACAATATAATCTATGAATGAACTGTTAATAATTACTTTTCTCAAAAGAAAAAAAACATCCTCCTCCTGGTTTTACTAGCTTCTAGATATTATAGTAAATTTGTTTTCATTAGTACCATCAATAACTTTTACATTTCCTTATGGAGCAATTTTGCTACTTTATTTTCCTCTCCTCAYCTTTAATCTTGGTTGCAATTGAAAAGGGCAGAATCCAAAAGGTAAGCRAAACAACACTATTTACCTTAGCTCTGTAACATGCAAGTCGATTAATGTACGGTTGTGCACTACCATTGTTAGTGAGCATTASTGCATATATTCAGCAATCTGAAGGGTGTTAGAGCAGCAGCTGAGATTGTGTTTATTGTGTGGTACCTACARTTCTGCTTTCTATCTGACATAGCTCAGATGAGGATGTGAAACTCTAATAAGGGATAAAAAAATGAAGGCCAGGATCAAAAGTAGTTCASAAAAGGCTGGTACTAAAATGGTAGCTATCTGCAAAGATTAAAAAACTAAACCCAACATCAAATTATATTAAAAAACTTTATGAAGCATTGACTTTCAAAAAAATATCTACTGAAGTAAACATTTTTATGGAAACAAATATGAGGAATATTTTTATTAKGAAATAATATTTTTTATTATTTTAGAGGAAGCCTTAGAGTGCTGAACACCAAAAACTGAACATACACAGCTTGGCTCTCCTAGAGAGAGTCTGGTTTTCCAGGTATTTTGACCTTCTTTGGGGCAGTCTATCCCTCTGCACTCTGAGAACTAAAAGCTTCCATGTTCAGAATTACCAAGGCTCCCTGCATCCACTTGAATGAATTTAGTAATTGTTCTTTAAATCAATTAATTAAAAAATATTGGTTGCATCCCTAAACTTGAATGTTCACTGCACCTCTCAGGAAGACCAAGTGTTCTGATTCCTTGAGATGTGGSATTTTACTGGAATCATCATAGTCACTGTAAAGGTAATGGTCTCCACATGAACAGGAGAAACTAAGCTTGGCACAAGCACYAGTAAACAAAATATAGCAGCAGGCCAGAGTAGGAGAAGAACCAAAATAGACAAAGCAAGCTGAGAACATAAACATGACCTAKCATGTCATTTTAAAAATGACAGACRTTCAGGGCTGTTAACTATTTACCAGTCCTGCAGTTTGATAAATTTGATGACTTTGAAGTGGAACAGTACAACGCTCAGGAATTTAGAGCAATGTGAGCAGTGTAGAGCTGCTRTGCTACTACTCTGCAGAGAAATTAATTTTTTTTCTCTTCAGGAAAAAAAAAAAGTGATTAGCATGTCAAACTAACAGGGAATTTCTGCTTTATATTCACTTCAGATTAAACAGTTGTGGATATTTGAGCTTCTGGACTTGAATGTTACACAAGATATGAAGATTTTTGTGTCTTTGTTATGCCTGTGCTGGGTGTGTGGACAAGTGAAAGCRAACACCATAGGGATGCACATTGAAATATACTGCTGGAACATATAGGCAGTAAAATAAATTAGTGTGTATTCTGATATTGCATAGGAAACTTACTTTGTAAAGTTCAAGAATGAACAGAAAACATTCCTTATAGGAAATGAGAATTTTAGAAAAAAAAAATCTGCATTTCATGTTTATCATATAATGACAATGTTTATTTTAATGTAGGTAGAGTGTGATGTATGTATATTTAAATCTCATGGTTTGTTGAGCCACACGTAATAAACTCAATGAATCACTGTATTTGAAGCCTTGAGAAGAATTAATTATAATTCCATATCCACARCAAGCTTTAGACACTTTAATTTGCATAGAAAATGCAAAAGCATTTTCCAGATCTTGACTGTCTCTGAAATATAAATAATTGCATTTTCAGTGGRAAGAAGTTGATATTTTGCTTATCTGAAATATGGTAGAGTTGTGACTTCCTCTATCCCTAGTGATCACACAAGTGAGCATTATAAACTTTTTTCTTCACTCTTTCTTCTCAGTCTGTCCTCTTTAGGTTACAGAGATACCACCCCTATTAATTACTTGGTAACTTAAAATATTGTAGAATATACTGTTTAGAGTCACAGGAATCAGCTGTGATAAGGTAGAAAATGCCAGCAACTTCCATATCTTGTGCCTGTGTTTTATGGTGTATTTTCTAGATGAAAATATCTAGAAATACCTGCAAAAACCAGAATACACACAATCCAGTGATATACTGATACTTTTTTTTTTTACACTCTAGCAACAGAAGAATTAAATGGATACGTGTTTAACATTTTTCTGGATACAAGTAGCTTATAATTTCTTCCTGTTTTCCTTGATCAAATTCAGATCAATAATCAGGACTCAGTCTTTTTCTTCACATTGTTTTCAGCACATAAAGTYATTGAAGATATTTTCAGCCTAGAGGAATACAAAACTAAGGGTGGAAAAGTGTACAAAGGCAGTCACGAAAAGATCATACCAGAAAAAGCTAGCTATTTTAGGATATCATAGATGTTCTTCAATTTAAAAATGTATTACTGTGTCACCACATTTCTTCATATAATGTGTTCATGCRATTTTCTGTAATTGTAAATGCACCATGAAAAAAGATTCCTAACTGGATTTTTCATATATTTCTATGGAGCTTAGCAATAATGATAATTCTGTGATGAAGAGAAATTTGCAAATTCATTTTTTCTTTATTTACTCTTCTGATTGTTATCTGTATGCAAATATAAAAGAACACTGAGTCAGCAGTAGTTAAATTTTCTTCAGTACATAGAATAGTTAAGCATATTATGCAGTTGGACTAGAAATGCTGGTAATTAGAGTTATTGAATCTGGCTGGAAACAATTACATTAATTTCCATTGATTTTATCACAGTGCTCAAAAACATTATCAAACATAAAGATAAATGCATGAAATCCCACTAATATAAGGTTTTATTAAGGGCATAAAACAATGACAGTCAATGAATGAGAGAATGTAAAAAACCCTATATTTTTAATCTTGTCTCTTTGTTTTTCTCTAAGCTCATGACGAGAGGATGTAGCCCTGGATTCAACCTTGGTGTAACTCCACTGAAGTTAACTGAGATACACCAAACGTGGTTTTGCCCCAGAGGATTTTAGATTCATTTATTTTAAATGAAGTCTATACATATTTTAAAATGAGCATTGCCCTTCAGAATGTCAAAGTAGTGAGTGTAAAAAGAAAGACATCCTGAAAGATAAAAGAAAATGCGTGTGATATGAAGTATTTTATGACAGAAAGTCAAACAATTTAACCACATTTCCAGCCTCATTCATCTGACTCGTTTTGCTTATGCAACGCCTGTGAATCAAACTCTAGTATAGACAGGAGAGGGCAAATCATATGCACCTTGTGCTTCTGATTGACTTGGAACCTTCCTAAAATGGACCACATCATTCACTTGTTGGGCATGCTGTCATACTCAAAACAATAGAAAGAGATGATGCCTTTAGATATGGTATGCCATCCCCCAAGACAAAAGGGTAAGTAGAGCCTTTAGTTCACTTTTTTTTTAAATACATTTACAGCCGTATTACTGCTGTCTGAAGAGAGTTATAGACTGCATAGAGATGTGCATGTTCAATCCTTCCCCCAAATCTTCCTTCCCAGTGTGTAGAAAGATGGGAGAAAATGCAGAGRTCATGGAATGCTACCTTACCCTGCTGTCAGAGATGGAAGTTAATTTTTAAAGGGATGTAGGATCAGTTGCTGTGTTCATATTGTTAAATRAATTTCAGATCTAGCAATGAACTTCTAAGTATTCAGAATATCCTCTTCCATCTACTCTGTTGTTTTTTAGCCAGGTGTATGCCCCAGTATCCCCCTCTTGGCTTCCRGCTGCTGCTTCAAAAGGCCGCTACTTTCCTGAAAGTCCTGAATTGTGTAAGCATCATATTAACATATGAAACATCATAGGGTAAAAGAATGGCTGTAGCTGGCTCTGCATGAGCTACTGTACCTCCGGCGAAACACAAGGACAATATCACTACCATTTGCTAAAGTCTGGGTGGGATGGAGAGGAAAGCACAAAATACGTTTCCTTTCTGCTATCAGTTGAAATGACTGATTCTACTTGCATGTGAGACTACAGTAGAAACCATATCTCCATATCAACCATAGTTACAGGACTCTTTCCCTGAGGTAAAGCGTGAATATGAATTCTTGCTACTTGTGAGAGGTTAATAAGAGAATACAGTTCCTCTGAAAAATAAGGAGCTTTTTGTCGGTTTTTGTTTGTGTGTTTTTTGTACTTATGCAAGTCTATTCTCTTGTGGCATGTTCAGGAGGATTAAGCTTTCCTTAAGTAAAGGCAGTGTTTTAGGAATCATGGTAGGCAGTTTTACAAATATGTACATTACATCTAAACAGGGAAGAAGAAGATGTCTGTTGGGCTGTAGCCAGCCTCCCTTACCAGTGAGCGCATATACTAACTACACTCAGCACGAAATTACAGCCAGCTAGGATGTGTGAAYATGCTGCTTCTGTTTTACACAAGAAACTCTGTGATGTTCTTCAATATGCTCTGCCTGGAAGAATCACTACGAAAGAGTCAAATCACTTACCTATGGTAATGACATRATCAGGTTGAATTTTGTTGTGTATTTGAAGACCTATAGTTTACAAATGCTACATATTTTGTTGGCTCTCTAATTGCATTAATCAAGTCATTATCAATTGCAACTACAAGGAACCTACAAGTCAGTACTGAGACATCAGGCCCTGGATATACAAACATTAGAAATTCACTATTAATTCACTAGGGATTAATTTTTCATGTTACCTCTGCTACAGGCTGAAAAGTGGGAACTAAAAGAGCCAGTGTCCCAAAGAAGAGAAATTTGAGAGTGACAGTAGAACACAATAAAGAAAAAGAAGGTTATACTTAACATATGTGTCATAAATATGTTTCTTCTCTTTGCTTAGATACTAAACTGACATGTTGGCTTAGGCATTCAGGTAAGATTTGGTTTCAGACCAGAAAAACTCTCACACAGGTATTTCAGTAGTCTGTTGCAAAGGTTCAACTATGTCTGTCCCATATAACTGGCTGGATTTTGATCCRTAGATATTACACAGAATGAAAGATATAATGTTTTTCCTTAGATTCCTATCAGTTTCTTCTAACTTCTATAATTAGTTTCGATCGCAGTTAACACAGGGATTGTTACACAGTTATCTTGGGATGAGATTTTGCAGATTATATTTATTCTGGCATGCTTCTAGAGCAGCAAGTATAGACACGAATGACTGGGAGACTACCAGCTATGCTGAATGCATGCAGAAAAATACATCTTCCTTCCTTCCTATATTCTCAATTTATTTATCAATTAGGAAGATTGATACTGGCTTCTCATGTTAAGTACTACAAATACATTAAGAGCCAGAAACTCTTACTGAATGACTTTCTTTCAACACAAATAGGTATGTAAACTAATTTTATCTGACCTGCAGTCAGAGAATGCTTATATTATCAGTTTCTCACTATACCTTTTCTCTTTAAATGCAGTTTTCATTTTGATTCCAGTAGTGGTAAAGACAGAGTAATCTGTAATCTGTTACATAAATCTAAACTGTATTCTTCTTTGAGGAACATGTACTGTTTATCATTTATTAAAAATAAGAGTGCTATTACAGAACTAAAGCAGATGTTAACACCAATCTAACATAGTTAATTGACTCATCTATTTTGATATTTAGAGTTAAAACTCAACAGAAATAATAATTGTGAGATGAAGAGCTCAGATCTGAACCCATATTTAGATAGATGATCAGATATCAGCTCTTGTTTGGAGTTAGGATTTTATTGGGGAAGGAGATTGCTTGGGTTTGGTTTGTTTGCTTTTATGAAGTTATTTCTGTAACTTGATTTTTATTTTCTAAGGAAAAATGCTAAAAGAAGTTGTCCTTTAAGTTTTCTTTCTTAAATGAAAATTGACTGCCTACAGTCAGTTCTCTCACTCTTTCACTAAGGGCAGTACACAGTACTGTAGATGTTCTTTATAAGCAGCACACTCAGTTACTTCTGTGTGCTGTATTCTGACCTTTTTATTGGAGCCCTGTATGTCCTTTCATTACATCTGGGATATGCTAATCAGACTCCTGACACCGACTAAAATTTATTGATCACATTATCCCAGAAATGTTTTTGGGTTTGGTTTTTTTTTGCAGTGCCTCAGGTCCCTGTTCCTTCTGCTGATTAACAAATATGATTCCACACAAAACAGTGYGTGTCTTTAGTTGGCATTAGCTTATGAATTCGTGCCCTGAGTCAAACAGTTGTTGGAAGAAGTCTTGCTTCTCTGCTGCGACTCCCTTTGTGCAACATRCACTGTTTATGCTTTGTTGAAGTCTCTGAAGATCATGAAAATTTCAGAAACACCCACCTTCAGTTTTGATGAGTGGGAGGAGCTGACAAATGCTGAAGGATTAAAGAATTTATTTTCTGATAGTCGAGATCCACCTAGTGAGCATGAGGTACCCTGATTACTATCTAACTTCTAATTTTTACATATATATATCTATATATGTAAAAATTATATATATCTATATATATATATAATGGAGGAATCTCTGAAAAGAAAGGAGAATTATACTGCTCTGCCAGGTAAAATTTTTCTGTGCAACTCTTATGAATGACAAGATGCGGGATTCAGAAAGGTGAAAGGTCATTTAGAAACATGTTACTCCTTTATCTACATCTGAGGTCTTTCAGCAGGTCAGAGACATTCTGTGCACTCTTTCATTCCTAATGCAAGAGAATGTTCTATTGGCTTGGTGACAGGCATTTGCATTATATCCCTACATTTGCAGGTTCATTGAGATGCTCTTTCTTTGCTCAACATGAGACACCACCAAACCATGCACATTTTTTATAGCTAATACAATTTTGGAGATGTTTTGTCATAGATTGTAGCTAGAGAAAAGTGTCAGCTTTTTAACAAAGTACTCCCTCATTTCATAAAATGAACATTCAGTTCCTACACAAATCTGAGTCGTTTTCAAAAACAATACACAAGTGGTCTTTAAGTGTTGAAGTTACACAAAAATTATTTATCCAGTGGATTTCCACTATTTTTAAAAGAAAACTTGACAGATACTTAATTAAGTACAATAAGAAAGACACAATCTTAACTTGGCACTGAAAATAGAATTGTGARCCTACTTTTGTACTGAATCTATTCAAATATGTAGATATATTTTTGCCTTTATAGTATATTCTTTCATTTTCATATTGTGAAAGAAGCCAAATTTGAAAAGAAAATGAACAGTTTGATTTAGAATCAAATCGGAGTCTGGACATCTGTTTGGCTTCTTGGTGCAAAAACCTTACAAGTAACAGGCTCGTTTACTTATATGTTACTCGTGACTGAATATCAAGACTGGTGCTGCACACAGGTGTCACAGACAGGGCACTGCCTTCACCAGTCCTTGGGCTGCAGGAGGTCACTGGTGTGGGAACACACACAGCACTCTCCAGGTTCACAAACACATGCACWTTTGTGATTCCCTTGGGAATCAGCAAGGTCCTTTTGTCTGCCTGGCATCCCTGCCACTTGGTTCCCTTGCCAGCTGRTCCAGCTTAAGGGTTGCCAGAAAACATTCCAGCACACTGCCCAGAGCCCCAGCAGCCAGCACATGGCACATGGCCTCTGTCCTCTGATGCCCCTCCAGCCACCAGCACAGAGCTCCTCACCCACACTGATCCCTGTGTAGCTGGTTTTTGGGTGGGATCACCACCATTCCCACTCCATGACTGGAGGTTAAAGATGCCCACTCATCCCAGTTGCTGAGACCACAGCTGACACCACAGGTTAGGGATACCCATGCCCATGGACTGTGCCCAGTAGTTGGCACCAAATGCCACTCACGCATGTACAGGTCTCACCAGCAGCTGGAATTCAGCCATTGTATTGCACAAGTACGCACAAGATAGAGAGTGGGTTGCACAGAGAGTTAAGAAAATGTTTAAGAAAGAGATATGAGAAGATAGGATAGACTGAGGTGATCAGACACAGGGCTCAGTCGAAGAAGTGTGCTGACTGACCCCATTTTTCATGTAGCTGCTCCCTTTTACACCATTTTCTGTTTGCCCTTTGCTTTGTTGCTCCCTGCTTGCCCTTGCCCTGCACGTTGCCTCACCAGTTGGCATYGTCCCACTGACCTCCTCCTGTGTACCAAAAACCAGTGTCCTGGTTTGCCTGAAGCTTCCTGAGAACACATCATTTAATGCTAATGGCCAGGTTTGTTTCCTGTTCTCTTTGTAAACATTAATTGCTCAGGTTTTATGAGTGTGTTGTCTTCCTCCTCTTCCTTATTCTTCCAGCTGAATAAAGGAATCTTCTCACCATCCATACGCCCTCAGTGATTTGGTTGACTAACCACAATTGTTTATATCACAACCCCTGTTATCTGTGTGGTCAGGTTTGTCTGTGTGTTCTTGTTTATGGCTGCTTCGACCAGATGACATTAAGGCACAGACAAGCCCCTTACATTTACACCCATATATTATTTTCAACTACACTAAAGCCACTTCAGAGGAGAAAACACACATAAATAATACAATACAAAAAAGAATAGAAGAAACACAATGAGGGAATGTGATTGAAGATGWCTTTTTATGAAAACAATTTGAATTAATATTATTTTATGTAAAGCAGAATCATCCTACAGTTAATGATGCATAATGAGGAGTACCATAAATAGAGGAGGAAAAGGTTCTAGAAAGGTTTTCAAAAAACTCCTTTGCTAAATCTCTCAAATGAACTCATTCTTTCTCATATGTGCAAACTCTTGAAGAGCACTAGAAGTCTTACCTGCATTTACAGATTAAAATCACAACTGTACATGAATACACTTTATACAGTTGGTTAAACCCAGAGTTTATATTTAAACATACAATTTTAAATATAAATGATTAGCCAATATTTCTTTTTCAATAGTCTTTTATGACTAAGTAATTATGTCAGAAAGAGGTTCTGCTATTTCCTATCGGAATTTTTCTTTGAAGTTCAAATTTAGGAGAAAAATCCCACCTTTTTAAGTATTAATTTAATGAAAGGCATGAAGTAACCCTGTGAGCTCCTGCTCATCCAAGGATCTACTCTAAATGTTCTCATTTGGGGAATAAAAATGTATTTGTGCTTCAAGTGTTGATAGAGCAGAGTAACAGTCATTTCTTTTTGTTTTCTGACCTCTGAAATATTCTTTCATTTGTTGCTTAAAGAATAYATTTACAGAGTCCCTTTACCTCATTTCATTCTCCTTTCTCCTCTTACTCTTGGATTTCACTGTTATATAGATTGTTATTTTCCTTCACACGGTTATAACTTTGGAAGCAGAATCTTCTGGGAGAATAATTTTCTCTTGCTGTGCTCCCAAGGGTCTAGTTATGCCCCTTACAGTGATGTCCCTGGCGACTATTTTGTTTAAACTTGGAGAATATCTGTTTTACTTTTGTATTTTACCAGTGAAAAAAGTAGTATYGGTCACAGCAACAACAATAGCAATATTGAAAACCTGTAGAGAAAAAGGATGAAATCCACCACAAACAGGTCAATAAGCAAAACGCAAGATGAYGTTTTAGCCCCAAATACTGAATATTACAATATCCAGATGCAAATTTGTAGGTTGAAAGAAATTAAGATAAAACAACCTTTTGTTAGCTTGCGCTGTGATCCTGCACTGGGGTTAGAGATGAAAATTTTCCCACAGTTATTCTTGAACTGCCACTTTTTTAGAAATGGTATACTACATCCTCCTTTTTATTTGAGTAGAAATCAAATATGTGAGTGGGAAAGCCTGTGTATTGCATAGAGAAATTAGATACTTCAAAATGCTCACGTGTTGATTAGGGATTTAGGAAATATGGAGTACCAGAGAGAGTTAGTGCCTGAAATCCCATTGCTTTTCAGTCTCAGGACTCTGACATATATGCAGGTAGATATACTCATCAAATTAAAAAGAAATGACTGTAGACTATCTAAGCATCTATAATAAATTACTGCCCATGGGCCACTATTTCCTGCCAACTTTATATAGAGAGTTTTATGAATCATGCAAGAAATTGGTGATAAAGATAAAATATCCATTTCAGTCCAGCAGTTTCAGATCCATATCTCACCACGACCACTTCTTATAGGCTAATTATATAACAAAGCTGCATCACTGTGCAAATCAAAGTGTATGATTCATGAGACCAGGGCAAAAAAGAACAAAGTGGAAGCACAGCTGAAGTGCAATTGTTGCGAATGATAACTTAGGAAGAAGGCTGAGCAGCTTCTGATTGAACAGTTTTCCAAGCCAGTTTCTTGCTGGACCCAGGCAGCCAGTTATTGCACCATTTCATTCCCTGCTGTATCAAAGCTGGGAAAAGCTGGGCTCCCTTTGCTGCCAGCTCCAAAARGAGAAGCTGGGACAGCAGCTTCTGCAGAGGGAGAGGACTCTCCTGTCTGAAGCTCAGTTCTGTCTCTCTTCACCCTGCTCCCCCCAGCTGTGATGTGGAAACTAGGAGCTCTGAGCATCCACTGCATCCTKTCTATGGCATGGCTGGCCCAGTCCCTGGTCTTCTCTCTTGCTGTAGAAAAATTACATTTCATTCAAAAACTCATGAGACAGCTTAAGAAGTCATGCAGCATTTCAGTCCCTGCTCAGTGGGGTGTTAATGCCTTATATACTGTTAACAGTTTAAAATTTCTGAGATCTTGAAACCTGCTACTCTCAAAAATTCATTTGAAATCATTCAGACAGCATTTCAAATGGAAGTGTAAAGGCAGCTATCAAAACTTCAATAATGCCAAAAAAGAAAGCTTTTTGGGGTTGTAATTTTCCTTTTTATTGAGAGCAGAAAAGACACAATGTCAGTTTGCTGTTGGCCATTTATGTACAAATCTCTGCTTTTGTCAGTTTAAGAAGGACTTTTTAAAAAAAAAACTGTGCAGTCAGAAAAGTATTTTCTTTTTTATATTATTTAGAATAGTTTTTCACATTTTGTAGCTCTTGATTACTTTAAAAATAGCCAATAGCAACTAGTAAATATTGTCTATGTTACTAAAAAAAGATATTTTCATTGCTTTAAATAAATAAAGGTGTGCAAACCAAAGCAGAGATACCCTTTATTGTTGATTCCTGGCATATAAGTTTCTTTAGGTCCTGTGAGGTTGCATTAGCCAGAGTAACAACATGTCAAATCTGAATTAGTAAGGAAACAAAGTAGGAAACTCACCAGCACATGTCATGGATAGAACCAATTTATCTATTTATTCTRTAATTCTTTAAAGGAGCAATCTACTTAAGCAATGTATTGGGGATGTTTTAAATCATTTTTAAGGGAACTGCTCAACAGTTTCCTGTATTGTATAGCAAGCTGCTACTACTCAGAAGTTTTGGGGCCAATTCCTGGTTCACATGACAGAAGTGTTACCAGTATCATAAAATAGATGCAAACATATGTTATGAAGTTAATGCTAAGATAGAAACAGCTTGGGCTGACAACATCCTGGAGACTGCATTAATGAATCATTTGCATAAAGTCACTTCAGTGGAAAACTTTGTATTCAGTTTGTTAATTTTCTCAGCCTGAAGAGAGGTAATTTAAAACAGCAGTGAAAAGAAAATACCACAAGAACTGGTGGTTAAAGACATGTACTGTAAGTATTTCCTCTACTATGACTCATGTTTTTTCCCTATATCTTCTCTGTCCTCTCTTCCATTACCTTTCTAATGTCCAATTTCCCTTTTTTTTTTTTTCAATACAAGGAGAGAGATTCTGCCCTTTCAAAAATATTCTTAYACCAAAGTTTTCCTCCCAGTTTTAAGGACCTTCTAACTGATAGTGTTTTTGCAATKAAGTCTCTCTGTGTGTTTCTACCAGAATCTCCAGGCTTGAAAATTTTGAAGCCAAATAGGCAAAATAATAATTGTTTTGTAATGATTATTTCCTTGTCGTTTGACTTTTTTTTAATGTAAATGTTTGCATATTTATAGAAAAAGACATTCAAAATGATTTTGTAACATATGTACCACTTTAAACAAGTGCTTTTCTGATAACAATTTTAATGTTTTGTGGCAAAACAAAAAGTTATTCTTACAAAACATTCTGTAGTTTGTATACAGATAACTGACCATCTACTTTAGGAAAACTGTTTTCAAAACAATAAGCATATAAAATTGGAATGGTCTGGAATTTCCTTATTTCAAAATTTGTCATGAAGWTACATGGTTTGTTGTATTATACAGAGTTACGATAATGCATAAGCTTGTTACTAACAAATTATTTTTGCTGACTAAAACCACCTGGAAAGCGTGAAAGTAAATAACTAATAATAATTATCTGCTGATTTTACAATTCTGTCTATTGTCTGCTAATTATGGCTCTGGTGCTTTCTTTTTTATAKTTTTAAAGAAAATTATAAATCATTGTCAACACACCTCTGGCTTATTCAAGCAAAGTTCCTTCCATAATATTTTCAAAATTTATGATGTGTCTGTATTTTAAAAGCTGCAGCCAGGGATATTACCAAAGAAAAGAATCTCCAGTGAAAATCCTTGGGGAAGATTAATATTATCTTTTTGAGGATTTAAATTAAGTGATAAAAGAAAATTTCTCTTCAGATATCTAAAGTAAAATCCATCAAATATCAATATTTGAAACAAAATGGGAAGGTTTGCCAGAAAGATGTGACTTGACATAAAAAGGTATTGCAAAATATGCACAACACTAAATAAAAATATAGCAGTTATTCATGATAGAGGACACAGAAAAGGATGAGTCTTGCAAGTCAAAGAAATATGATTTCCAAGAAATTGGAGATGAAATTAAAAAACAATTAATCAGATTTTTAACCCAGGCAATTCCAAGGGAGACAAACATTTTCTGTACAGTTTCACTTTGAAGAATTATTAGATAGAATTTTGATTTAATTAACATACATTTAAATCTCTRTGATGAAACAGTTCCCATGTGTTCRCTTAAGTACYTTTCTCCAGGCCAGATAAAAAAAACAAAAAGAGAGAGAGTAAATTGGAACACTGTTATGAGAAAAGGACACCAACTTTTTTTGGAGCAGCTTGTAGCTGCTCATAGCTTTCAATTTTGAAACAGAATATTCACTTCAGGCTGCCATGCCATGGTCACCTCAGTTGGCYACCAGTGGAACTCTGTCAGTGGACAGGATGCAGAATAATTCAAATTTCCAAAGTGGAATGAGAAAACTAGCAAACACTCTACTTAGGTATTACTTATAATCCTAAAGAGACTCAAAAAAGTCTGGTCACTCTCTTTAAAAATAAATTCTGTATTTATCCAATGTCTTCTCCTTTCTGTATATTTACTTCTTGAGAAATATTATTTGCATTCTGAGATACCATTCAAGTTGGAACCTTTTGGTCCTGCTGTAAGTATTAATTCAAAATAAACAACAGTTAAAAAATAAACACAGTTTAATGTCAGATATGAACAATTTAAGACCTTTTTTCTCTGAAAAGTGGTCATTATCTGAATTCCTACAAATCAATATCCAGACCTTAACGACACATTGATTCCAGTAGGATGACACTCTTATTTCCTATGAGAGTAGAAATAAAGAGCATTAGTAGGTCCCATATTTTTCATATTTTATKAAATCCATCTGGGAATTAGAAAAAGTCAAATTTTCATTCTAGACCCTTTCTCTTCCATGTAAACTAATACTGAAAGTAGCAAATAATTAGAATGTGGTCATGACTCTGATGATTGTTGCAAGGTGACAAGGAGAGAAAATACAACAGAAAGTAAATGCTTATTCTCACAAAGRCATCTAAATCCATGACTGAAATTTCACCATCAGATTTTGTAGCAATTTTGCTTTATTTTATACTGAAAAGGCATTTCAGAGCTTTGGGATGTGACCAACTAATCMACTTAATACTTATTTAATTATCTCAGCACTCTGTTTTACAATTCTCCATGCACTACTTAGATGTGAACTGACACCTTCTCACCACAGATCTTAGAATACAACCTTCACAAAATTTAATCAAGGGGAAAATAAAGTAGAACAACAGTAAAAAAATTATATCATCTATATGCTAGTAGTTTTGTTCATTTACAGTTATTCACAGAGCATTTATGAATAACAATTTTCAAATGCACCTCACAAGTTTGTGATAAATTTTGAAGATGCAAAGGCTCTTAATAATTGAAATCTCAAATATAATTGTAAATGTAAGATACAGATGGTAATAATGGTAATAATTWTATATATATGTATGYATATATTAATACAGGATATATTGAATAGCAAAGCTTTTTTTGGGGGGGTTTTAGCAAGTATATATTATCTTCAGGATCTTGACCTGAAGATAATCTTACAGTTAAATTATAAGGTCAATAGTAAACCCTGCAAGAGCACTATATGAGTAATACTTATGTGATTAACCCTGTTAGTTATAATAGGAAGTAAATCTAATACAGACATTAAAGAGGGGCATATTGGATAGATGTCAACTGTTTAACCACAGCTCCTGCAGTAAATGCTGGAYTGACATGAAATTATGTACACCATGTGCTGGAGACCCGCAGAAGCACATGACAGAGGAGAGTTATCTCAAGTAATGAAGATTTCATGACTTTTTGTAACAGTTGTAGTTTCATTAAGATAAATTGTGTATTGCAATGGTGTTTTTAACATTCTAATGTCTGTAAGACTATTTTTTCATTCTGACTTTAGGGAACAAAAAACCCCACAATTGCCTCTTACAAAGTTATATTCCCTCCATCCCTTGTCATCCTGTCTTCCTTAAGAACAACTAAGAGCATGTAGTTTCAGAGATGAGACCAGAGTCCCATCTAAGATTTTAGTTTAAAAAACTCTAAGCCCTAAGGTTTTTGTTTTACATTTCTATTCTGACTATGAAATGGAAATTGAAACTTTTGTCATCACTGTGGAAACCAAACTGACTAATTTCGCTGGTGAACTACTGTAAAGTGTTGTTAAAATACAGAAAGTGCTGCATAACTTGCTTGATTTGAATCTTACATTGTTTTTCTTCTGTTCACTAGGAGTGACATGATATCAGTCTGGAATATGCAGCTTCAAGAGCTGTTCCTCTGTCTGTCTTCATCTCCTTTCAAGAGCCACAGAACTATAAGATTCAGCTATTTATGTGCGTATTTGCATATTTGCATAACTATGAAGTATTTTTATTTATTGATGTTTTTCTCCCACACTTATCTTTCTCATACTTGATAACAATTTTTTCCCCCAAAGAAAAGATTCAGTGCGAATGTATATCATAGGGAGCTCTATCTATTTAAACTGGAAATGTACCTTGTTCAGATCCCAAATACTGTTTTCCYCCATCTTACTGGTTTTAAAATCCTGATTGGGTAATGTTTGGAGGTGYTGGCTGCAGTTACTTTTACTCTTGTAACTCTTCCATGCACCAGGGGGAAATGAGCAGGTGGCTGATGAGAGTGAAACCAAGACAATCCTTACAGAAGATATAGAAGTTGCTATACTCTTCAGATCCTCTTTCAAAAGGTTTCCTGGATAGTTCTTAGCCTCCCTGAAATCATCATCAAACAAAGGTGTTCAAAGGCATACTGTAACTCACTGAAATAAGTCTATTCAGCAAAAATTCCAACTGTGACCATAAGAGGTATTTGCTCTGAGAAGTATTTTTATCTGTGACTGCCAAAACAAAAGATGATTATGATTCTCTACTGTAATAGGTGAAGTCGAAGGTAACTTCTTTTCATATGAGATGGTCAAAAACCTTTAGAGTACAAAATTCAGACACTGATCTTAAAAAGAAAGAAATTCCCTACATAATCTCTCTTTACAAATCTGTTCTAGTGGTTGTTTAATTTTTATTTTCCCTTATGCCCAGACTTGTCCTGCTGGTGATATCCATTGTCTCAGAGTCATTTCTCACTGTGTGGACTGCACTGTCCTTTCTTGCCTACATCCAAATGGCGCAGCATTGCATCCTTAAATGAACGSTGTGTTAGAACAATCTTGCAGAACCACAAATGACACTAAACTTTAATGCTRAGCTTTTACTACTGTTTCTTTCATCTTGCAGTTAAGACAACAGCTTTCATTGATAACTACCTCAATCCTGCATGTAAGCTGTCCTTGACTTGTATAAACAAGTRAATTCCCTGCACTATGTAACACTTCTGTTTATTGACCATAATCTTGACCTAAGCCATGAATGTTATCAAAYATCTTACCAAGGCTTCCCTCATTCCAAACACCTTATTATAGGAACATATCCTAAATTCTGAACCTTTGTGCCTAGTATAAATTTTTATGTTCCTGAGCTTAACTATATGTTTTTTTACAGAGCAACTGGATAACAAACAGCACATAAAATGATTTTACATACGTTCAATTTTTCTCAATCACATACAATAGGGCTTATATATTTAAAATAGTCTTTAATAACTATTTGTATTCAACAAAATATCAATATTTTTCAGGCTTTATTAAAGTGAGATAATGTCTAGCAYAGTTAGGCATTTCAGTGGGAGACCTAGTTTTAAATATAATTGAAAGTATTAGACTGTGCATCAGATTCCATAATTTTCAATAYTTAAGTGATTTTATATTTTAGTAATCATATGGCATGGAAAGAGGTAATTAAAGCAAGGAATTCAAGAATAAAAGCTCATCCTCTGAGGAGAGAGTGACATGTCAAGAGAAAGACTTGTGTGAATCTATTTATTTTAAGTACTTGACAAGATCTCAATTTTAAAAAATGAGTGGCACACGTGCCACTATGTTGAAAAACAAACTGGAATCCCTTTGATGAGAACGCTGGAAACAGACTGTCTACCTTTGACCCCCTGAGATCTGTGCACTGTTTCAGGCTTGCTGTGCTCATGTTTGAATGATTGTGTGTTTCAAGCTCATGATTCTAAGTATTCTTTCTGTATTTTTCTGGAAATAAAAGTTTCTTGGTAATTGTATGTGATATGGTACAGTATGTTTACTTGATTAAAATCTCAYGTGTGAGAATTGAGTTTTACTTTCTGATTTCTTTTTTTAAAAATCATATAATATTTGAATTATATCTCTTTTTACYTCAAATCAATACCAATCAAATGATACAGAATGATAAAATACATTTCTATGCAGAAGTGTTATTAAAATTAAACTGATTTAATCTCTGTTTTAAAAGTGGGATATAACACAAATAAAACAAATCAAGTATCCTCTCCCTCAGAGAAGAGGCAATGGGAAAATCATGATGGCACATGCAATCTCGTTAGCAGGCTATCAAGCAAAAATAACTGTTATTAGTCTCATCTGTCTTAACTGTATGAGCATGTGGCCAGGGTCTATAATTAAGTTTCAGTTTCTAGGAAACTCTAGAAACCAAGAAGTAGAATTYTAAGTTCAATTTGCTGATGTGATTAAGCCTATTATGACTACAGCTCACTAAAGAGATTGTATTCTCCTTTTATTTTCACTCTGGTCATCACTGGTTCATGTGGATTAGGTTTTGAAATGAATACTATCTAGATTCACATCCAGTTGTATCTAAATCACTAAAATTTGAGAACACTGGAGAAAGAACAGGTTGGAATTTGTGATGAAATAAATTTTGTCAAAACACATCTATTAATCCAGACTGAAAAAGTTAATGGGAGCATATACAATTCAAGAGGGTTTTTTTTTTTTTTCTTTTTAAGAAAGCAGTTTCTAGCCAAAATAAATGAGAAGTACAGATAGAACCGAAACCCTCAAGCATCTAATAGCTTCAGTTAGAGCAGCTGGAGTAAAAGTTTGACCATGTCTTTTATTAATGTACATATCTTCACATGAGTGTCTTTACAAACAAATTGAAATATCTCAATTTTGTACAGTTACTGAGTAAATTGCAAACTTCAGCTATTTTTCCATATCCCTAATCTGATCGGCTCTAATAAATTTTAAATCTTTATTTTTGATCCARTTCTAATTCAAAAGGTTCTGGAATGTTGCAAAACATGAGTGAAATTTGCTTGGGTATTTCTGGCACAGATGTACAGCTAATGTGTCCATATTGACCAAGAAATTACTTTTCAAAGAGAAATAATAAATCCATAGACCATTTAACCAAAATACTGTTTTATCTGAAATTTGGTTTAAAAAGAAGCAGGTATGTATTGGCTTCATGTTGCAACAAACTGACATAAAGAGGGAACATTTTTTTTGAGAGACTTATGTAGATATATAGATATAGATGATATAGATATGTCGACAGATAGAT
>QVAJ01000049.1:2866056-2941318 GCA_003546035.1 Mixornis gularis | reverse complement strand
TATAGATATAGATATAGATATAGATATAGATATAGATATAGATATAGATATAGATATAGATATAGATATAGATATAGATATAGATATAGATAGATGTGCTATTACATATTTTAGTTTGTCTGAAAGTAATAGAAGTAGCAGTTTATCATGCACCAGCATTTTCAGCTAAGACATATGCATCCTTTAGATTAATTTCCAGCTTTTGTGGAAAAGCCYTGACACTGGATGCCTTTGTGCAGTGCACAGCACTTGCACTTTAGTTCAAGTGTGAGTGGAAGGCAGACCTGAGCTCAGAGTAAAGCACCTTTATCCTTTGTGGTCCATTTGAAGAATCCTGASGGTACTTTCTTCTGGACACTACCTTTATTCAGTAATTCTGACAATATAAACCCACCTGATTTGATGATGCTAGAGGAAAAGAAAAAATAAAWTTCTCCCTTCACCTTGCTGATCAGACACCTCAACACACACTTCTTTTGCTGACAGGAGTAAGCAGTTAYGATGGCTTCTCAGCAACCTCTAACATGTAATAGTAGACTTCTCTTCCCCACAGTTCATCTTCTGATTATACATTTGTGCCTCTTTGATTACACTTTTGTGCCCTACTGAGTTACAAAGGATCAGGTCAACAAATAATGCAGTGCACCAGCATTTCTGCAAGAAAAAAAAATGCTTTATTTAGGGCAGGGCAGACTTGTTTTAAAAACTTTTTGGTTTGTTTTGCTACCTAAAGAGAGAGCATTTGAGGCTTTAATTAGCTTGGTTGGTTGTAAATTATTTTTTTTAAATCTTCTATTTGAAATTTAGACTTTATAATGCTGTAGAGACCAGTACTGTAATGAAACMTGCAGCTTTATTAAAGGCTAAATAAATTAGAGGAAAAGATCCATGAAGAAAAGTCTTGCCCATCCTTTGCAGATACTGTTATATACAGATGCTTCTATACTCACCTCTATTGCTTGTCACTTAACCCCACAAGAAAAATTGATTCGGCATGTCCAGTCAGTGTAATGTCAATTTGAAGCAAGTGCACTCAGAGAATGCAGTACTTGTCATTACATAATTGGTCTAAATTAAGATTGGGATTTAAGAATTACTGTAATTCAGACATAAACAAAYGACAACAGCATGTCAAGAAAAACCTCTCTTACTAGTAATGCATTTCCTACAAGCTTGGTGCTTGTGCTTTTTCTTAAAATGCATATGATGATACATCCTCTGATTTTCACTTTTTTTTTCCATGTTGATATTTCAAAAGAGTGAATAAAGAAGATTGCTGAGAAGAACTTGATGGCTTTTCTTAGTGCTGGGAAGTACTAAGTACTCAGTACTTACTAGCATTCTGGGAAGAGAAAATGATGTCTGTTGTGTTTCTGAGTAAAATACATCAGTGGTGTATTAAGGCTAATAGTTCACAAAAAAGATGTCGTATGCCACCTGAAAAGAGTAGCTTGATGGTTATACTTTGGAATTTAATGGAAGAACTCACATTTCCCTGGATTTAATTTGGATCAGGCAACAGAAGGTCAATTCATCAAGACATTTGAAATGTACAAATATGAAAAGTCCCATAATGTAAATTTTTAATTTTTTTAGATTATTGATATTTGTTTAGATAATAGATTGCCCCATCTGTGTCCCAAAGTAAGGGAGCGAGTATCTCAGAGGCAGAGTACTTTAAAAAGCACCAACTTCTATGGACTAGCAATTTCTGGCTCCCATTTCTGACTCAAAACATTGACAAGGGAGTCCCCATCCCCTTGCATAAACCCTTAACTCAAAGAAAAAGTTTCTTTTTCCCAAAGAAAAGTCTTCTCACCCAAATCCAGATATCTGAGACAGAAGAAAAGAACTGCATTCAGACTTGCTTTGCTAATTTTGGAGAGCTTATCCAACTGAAGGAAGAAAGGAATTGAACACAAATTATGAGACATTGAGTTTGGCTGCAGTGATACTTTTTCTATCAACATAAATTCATTTATGAATGAATTGTATTTCATTTATAAATGGAAAAAATTAATTTCCCCACCTCAGAAAACTCCAAAATACAAAATCTGCAATATAAAAAAATCTAAAATTTTTTGAAATAGGCACTTAAAACTTTACACAATCAGTATTATTGTTAAGTTATTAAAGCAAATACAGTTTCAGAACAGTTTTATGAGAAAAATTATCATAGAACCACAGAATAAGCTGAGTTGGAAAGGACCCAAAAGGACCATTGGGTCCAAATCCCTGCCGTGCACAGCACCATTCCCAAGAGTCACACCATGTGCCTGAGAGCATTGTCCAAACACTTCTAGAACTCTGTCAGGCTGGTGCTGTGACCACTGCCCTGGGGAGCCTGTTCCAGTGCCCAAACACCCTCTGGATGAAGAATCTTTTTCTAATATCCAACCTAAACCTCCCCTGACACAACTTTAGGCCACTCCCTCAGGTCCTGTCATTGGTCACCACAGAGAAGAGATCAGTGCCTGTCCCTCCTCTTCGCTTCGTGAGGAAGTTGTAACTGCAGTGAGGGCTCCCCTCATCTCCCCGAGGCCGAACAGACCAAGTGACTTCAGCCACTGCGGTGGTCCGGTGTGTCTCGGGCCCCCCGTCCCGCGTTGCCTGGCCAGCCCTGACACCGGCCGCAGTGAAGGTTCAGTTCGGTATCCTGAGACACTTCCCCAATCCTGTGGGTCCTTGCCACAGCGGCAGCRTGAGCAATGGCGAGGAATAAAGGAAGGATCCTGATGGGGAACTTCTGCTGGAGTTTATTGAGGCCCACAYGRGACCATGTGTCCACCCRAAAGTCTGCCCACGAGAGCAGGGTTCCTCTCTGTACAGCACCTTACAAACAGGGGAGGAGCAGAGGGTAGGGTACAGCTTGGAACCAATCCAGGGTGTGAAGGGTGTGACTCTACATAAATGACAAATATTATAACAAATCAATAACGCAAGGGAGGGGACAACTGGGAACCTGCCCAATCACTCGACGCCCTCACTAGAACTTTCTAGACATCAGGGAGAGGCTTTGAGGTGGACCCATAATTATGATTGATTGATAATAACTGGGGTAAACCATAAAGGGGTAAAACATGGGGTACATGGGACAAAGCATTATAAATTACATAAAATAGTATAAAAAAAGGAATAAATACATACAGAAATCTGATAAAACAAAAAAATACACCACTACAAGTCACTCCTCATACGGCTTCTCAAGGTCCTTCACCATCTTCATTGCCCTCCTTTGGACACTCTGTAACAGTTTAATATTTTTCTTGCATTGTGGCACCCCAAACTGCCCTGATGACTTGAAGTGAGGCTGCCCCAGTGCAGAGCAGAGCAGGATAATCCCCTCCCTGGCCTGGACGGTGATGCTGTGCCTGATGTACCACAGGTCACGCTTGGCCCTCCTGGCTGCCAGGGCACTGCTGACTCATAAAACTTTCCATCATTACCTTATGAGAATAAAACACTTTCAGGATTATGAATAGCACTAAAGGGCATGTCTGAAGCAGTATTTTTAAGATTCAAGAAAAAAAAATCTGTAATATGACAATAGTATATTTAATTTTAATCATTTGGTAAAKAACTGGAACATTTGTGTGAAATTTATAGCATCAGTTGAGCACCACTTTTTCAAAACTAGAACACATTAGACACCCAGCTGGGATAATTTAGTGTAGAAATGGTCTTTTCACAGTGCTGCTTAAATAAGATAAAAAATTACTTTTTTAGAAGCAATATTTCTTAAAAAATTATTTCTGTGCTTTAAGATGTCACTTACTGATACTTTCTGGTCATAGTCTCAAACTTAAGGATATTCTGGCACAAATTGCAATAAGTAATTAACAAGAGCTGTTATGAATTATGGGAGGGTGTTAGGGAGAGGTGGACTGGCTGCTGAGCACCAAATATTGTTTTGTCCACATCTTACTACCAAGACTATTCTGCAGATTTCTGGTGGGTTTTTGTTCAGCTCCAAACTGTTTCTAAGGATGTAGCTACGTGCATTTGCCTACATCCCTGACTTTCCTTGAAACCAGAATTTATAGCGTTATATAGAATGTGATATTCTTGGTAGAAGCAAGAATAAACAAGACAATATGTAAGCTGAAGGACTCCCCAAAATGCCAATATCCTTGGAGTTTGACTATGCGTTACCAGGAAAATATAAAGACAATACAGTGAGACCATCTGGATGGTACCAAAACCAGTCAGGTTAGATGATCACAGTAGAAGGAAAATTTTTGGTGGGAAATGAAATGCTGATTTATTCCTTCCCTTCAACATCTTCCTAAGAGAGACTGTACAGACAAAGCTGTGAATATAAAATCATGAGAAAGCTTCAGAAACTCAAAGCAGGTTTTGGGATGTTGTGGTTAGAGAGTGTTAAACAGCATTACCTTTACTCTGAAAATGGGAGATGGAGAYGCAGATCTGCTCAGTATTATATAATGAATCTCTTATTGAATCAGGTGAATACTGGTCTCCTGAGGGCAAGACCAGTATCTGACCTACAAGTCTTTCCTTTTTTTCAGAGTACATTTTCTTTTCTTCTTCTGCCTTGTTTAAAACCTTGTTACAAATTATTACACCTTCTGTGTCAGGTCAGTGAGGAAATCTGGGAATCAGAATGTCATACTTGCAGATGTATTCTGGATTTTTACACGTGTTTTTGTGGATTTTTGCACACATATTCTTGTAAAAGCAACTGTGAGAAACAATTTTCAACATATGATACAATTTGCGTTAAAGCCKGAGTCTTTAACTGGATGTCAAGGGCCATCAACTGGAAGTCTTGGAGTTCTTGGAGCTGTATTATCTCACGGTCAGCTTAGAATGAAACACTGTATTACCCTTTCAGATATTAATTCTGTGGCTCATATTAAACGCAAGTTGTTGGAAAGTTGTTGGAATGAGACCTTTACTGATCCCACCCATTTTTATTATTAAAATTTTGAGGACAGAAGAAAATTATAGGAATACCTGAGCCATCTGCTCCCTCCGATGTTTTTTTTAAAATGGTCTTACTCTGTAGACTCATAAATTTTGGGTTCAACAAGAAAAGACTGTGTTCAGATTCATTTTCTAATAGAGAAGAAAATAAACCTGCATGGTTTTTTATGTATTCATGTTTAGTGTTGAAAAGAGTTTTCCAGCTAATCATGCAAATTATCTTGGTGATTATATTGCCATTGGAGGAAGATGGGACCCAAATAAAAGTTTCAGATTATATTAAAATAAATTTACTTCAGGCTAGTTGTCAGTGTTTCTAGATTTATAATTCAGTCAGTAATAAGTTCAAAAATGTAATTAAGAATTCTTGCCTGAGGACATCAATACAAAGGAGTAGAAAGTTAAAGATGCCTAGGGCAACCACCTCTGTGTATTTGTGATTGCATTTGCCTGAAAAACAAGGTATTTTCTGGCCCATATTCAAAGAAATGTTGGAGATTTTCTTCCTTTCAAATGTTAGTTCTTGAGAAGCTCTATGCAAGCTGGCTTCAGTGACAGAATAAGAGATTATGTCAATTCAATCACTGTATAAAAACAACTTYAAATACTGTGATTGTGTATTGTAATGATTTAAGATTTCAATAGAATGGGATTCTTTTAAAGCTCAGACTTTGTCTACTAGATCTCCAGGAATGCTTGATGGTATGTTCAGCTGCATAGGGAACTGTCAGTTCACACTGAATACATATTTGAGATATACTGGAGATTGTAGCAAAGATCAAAACTCCTTTTAAATTAAAATTAAAGATACATCTTCATATATATGCTGTTTCTTTTCAATCTAGCTCTCAATTCATAGAACCATAGGATGTGCTGAGTTAGAAGGGATCCATCAGGATCATTGACTCCAGCTTCTAGCCCTCTGCAGGAGCCACACCTTGTACCTGAGAGCACTGAATAGGTTTTCTTGCTGTGCTTTTACTGACAGTGTGGAGAGTCAGCATCTTTCAGAATGATCCCCTTGAAAAAGAGAAACTTAACTGAACTCCTTCCTAAATATGACTGGTTTTGGTTTATTACTGATCAACAGTGACATTTCCATGAATTGAAGTATGTGCACAATCTGTCTTTATTCATGAGCAGCTGACCYAAGTATCCACATAGACACTTTGTGATCAGTATCTAGCTTTAGCTGGATGTTTTTTCCTCATTTCATACTCTCTAAAGTGTCATTTTAGACCATGCATAATTTTGACTGACCTTATAGTTTTGCACTCAGTGTACCACATAATAGTAGCTTTTGGTCTGTCACATATATGAGTAAAATATTGTAGGTGGATTAAATTACTTKTGTAGGTCCCTTCAAACAGAACTTTTCTATCCTATTCCTTAAATATATTTAATGGCTTAATGTTCTGTGTGCCACACTGAAATTTCTTTAGCCATAGGAACACCACAGAGAACTGAGATAAGCCCTCTCAATAGAAAATAAACTGTTTCCACACTACTGCATGACTGCATTGGCTGCATCCATGCAGATGCTGGAGGGATCAAGACAGAGACCTTAAACATTAAAACTGTCACCCTTATCACCTGATGAAAATGAGTAATTGTTCTAGCGTGAACTTCAAGTTATCATTACTAGAATCATCTCTTAGATATAATCATATTCACAATGTCTGTATATTGCATAAGTGCTTCACTAATTTCACACTCCAGTACCTTGGCAGTGTGTATCTATGAAACACTTAGGAACCACGTAATTTGTTATATTCATAGTCATTATCCTTGTTTTTGCCAATCAGTTAATAGCAGGATAAAGTATTTTTTTCTTGTTATAAAATTATTCTCAAGTGAAAATTTAACTCTGGTCTTGCATCTTTGGAAAATTGTATTCTTATGTGTGTTTCTGCCCCTCAACTGCTCTACCACATTTTGATAGTATTTAGAGAGTTTTATACAATATATCATAAAATAAGACTTTTATTAATTCCTCTTTTTCAAAATACGTCTTCTTACATGGAAAGCTTCTAAATATTTGCATGAACTTCACTTGTTATTACTGATGCTGGTGCAATATGGTGGCATTGGAGCTGCAAAGCAAACTCAGTTTTATGTTAAGCTTGAYTTTTAAAATATTCTTATTTTTCAATATTTCTTCAGTTTGGATTTAGGTTGCTGTTGTTTTCCAAATCAAAGGGCAGCAGTGGAACAATCAGCACTGAAAGAAGCAGCTATTTCTTTCTTTCAAAGTACTTTTTTGTTTGCTATGGAGAAGGGTTCTAAATTCACCATCTTTTTTTGTTTCTCCTTGATATTCCTGACTGAGAGCTTTAGTTAATAGCATGTTGAATTCAATGAAAACTGATATGGTCAGCACCCAGTAAAATAAAATTTTATGGTTATAATATGCTTATTTTTCTTCACAGGAATTCCTTAGAAAGAGCAGGGAATGCCCTCAAACAACTGCTGTATTTTACTGTAGGCTAGAAAACCTGAAGTCTTAGAGGAGGAGTTCAAAATAGGYTATTGCATAGACAGCCAGGTGAAACTGAATCATTTCATATCTATAGTAGGGTCTTGGAGCTGCTTCACCAGCTAGCTCGCTCTCTGGCCACTATGTAAGGGAGGCTTGGTGGGTCTGAACCTCAGGCTGAAGCGTGGTTGACGGCATGGAAGAAAGAGTGGACTCTGCTTGGGTTTCACCTGGCTTTATTCCTCCCGGTTACCTCCATRTGCAGATGGACAGAGCAGAGGGCAAGAGAGCCCAGCAGCTCCTCTGTCCCCACGTTAARTACAGGGGGYGKACACYGAGCAGGGGAGAACTTAGAACCAATCCAAGGGGAGGGAGGGTGTGACCCAGAATGGGGAACTTAACACATCAATGAAAGAAGGTGGTACCAGGGTACCTTGTCAAATCCTAGGGCTTTTCCCCAGAATCTTCCAGATCTCACAAGGTGATTGACAAGGCCTATCACAAGGGAAACACCATCGGGGTGTTTGGGGATGGAGGAGTAGGAACAAACCATTACAAACATATAACAAAACATACAGAACATTAGAAAACCCAAAATGCGCACCACTACACGTATCATTATTTTTTAGTCATAAAACAGAGGAACACCTATTATTTATTCCCTAAAATACAGAAATACTAATGTTCTCTAGAATTCAAAACAAGCATTTGGAATATAATACTTCATGTGTTTCATTCCAAAGGAAGGGAAATCTGTTACAAGCTGAGTGAAAATATACTAACACATTACACTCAATATCTGTTGCCCAAGAAGTCATCTGTGTTACTTCTTTTACTACTGGCTACAATTTTCTCTGTAGATTTTTGGTGGGGTTTGGAAATAATTAATTCAAATTTGGGTATTTAAAGTTGGGTTTACACAGTGGATTGTCATCAAACATAGATCTCACAAATATTATTGAATTAAATACGATCCAGGACAACACCTAGTAAAAGCAAAATCTGTGGGAATGATGTATCAGTGCTGACTTGTGGAAGTCAACCATTAGGGGAAATTATTGGAGTTAAACAAGCCCAAACTAATGACATAGCTACACTTTCAGTTAGAATTACTGTATGCTTTTACATTAAAAAAAACCAACAAACAAACAAAAGAAGCTTAGCTGTCTGGTAAATGGATTCTGGTTATCATCTTCTTCCACAGCTGTGCTTCTCCTCTGAATGTAAGCACAGACAGCTTATGGTCAGATGAATCCTTTACTTTGTTTTGTAATTCTTAAACAGGTTGAACTTCTTGGGAAGAGTAACAAAAGCTGACTTTTTCCTACTAGAGTTGTTGCTATGCTCGCTATAATGAAAGAGGCAAAGGAACTGCTCTACCAGAAAAATTTTAAAACTGTTCCTTAAGGTTAGGTGTAAGATTAATTTCCTGATGCTTAGATAGGCTTGCAATGTTTCCCAGTACTTGTTTTTCAATACATGAGTGTCCTTTAATTGAGGAGCACAGCGATAGCCTTCACATTCCAAGATGGAGAGTCTGAATCCTGCACAGGCCAGGATTGCACTAGGCTACTCCAGGTATAGTAGGTTGCTGTTTGTCATACCCAAGGTTTTAGAGTTTTTATTCTTAGGATAAAGGTCCCATTTTACAAGTGTTCTTTACACTGTTTTCCCTAGATACATAATTTTCATTGTCTATAATAAATAATTGTTTATACCTGATATCTGGTGGATTCCAACTTGCTTGTCAGTAATCTTTTCTTTTACTTATTTATTCCTCCTCTGTTTGCTRTGTAATCTATTATTCCCAGCAATAATGCTGTTATACCGAGGCTACAAATAAGGCCAAAAATAAAAGGCCTCTGGTATCTTTAGAACACATGCTCATTGATAATTCTTTAAATACAGTATATTAAAACCTACATGTTAGAATATTGTATTCAGTTTAGTATGTATAACAGTGTTCTCAATTTCTTCTTTGTTAATCAGCATGTTCAGTGTGAAACTAAATGACCTATAGAAGTAAAACAAGATCATCAGCATCATCCTCATACAAGTTCAATGATAGTTTTCCTGATCAACGTACAGGCAAGTTCAAAAGTGTGTCTTTCCTATGAGCCCATGCTGATTGCCATTAATTATATTATCCTCTTTTAATAGGTTATTCATCAAATCCTATATCTCTTGTTCCATAATTTGTCTGGGATCAATGTCAGGATGACAGGCCTATAATTAGATGTCCCATTTACACTTTTAAAATATTGGCATAACATTAGCTTCATTCCAACCCTTTGGAAATGCTCCAGTGCTCCAAGACTTATTGAAAATCATCACTGATGATCAAGAGATCTGCTCAGCTGACTCTTTACAGCACTTGCAGGCAAAATTATTTGGACCTGCTGATTTAACATCTATCATACTGTTATTTAGCAACCTTGTTATTTCCCATTAATATGGAATGCCTTTTACAATTTAAATTCATCCAACTACAATATCGAGCTTTTTCACAAAACCATAAAGTTATTCCCTCATTCCCAATGCTGTAATTCAAACTACTTCTCTGGTTTTTAGGGTTTTCCCCTTCTATAATTTTTTTCTTCTACTCATCTTTTTTTCTTCCTTCTAGTCTTCCTAGCTTTTGGAAACTTATCTAAAGTTATGAAAATAATTCTATGATTCTGTTAGGTAAACTGTGATTACATTCCTAATTTTCTGTGTCTTTGAAAAGGTAGATTAACTCCATGCAAGGAATACACAGGATTCCTGAAATTTATTAATGTTTAATACCTCAAAGCTAGTAAATAAACAGATGAGATTCTGCTCTGTGCAAGGTCTAACCTGATATCTTTATTAACAAACTTAAATGCAAAAGAAAAAAAACCCCAAAAAACCCACAAAACTTGTTTTGAAACATGGATGAGTTGCTTGGCCACTTTAAGAAACATTGCCAATGGTACTGTCAAAAACAGAGTTTATTACGAATTTGTGAAAATAGAGTTTTACAGAGTTCAGTGGCAAGGTTCACTCTATTGCTTGCTACAAAGACTAATACAAAGCAAGGTCAAATTAGAAGTAATTTTGAATGATTTATATGGAAGCCAGGAATGTAAAAAGTAGGTAAGAGAGAAAAGGAAAGGTGATAAGGGTGCAAAAGTGTGTAGTATCTCTTAATCATCATGTACTTTAACATTTACAAAGTGATTTGGTAGATTTCACTACAGTCATGACAGTGACTTAACTATAGATTTGAAATGGAAACATTCGGTCATGTTTTAACCTCTGCTGTCAACTCAGCCCTGTGCAGCTGCTTGCTCACTCCCCCACCAGTGAGACTGGGGAGAGAATCAAAAGGATAAAGGAAAACTCATGGGTTGAGATAAAGACAGTTCAGTATGGAAAGCAAAAGCCATGCACACAAACAAAGCAAAACAAGGAATTAAGTCACTGTTTCCAATTGGCAGGCACGTATTTAGCCATCCCTAGGGCAGCAGGGTCCCATCACACATAATGGTGACTTGGGGAGACATATGTCATCACTCAAAACATTCCCTCTTTTCCTGCTTCTTGCTCCCCCTTTATATACTGGGCATGATGTCATATGATCTGGAACCCCTCTGATCAGTTTGAGTTACTTATCCTGGCTGTGTCTCCTCCCAGTCTCTCATCCAACCCCAATTTCCTAACCAGTGTGGCTGTATGAAAGGCAGAAAAGGCCTTGGCTCTGCATAAGCCCTGCTCAGCAATAACAAAAACATCTCTGTATTATCAACCCTGTCTTCAGCACAAATCCAAAACACAGACATACCAGACACTGGGAAGAATGTTAACCCTAACCCAGACAAAACTAGCACATGTTCATACAATAATCAATTGCACACAGAGGTAAAGTAATTCATACAGTTATTTCTCTGTGTGGAAAGGCACCTATCAAAAATTTCCCTCAAGTTCAGAGAAACACTCATGTCACTCAAATTCGTTTGTGTTCCCCACAGACAAGGGGTGGACATCAAGGAGTGTGGAGATGAAGGTGGGAACTATCAGTCCAGGCCTCCAAATACAACTGACTTTGAGAGCTCTGAGAGGTGTCACACTCAGAGGGAGGAAGTGGCACAGTCTCCTGTGGGCCCAAGGTGACTAACTTCTGTCAGCAGTAAGTTTCCATACTGGCTACTTCTGATAAAATATTCAAATAGCTGGAAGGTCTGTAGAAGAAAATGAAAGGTCATTACTAGTTACGTCAATGGATAACAAAAATATTGGCTGTTATACAGATAACCCTCTGCGATTCATGCATCAAATTCACTTGCCCTTTAAGACAGCTAAATGCAGAACAAGCTAACTAATCAACAAAAATTGTGGGAAAACTCAAATATCTTTGAAATATGAGTAATCTGAAAGCACTTTGAACATGCCTATGGCAGACAGTATCTTCAGACTATTGAGTCACAATAAGCAGAAGACTACTGAGTAGAAAGAGGGAAACTGTATTGTTACATTAGTGAGGTCATTACCTCAATACTGACTGTGTAAAGCTCTTTAGAGAAAAGATGGCAGATTGAAACAGCTTCATAAAACACAAGTAAAAGCATTCATGGTTTGACAGTGACCTAAACAGAGACATAGGTTTTGGCTTACCCAAGAGAATTTCAGAGGTGATTCCATCATAAATGAAACATACTGAAATTTGAAGTATAACCGGTTTGTGATTTAATGACCCATTGCAATAACTTATGAAAGACTAGGACACATTCTACTTTATATGATGTCATTCATTCAATAGAACTGACTTTTGGAAAGAGATAATATAGCTAAAAGTAATAAATGCATCCCAAAAATGAAGCAAAATTGTATGCTTTATGCTATGCAAGATATTGGATTAGCTGATCGTGTTGATTTCTTCATGCTTCAAAATCTGTGAGTCTAGTGAAGAATTAATACTTGAATTATACAGCTAGAGAGGAGTATTCAGCACTTAACAGAGCAATAGCAATAAAAATTTTACTTTGCTAGAGATGAGTTTGACACTGGACCATTGCTGCCAATGAGAGGATTATTTCTGAGTTCAGTGAAGCATCCTTCTATGTAGCCACTCAGTTGGGAAAAAAAAGAAAAATTACAAAAGCAGAAGCTAAAGTAATGATAAAAAGAGGAATGCTGGATGGAACAAAACATAAACCAAGTCATAGGTAAAATTAGGGAATATTGTCAGCTGGATTGTTTTCAGTTTATTAAAACTAGGTGCTACACTTTGCCTGTGCTCTGACACTGCACATTTGTTTAAGTTTATGCTGTCCATAGTCTATAGAACTTAATGAGAAATATTGCCTGCGTTGGATATTGGATGTTCATGCTGACAAGAAAATGTCACAATCAATACCAAGGAGCTAAGCTTGAAGGGTTCACCTCCAAAGAGCATGTTGACTTCTGGAGGCTTGCCACATATAGAGTGAGCCAAGGTCTTACATTTTCACCGTGAGATTAACTCTACAAATATTCTGGCTGTTTTTCATAAAGAAGAGTGGATTTTTTTTTTTTTTAATATTTTCCACTCACTTCTGATATAAAAAAATAGCTTCTAGTCATGTGCATGTACTGCAGAAGCCAGACACAGTTGTCAGGCAGTGGCATCATTAATGTTTTAATAAAAATTAGCAAGTTTTCAAGGTGAAAAATTAAATCATGCTGCTCATAATGCAAAAAGTATATGAGCCTAGCATGCTGATTCAGTAAAAGTCTGAGCAATATTCTCTATGTCCCAAAAAAGAATCACAGTCATATCAAAAGAGAGCTGATGAACTCAACTCAGTGTAGAAAGAATGGGAGAATAATAATTTATCCCAAGATTTTGGGACAGGAGGTGTGAATTTGGTCTGTTTGAGGTTAAATTTAATATTTTCCACATAACAGCCCACATAGTGTTTTTCTTTGTATTAGTAGCTGGAAAGGAGTTGATCACACCCCAGCATGAAGAAGCATGCAGAAAGGCAAATATGTTGGCAGAAGGGGTTTTGGCTGTGGCTGAGCAGTGCTGGCAGAGCATCAGCACTGTCTCACCAACATTGCCCCCTTCACCGTCAGGCTGGGGTTGGAGAAGTGGGTAGGCGAGATAGTCAGGACAGCTGACTCTAACTCACCAAAAGTGATATTCCATACAATATGCCATTTCTCCATTGCAGAGGACATGGTCCACTTGTTTGGGTCAGTACAAAATTTTGCATGAATTTGTTTTACCACTATAGCAGAGGCCTTGACAATATCATTCAGCTTTTTCTGTGGGGAAAACTATGTGTATATTTATGTGTCTTGGCCTTCTACTACGGTGGTTCTTTTTTTTATGGAATGGGGATGTTGTGCCTCCTAATGTATGTGTGAATACATGAAACATTTACAATTAAAATGAAATTAAAATTTAAATTTTAAATTGTTAAGAAAACTTCCCAGTGTGACCATTCTTGAGCCCCTCTGGCAGTCACACTCCCAAGGCCAGAGGCTTTCACTGCTGGGACTGGAGCCCCTTCACAGCAGCAGCTCCAGTGACCAGCCCCCCTGACCCCCTGCACACCCCACTCACAGCCACACACACCAGGTTTCCTCAGTGTTTCGACCCCAGGTTTGTCACTGCAGAGTCTCAGATGTCTCGTTCCATAACGCCATTTATTCATGGTGCAGTGACACAGAAACAGCTCCAGCTGGTGCTCCTGAGGAGGGAGCCCCAACAAAGGAACCCCAACCTCACAGTCTGTCTGCAGGTCTCGTTGTTGCTCCTGGGGCCTCACTGCTGCCTTTTTCCATGTCCAACCAGCTCGCTGGCTGTCACTCCTTTCATCTCTTCTGTTACCCAAAAGATCAGCAATTCCAAGGTCCAGCTGTGTCCCAGTGTCCATTCACCTGGGTGATGTCATCAGTTTTCATGCCCTTTGTTATTCCAAAGTTTGACAGTTCACAGCCTCTAGTCTCAGACTCCCATCCCAGCCCAGTCTGCATCTCCATCTGCAGCTTTCAAGCCCAGCTACCTGGACCAGATGTATTGCTCAACAAAATGTGCATGAGATTTCTTGCAATTGAAAAAAATAGATTCTCTAGTAAAAGTTATTTTCTACATCAATTCTTGGAAAGCATCATAAGCACAGCAGAAATGTGGCTGTCACTTGCTTGGAATAAGTTAACTGTTTGAAAAACAAAATTTGCTACTAACATAATTTTTATCATAGTAATATTTTCGTGCCATTTTAACTTACATGACAAATCCAGATGAAAAGAAACACGCTGTTTATTCAAACTTCTTTTTTCAGGTAAAAAAAACTTATAAGAGATAGTTAAGAGAAAAGCTCTTGGTTCCTCAGAGAAATCTTAATTGTTCGATGACTCTATAGTGAAGCAGAAACACTTTGTTAGACATACAGACTGGTCATGGTTGGAGCTACCAGGAATACCTAGAACCTCAGTGGCAGTCAGAATTGCTATGTAACAGAAGTAACATGGAAGGATGGCCAGAGAAACATTTGTTTTGTTTAAAAGACATTTTTGGCTTTACAGACTTTGCCTTCAATAGTAGAAACAATTATATTTAAGTATTTTGCACAGATTGTAGTGAGGCCTGTGACAAAACTAGAAAAAGAAGGCAGATATTATGATTTACTTCAGTTCAGCTACCAGATTTTACATTAGCTAATACATATACTTTTTTTTTCCCCCTTGGATTTCTTAGCTCCATATGTCTCCCATGTATGCTATTATTGCAACTTCACTGAAAGCCATTCATAAAAATGCACAGAGAACGTCTTCCAGCCTGGTAAACACTTGCTTTATGTAAACCAATCTCTGCTGGGTTTTGAAGTTTTGCCCCAAGGAGCTTAGCCGCAGCTCTTGACATCTTGGGGGAGGCAAGGGGAGAATTATTTGCTTTCTCATATTTAAAAATTAGATTGTTTTTAATACTTTTCTTGATTTGGTTCCTGTTATGTCTTATTTTGATGTTCTTGATATTATTTTTTTCCCATAGCTTAATTGTACTACTAATTATCCATTGATTTATTCACCATATGAGTCAAGAAATAATGTAATTTATCATTCAATAGCATAAACTTTGAAGTAGGAGGTATTTTTGCCTGCTATCATAAACTACACAACTAAGAAATTTTGAAGTTTGTTTACATATAAACACGCTTTCAGTTTATTTACATATAAAAAGAGATGATAATAAGAGGGGGCCTAATGTTTCTTTTCTTTCAAGATTATTCACTAATTTATTTTTTAATTTATTTTTAATATGCTTCCTTAGGAAGGAGTGGAAAGAACCATCTTCAAGAGTCTCTGGAACTATATTTTTTACAGAGAAATCTCATTATCTGAGTATCAAAAGTTTCTTTGAGAAGTTTGTATTGCAGCTTGCTAACAAGTGTTGAAGGTAAAATATGTAAGATAAATGAAGGCAGAATATATAAGATAAATGAAGCAATACTTCTTAATGGTATCAGTGGAAAAGGAAGAAATATGTTCACCTGTGCACCATATCAAGGTAATAAATCACTTAGCTTTCATAGCAGAATCTTTCACCATTTTAAATGGTAACATATAAGAAATATATCTTGCACAGATTAAAAGGACAGAATTCTTTGAGTTGCTTGCTTTCATACTGCCCAGCTCCCTGAAATTAAACTAATTGAAACAGATTCTGCTGTTAGAGAGAATGGTTAAGTAAATACCACAATTCTTTAAAATAGTGTCTGCTTTAGAAACAATATTCGACCCTGTTTTGTATTGTGTGACACTTTCTCAGACACTATTGGCCAAGGGAGTTTATTACCTGTGCAGGTTGTTGACTAAGGTATCACATTTAAATTCATATCAAACACACGAGCTTTCTCATCTCTCAGAAAAACAGCATTAAAGGGTGTGCTCATTCACTGGTAATTGAACATCAATAAAGACATTTTCAGGAAGATTTTTTTCCCTCTACTTTCTCCTTTATCTGTCTAGGATCAATATATATATATATATATTTTTTTTTAGATATTTTACTTCTATGAAACACTTTAAAAACCCAAAATATGTCTCTTTTTTCAGAAGACAATCTGTCTTTCTGTTGAGGAAGAATTATACAAAAAGCAAAAGCAAAAAAGCAGAAAGCAGAAAGCGAAAAGTGAAAAGCGAAAAAAGAAAAAAGAAAAAAGAAAAAAGAAAAAAGAAAAAAGAAAGAAGAAAAAATAAAAAAGAAAAAAGAAAGAAAAAAGAAAAAAGAAAAAAGAAAAAAGTAGTTACAACTGAAGAAACTAGTGAATCTGTTGCCTTCTGTGTCCACGACCAAATTTCTGTTAGATGCAGTTATATGCAATAACTACTGCACAGATTTTTTCACTTCCATACTGTGTGATTATTTTTTTTATTTTGACAATGACAGCTTTGACAGTAACTTTTCTCTCATCCTTTGAGTGTGATTTTCTACTTTCATGCGAAGAACAGCATTGGAGGCAGAACATGAAATTGTCGCCTACCATCTGTTGAAGGCAGACACTGTAATAGGGAKATCTGAACAGGTAGAATCCAGGGAGGTTTCACTAGTTTTATGCAAGTGGCCTTCCWGAAAAGTATTCATAGATACTGTCCAGTATTACCCAAATATTTGTTTAACAACCCTCTCAGAACTTTGATTTTTCAAAAAAAGAGAAGGCAGACTTYTATGACTGGTGTACTCTTTAGAGGGAAAATTCCAGAGTACTTGTAAAAATTCATAAAGTACTGTCCTTAATACAACTAAAACTCATGTATAGAAATTGGCCTTTATTCTCACTGACTCAAAACCAAACAGATTTTGATGCTTCAGTAAGTAATGGTCTGTTTGCTCTCAAAGCATCTAAAAAACTGGTAGTTCAAAAGTACTAAGAAGGTTTGTGTTCTTCTCTTTTTTCTAAATCAAAAATAAAGGACTCCTAATTTTTTAATTAAAGTCATATCRCTGCTCTGGGTCACTGTAAAAGTGGACAATGCCATCTTTGCTGTCAATTCCATAAAATGTTCTATATACATAAGTTGTTTTAAAAGAATATGATCTTAAGACATATGAATATTCTGATTTCTAGTAAGGAATGGTGCACACKCATCCATATAGATTGTACAGAAATTATCTCAAGAAAGTTATTCTTTGCTAGAGCCAACAACAGGAGCATGACTTACTGAAGGAAAGCAGAAATATAAGTGACAGATTTGAGCATTTCTTTAGTGTTCAGATGAATATTGGCTATGTATCTGGGCTCCYGTGAAATCTGACAGAACATAATTTTTTTATAACCTTTTATCTTTAACCAACTACTCCCAACATGCTGAATATTTTAATATTAAAGCATCATTCATATTAGGTGGATAACTCATCTAYTGGGATGTGTAAGACAGAGTTTCATTCTTTTTTGTCGCTTATATATTTTTTTATTACATTTTTGATTTGGGCTTTTTTTAACACTGAATTTTCCATATTTTTTATGGAAAATTGCCACAAGAGAAGTAAAAGATATGATGCATGCTCATTCCAGGAAAGCAATTTATGTAAGTTTTTGTGGTTTTCTGCCTTTCAAAAGACGAATAAATTAAGGAAATACTTTCATAATAATAATTTTGGTTTTCCTAATACCATTTTGGACAATCTTTTCCACAGAAAATTTGGCTACTGCTGTTGCCACTGCCAGTTTTGCTGATGCTTTGCAGTGAAGCTCTAAAATTGCAGAATGAAAAAGCCTGTAGAATGTCACACAGCAAAATCCTGTTGTTTTGCTGTTGCATTGTCTTTTGCTGTTAAACTCATTGTATTGGGTTGACATGGCAAGGGTTTGGTAGCACAGTCTGCTGAAGGAGTATCTTCTGTGAGAGGAAGCCTGGGGCTGCCTCATGCTGGACACAGCTCGTCCCAGCCAGCTCTGAAAAGCCCCAAAACTGGAGCAAACTGAGCCCATGATCCAAGGAGATGACCACWCTTGATAATGATAACATAATTAAGAAAGGGTAAAAGAATGTTTTGTAGCAGTTGTAAGAAAGAGGAAAAAGAAGTGAACAGCCCTACAGACACCAAGGTTAATGAAGAAGGAAGGAGAGGAGATGCTTCAAGTMCCAGAGCAGAGATTCTCCTGCAACCTGTGGAGAAAACCAGGCCTATGGAAGAACACAGCAGCAGGTCTTCTGTCAGGAGCTGTAGTCRTGTAAGGAACCCAAACCATTCTGAAGAGCAGTACACCATGGAAAGGACATTGCTGGAGCAGTTCATGAAGCTGGTGGGAAGAATCCACACTGAAGAAATTATCGAAGGGCTCTATCCCGTTGTTGAGGAACCCAGATTGGATTAGAAGGGTGTGATGAGGAAGGAGTGACAGAGTCAAAAGGTTATGAACTGACTAGAACCCCCATTACCTGCCTGCCTGCACCACTCAGAGGGAAGACTTAGAAGAGTTAGGAATGCAGTTGAGTGTGAGCTGAAAAGCAGGCATGGAGTAGGTGTGTTTAATTTTGTTTTCATTTCTCACTATTCTACTCTATTTTTAATTTGGAGTAAATTAAATACATTTCCCCAAGTCTAGTCTGTTYTGCCTGTGTTAGCAAYTTGTGAGTCATCTCCCTGTCCTTATCTCAACCTATGACCCTTTTCACATTTATTTTCCCCTCCTGTCCTGCTGATAAAGGGAAGTGAGWGAATGGATGGTTTGGCAACTGGCAGTCAGCAAGGTTAACCCACCACACTGATTCATATTCCTTCTTTAGTTATGGAAGGYTGATTTTGATTAAACCAATTTTTTATGATTTTTGAGTAAGGCTGAAATAGTGTCTGTTCATGATCTATTTTGCTGTAATAAAGACAGGCTCATAGGGGAAGGTAATGAATGTTAAAGACAGGTATATGAAAATTATTTCTGTATAAGCATATATTCCCTTATAGTGCTTACATTTGGCAGGATTTTTTTTCTTTWGGAAATACTGGCTGAAGAAAATTCTATTGAATTAATATACTAAAGCTTATATTAAACAGATTTAACATTTGATTTTTTTKTGTGTGTTATTAAACTCTTAACTTATGATAACATCTAAAACCACTGATATTTGGAAAACATCTGTTTCGACAGTAAATAACTTGGGAGGTAATTGATGCAATTATGGAATTTCTCCTACTACCACGCAAATTAACTACCAAAACAAAAGAATTCTCAACTCATATGAATTAGCAAAGATCTGTTGCTGGTGGCAAGGTTCCAAGAGCTTACAATTTGTTTTCATTCCTGATTTTCCACATATTCTTGCACATGAGCATATTATTTCTCCAAAATTTTAGGACAGATTTTACAGTCACACTTGAGCAGCACTGGAGAACTGACAGCAACATGAAGCAAAGTGAATACCAGTCACACGCACACATTCATGGTTCAGGAAACATTTCCAGCCTCCGCAGGGCTGGGCCATCTTGCACAAGGTTAAATTTGTGGTGTAGTACTCAGTCTTCCATCCTAGCATTCAATATAAAACATCCCAGGATTCAATGTTAAATATAAAAATACTGAAATGAGTCAGAGATGCCTGAGATTTGACAAGCATGACCAAATCATCTTAATAAATCTTTTTAGGGCTCCCCATTTTCTATCACTATCATCAATGTCATACGGCATCCTCAAGGATGTACCTTCAGTTAAGGTCAATAATAGGAGTATAATACTGAATTCTATTTGACTGAAACATTTGGGAGCAGGTCATATGCTATGGGTTTCTCCATAATGCACATATCTGTCATTGGTAGATGGGAACATTTCTCATACAGGAAAGGAGAAAAAYTGCCTGTTCCTTCCTCTCTCTCTCTCTTTCTTCGCAGTAACAGATTCCTGTTCTTTAGGTTTTTTAATTCTTAAAAAACAGCCCTGAAGTCCAACTTGAGTATTCACAGTTTGAAACAGCACTTTGTTACACATATTGCAAAAAGTAATGTGTAGTTTTCAATTTCCCTCAGGTATTTTTGGCATTATATTTTTATTACAGACTAAATAATATACATAATTGATTCATAATATTAATACTGASAGAATCAAACATTAAATAAAAAACATGATCACCATAATTTTGTTTGTTTCTAATGAATCTTCCAAAAGATGGTCTAAGGACAGTCTGTAGCACAGTGTATTTGATTGAATTAGGTTGCTTTGAATTCTAGCACTGTTTTCAGTTTAGTGGGGTTTATGTTATTCAGTGCTGTTTCTTGCCTCCTGTGGATTACCATCACTAGGGCCTATCCTGTCATGGGTAACATCAATGCAGATGTCAATAGTCTTGTAGCCTGCTTCAAATTATTTGACTGTTCTTCCCCTTTACATACACAAGAAAGCAGAGCTAATCACAGGGCATTGAGCTCTGGAACATTTAACACTGAATAAATTAACTTGTTGAAGTGAATAGTAGTGACTGAAAGGATTCCCAAAATTAAACTTGTGAGGGTGCACTTACCATCCCACCAATCCCAGAAGAAGCATCACATTATTTTTACCTTATGTTTTCATCTGCTATGCAAAACCATCTTGGTTTACTGTTCCTTTATTATCACARATTTTCAAATAAATATCACCATAAAATGAAGATAATTATTCCTCAAGATTTTAGAGATTTAAAATAGACTTGATAACATACATAGCATAGAAAATGTCAACAAGCTTTCAAATATTCAAGAAATTTAGACAACTTATATTAGATAACCATGTTCTTGTAAACTGTAATAAAACTGYCAGACCTGAAGACTGACCCACCATGTCATCATATGAAATGGACCTGTTGATGGTGACAATACTTTTTGCCGATTGCTGGTAGTTTCAGGACATTTTATTCTTAACCTTTGAAGATAATACTTGGACATTATATGATGAAGAACAAGACGCTGTTGTCTTTACAGAAACTCAGATACTTGTTGAAGGCCGATAGTAGAAAGAAAATCATTTATATTGACTYGGATTTTCCTCTCAGACCCAGTGGCTCCAATTGCACAAGACTTTGCTAAATGATGTAAATGAGTGATAACAGGGTTTATTTCATAAAATACAATTAATTTTTCAGAAGCATTTTCCTTTAAAGGAGAATTAACTTGAAGAGTAAATAGATGAAATGGAGAAAAAAAACCCAAAAAACTTAGCAGACATTTCAAGAAAATAAAATGTTTTAAAGAACAAATAAATGACAAAAAACAAACAAATTCTTATGGCATTACTGAAACTYATYGCAGTCTTTCAGCTCCTACGATGTGTATTCTTATATCCTGTAATGTGAAAGAAAATATTCCAGGCAATGACTTCTCTTGTTTATTAACATAACAAAATTAAGGYTGATGCATTAGCTTGTGTCAGAGACAGATTTTAGAACTAGGTGAATCTTTTTGAGGATTTTGGGCTGGTAGTTTCACCCCTTGTCAGCCACAGTGGTTCCAAGTTAAACGCCTCAGTCTGAGCAATGGCACACAGGTAGTTGCCATCCCCTGCATTTGCAGTTAGTTAACTAAGGTATATTTGAAAAACTTTGGCTCCCTTTTGGAACATTTTTTATGGAGCACAGTGTATGAGCAAGTGCAGATGACCTAAGAACACAAGAATGACATGTGAAATTCTGAAATACTCCYATAGTAATGTGCAGACTCATCCTGCCAGACCGCATCTGTAAGCACAACTGTATTTCATGCAGCTGTGCTTTGTAACACTCCTGCTGTGTGGYTTTATTTTGTGCTCTCTTTTACTAACCATCTCTCCAGGTCTTATCCTGTCTCTGGAAAAAAGATATTGCAAGTGTCAGTACAGCAAGTATTTCAGTGCAAGTGACCCAGGTCGCTGATCCCTGATCCAGACAGGAAATGAATGCATCTCACAAAAGGATGGAGCTCTGCAACTCTACACATTACAAACACCACCASTTTAAAAATAGTGATCTGGAGCTGCTGACAGGTTTTTGTCATCTAGAAGCAGGGAAGGCTTAATTCTCATCCAGCTAATCCCATATGGACACATAGTTTAATAGACTATAATTTTGTGCACTTCACAGTAGCTGCACAGCTTGCCTTAGTTTCYCACTAGCTCTACAAAGTACCTTGCRCAGAGCTCTCCCCTTACAATAAAAGCCGAGCCAGCAGAAAGAGAATGAAGAATGGGTTCAGGTGGAAAGGTCTAATCAGGAATGTATTGTCAAGTCCTTTCAGTTATATTCCTTCAAAGGAATTTAGGAATTTCAAGTTAACTCTCTCTCCAGTATTCATTGCCCTTTTCAGAGCATCTGAATAAGAGAATTGATAGTTATGTCATGCCACATACTGTGTATTTGGAGGACAATTTGAAGATGGTGCTATAAACRGCAAAGAAAGGAGCATCATGGGGACAGAACGTATATACATACACAACACACCTGGTTCAACAAATGCACATTTGTGTTTATACGGTTATGTGCCTGGGTATATATGAGTTCTTTGTTATCTTTGCTACAAATCAATATAGCTGAGGAAATAAGATTTGGTAAACATAWACAAATACTTATTTTGCTTGATAAAATGTGTGTATTGAAGATTAATTTTGTTTCATGAAAKAATTAAAAACTTTAATTATTTTCAAATTCAGTGATATATCTCTGTGTGGTTTTGGTTTGTGCCTCTCAGGGGAAATGATATCACTGTTAAAGTATATTAAACTGCTGAAAGTGAAACGACCATAAGATTCAGCTAGCTCAAGTATTTAGTGTCAATGAAAGTAGATGCATTTGAATAACTTAAAACTATTTGAATTAGAATATCTTTTCCCAGTAATTCCCATGTTCTACTCCTTTGTTTACCCTTGTGTCATTGCCTGCTACTTGCCCTCTCAGTAAATTTGAGTGCAAGCCTAAGAAGACATTGAAGCTGATTATAAAAGATGAAGAAAAGAGAATTTAAGTTTAAAAGCAATAAAATGGTATGAGAAAAAAAGAAATTGAAATGAAAATAGATGTTTTGCAGTGTAGTGCTACTCAGGGAATAATTCTAACAGAATTAAACAGCAACASTACAACAGGGGCTTGGTTTATTGAAGGCTTTAAAAGATCCTTTAGGGTYTTGAGTATGCAGTAAATGGGGCCCATCTCTCTCTCAGGAAAATCAACAGGAGCTTTGATGTTGATATTAGTGCAAGTAAGACTGATTCAAAGAGAACATGGAGGGGAAAGCTATGCTATCCCTTTTAGCACTGGTTTTGAGTTAATAATTCTAATTAAAGACACTATTCAGAAATTAGAACATGCATGTAAATCATGGGGTTCCTGGATCTACCTGAAATATTGCAGCTATGGAGAGCAAATGAATTTTTCATATTTATCATATCCAAATGAAAGCTAATATCACAAAACCTTACGTTACTTTACTGACGCCTACCAGACAAAATAAGTAATTTCTCAGTGGTAAAATGTATGTCTGTTAGCTGACATATGTGGATCAATGTACCAAAGAGATAAGTTCTTCCCAGTTTTTTGTATCTTTATTAAAACAACAAATCAGCAAAAATGAAAACTAGTTCTAAAAATGTGTTGGACAATGGTCCTACAATAAAGAATGTGAACAGCTCTCAAATTCCTAGTATTTGGAAACTTTTATTTCAAGACATTTCTGTGCAGACACAAAGCTTGAGCTTGTGAAACCAGTGTTGTGATAAGGCTTTTAAAGGCAATGTCACAGCCGTTTTTCCCCCTAATTTGAGTGAGAAGGCTTCTTGCAACATTTTGCCTCTTAATGTTGTTTGTAATAGGACTGATATAAATATCATATGGCATAAATTCATTAAAGCATGAACATTAATAAATTTATTGTTATTTTTTAGCAAAACAATTATTTTTAAAAAGTCTACTTCACATTGCAGGCCCAATGTGAAAAACCTSTTGAGACGAGCAGTTGCATCTCATTTTCATTTTTATCCTAGGGTCATTTTTCTGAATGAGAAACATCAATGTCTCAGCTACAAAGATTTAAGGGGTTATGTCTTTCTTTCCACAAGAGACCTGCAAAACTTTGAACTGCACAGTGAGAGAAGTTTAAATGATCTATAGAGTTCAATTCTAAAGCTATATATCATGGTGGCAGAGACTTCTGGTCAATAAGCTCAAGTGAACTTGTTTCCATTTCTAACCTGCATGTACTTATATCATGTGTTCCACACAAGCTCTTTGTCCTGCTTCAGGGACTTCCAACATTACCTTGGAGACACAGGAAAAAAAAAATAAAAGGTTCAATGCTGTAGAATTTTCACCACAGATGCTGGGCAAAAATCTCAATCAAATAGCAGCATGGATCATTTCTCATGGCATCAAGGAATGGAGAAGATTAATGAGAAATATGACATAGGGCTGCAGTCGGAGTGTCATGGATTAACACAGCTTGGTTTTTAGTAAAAGGAGAAACAGTTCTCTGTAATCCTGTAAAGACCTGTTAATTTCCTGTGGAAGGGACAGGGACGTATCAGAAGCCAATTCCTAGATACTGACATAATATTTAACCACTGAGGAGGCTGGATGTGACTTTGGGAATACACATATAAAGCCCTGACTGTGTCCGAGCCAGCCCTTTCCCTTCTGGCCGGAGGAGAAGGTAACAGACGGGCCCCTGGGGCTGCTCCACGGAGCGGCCCAGGCCGGACAGGCCCCGCCACTCCTCCCTGCTGGGGGGAGCCAGCCCTGGCCTGGCCGTGCCCCTGGGGCTGTGGCTGCTGGCAGGGGAAGGGGAGACTATCTAGATAACTTTRAAGCTTACAMCCCGCCCCCCTTCCCCTGGCCAGGCTGAGGGAGATGTCTGCYGGRCCCCTGATAGCAGCTCCAGGCTCGGGTCGGGCCTGCCCTGATTGCCATCGAGGGCTGGGCAGGAGGCATCCATCAGCCAGGCTGCTCCGAGATCCTTGGTGTGAGAGGCTGGCGCCCTGCAGAGGGCGTGTGGCCACTGCAGGCCCTGGGCAAGATGTTAATGCTTTCCTTGCACAGATGAAACTTCCAAAGCCCTAACTCTTCTCTAAGTGAGAGAAAAGGCCAAACTAGGGACATGTAAAAGGACAATATGAAGATACTAGAGTCAGTGAAGGAAGAGTGACACCTTAGGTGGAAGAGATGAGAAGATGCCTTGGTCCTAGGCTGAAAATCTCCTAAGAGCTATGGTAACAGACTGTAATATGTGAGAATATCCCTTTAAATCATTGACAATATGAATTGGGGAAAACGATTGTTCAGATTTTTGGATTTGAGCAAAGGTATTGGTGATGGACAGGGTGAATATTCAACTATTAGCTGTGATCCTGTGATCCCATGAGATGTTCGAACAGAGAGAGATGAGACCAGAAGTCCTCTGCACCAGTAAAGAACTGAAAAAAGACCTCTGTTCCATTAGATGAAGAAATCTTTTGCATTTGAACTGTTTATTTTTAAAATGACACCCCAGTATGCATGAGTCCACGGCCTATATGTAGTTATGGGAAAGGCTACMTCATATGGGAGGTTCACAACTGCAGATCTATCCCCAGGTGGCTGCTTTTGTGAAAGTTGAAAGCCACAAGCAGACTGTTCTTTCTTGTGGAAAGTTACCACAACAAATCAGGAGAGACTTCTCTCTCTAAAAGGACTGATGGGGGACCATTTTGTAAGTGGTACTGACTTAGAGTTCCGACTTCTGTCTTTATACATTGTCTGTGARAAAGAGCAGAAGCTGGTGGGAGAGGAGGAGTGTTTTGAATGTTTAATTTTGATTCTCATTTTCTTTTTCTAGTGTGTGTTAATAAATCTATCTATCTTTATGCCCTTCATGTTTGAGCCAGCTTTGGTTTTCTTATAATCCTATCTCACAGCAAAAAAGACACAAAGCACTACACAGACCTAAGGTATAATATAGCTGTTGTGATTTCTGTAAGAGTTTTGAAATTTTGTAGACCCCAAATAAATGTTCCTAATTTAAGAAAGTCACATATAAAAATCTTGACTTGAGCCCATTCATTTCACAGTAATAATATAATTAACATTTATAAGTCTAATGACTGAGATCCACGATACAGCTCACAGAAAATATTCACAAAAAAACCCCACACTCAATAACTTGCTACCATGTTTAAACAAGCTTCTTTTTTCTTTTTCTACATTATAATGAAGATAATGGTTCTGCATTTGAAAGGCAAGGATTCCAATCRTTGATTTTGATATCAAGTGCCAAAGGTGACATTTTATAAACTGAACAGGTTTAAGACACTGTTTTATTTGGATTTGGATTTTATTTTTTTAAATACATGAACACTCARTGATTCCTTCTTACTATATATGATGTCTGACATTGCATTCTGRACTCAAATAAAGAGGTATACATCTGGTTTGTCTGTGACATAAGAGCATCCTTTATACTGGAAAGGTATGATGAGGGGACCTTAAAATCCAAGAGGATTTCTCTCATATCAAGTACTCCTTGATTGCTCCCTGATAGAAGACCATAAATTAAATTGTGGTCTAATTAAAATTAGATATATARCTACCTAAACTTCTTGCTGCAATTCAAACAATAAATGGCATTTTAAAAAAATAATTAATTCCAAGAGCCACATCATTCTTGAAATACCCACTACTATATCAAATTTGTGTCTGAATTATTATATTCAYAGACTTATAGATACATATAAGTTATAAAAATTTCTGTCTTCTTTTTGTTTTTAATCTCTCTTGCCATGAAAGTCAGAAAGTTAAAATCCATTCTGCTTTTTCACCACTTTTACAAGCTTTTACAAACCTAAAATGTTGTAGCTGATGAGTATTTTTTCTTTTCATATGGGAATGAATGCAGTAACACTGGCTGAGAATGAACAGGTAACTCTGTAAATATGTATCTTTGCTCTCCATGATCTCACACACTGGGCACAACAGGGATTCTTGTTGCAAAACAGCAAGGACCAAATGGTGTTGTAAATGCTCTTATCTAATTCTACCACTTTCATCCACTTAGTAATGTGCTGTTAGTGATCACACTCAGCAGTTCAGCATCCAGMAGCCCCCCAGGGAAAGTTCTTATTCAGTTACCAGTGGCTGACTGGTAAATTATATGAAATCACCGGGGTCCTATTAATCTAAAGTGACYTCAAAAGAAGAATGATGGAGTTGTAGACCTGGACTTTCCTTTTTTMCCCCATGAAGGCAGCCATCTAATAAAGGTAAATGATTCTTATGAAGTGCTAAAATAAAAGTAGTTGTCAAAAACCCTTATAACTTGTTGTTTATAAAACTGATTACAGATTTTCGTCATCATTCTGTTGTAAGATGGCCTGCTGTGGCAATTATCATTTCAAATATCTGAGGCACTGCCTGTTGGTCTCTTCATGCCAGAGGTATTTTTCATTTATCAAGGACRTACTGAGGGCTCAATTCCCAACATGTAAAGAAAGGTCATTTATAGAGAATAGTACATTSTTGCTGCTACTAAATAGCAGGGCCATTAATACTTCCTGCTGTTTTTCAGATCTGACATTTTTCCGTGATGTATCACGAAGTATCATTAAACTGGAGTTACCAACAAAAAAAAAAAAGAAAGATGAAGTGAGAAATGTAGAAAACCTTTTGCACTATTTCCTCTTCTTCTGAGCACTGTTTATTACTTAGCTCACTAATGAGAAATTGTTTTTCCTGGTGGAAAAAAATAATCTCACAAAGAGTAGATAAAAAGGGTCTAGTTTCATTATGTTATTTTGTAAGAGCATCAAATAATTAATTCTGAAAATATCTGCTGAAAATGCCCCTTGAATTGTGGAAAGGATAAGAAGTGCAGCTTTAATATTTAKTTTCTATTCAGCCATACCTATCTATAATATTTMGRCAATATAACATTAAATGAGAAATTACCTCTAAAATTTGTGTATAATTCTGTCCTTTGGAGAATTATAAATTACTTTATAAAATAAAAAAATTCGGAATCTGACCCAAAATCCTTAAGAAATCTCTTTCTCATTTAGTATGCTCTCTCTGGCAGTATTGAAAATGTTACAGGTAAAGTCAATTAAAGCAGCGGCTCATGATACATTGGTCTCAAATTTATACTCACAAAGCTTTTTCTTCTTTCTTTTCTTTTTTTTTTTCTTCCCTTCCCCCCCTTTTATTTTCTTATTTTTAAGTAATTTTCACACTACTACAATTTAYTACATAATATACAGAATATGAACTTCTGACTGGATATTTCACACAAGTTTTGCACTTAGKAGTTTCAGACCATTGTGCAATGATGGTCTTTTGCAGACTTGTATATCCCATTGAAGATGATTTCTAAATGGAATGAGCCCAAATTTTTGAAACTGTTGAAAAGTCTTCAAAAACCCTATGACTGGGGTTATATATCCCTTGGCAATATTCCCATTGAAATCAGCAGAGCAGAGAGTTGCTGATTTCAGTTGTAGATTTGATAAAGTGATAAAACAGGAAACCAAGGAGGAATATTAGACTCTTAGGATTCTTGTATGGCATGAGTTGGGTGCCTCACCTTGGATCTTATCCTCTGTCCTGGGGTCACCCTCCTGATGCGTGGCATAAAGCTGTAGTAAATTGYGTAAGAGGTGAGGACACAGAGGGCTCCGCTAAGGGCAGAAGACAATGASTGTTCTAGCAGGAGGAGTTGCAGATCTGCCTCTGGCATGCGGCCTGTGGCTGTGATGTCRGAGACAGGGACGCAACATCACACAACGACTTCATGCAGCAACAATGACCGCTTATTGTCTGGCAGCTCCTTTTATAGAGCTTTCAAATTTCTGGTTTTACAGACATACTTGGTCAAGGGTGTCACCTCTGCCTAGCCCACTGGCCAATGAAATGAGTGTATTTGTGCTTCAAAGGAGTTGGCTGAGGTCYTCTGTCTGGGTTTGAATCTGACCTATCGTTGTTGTGTCTGAGGACTTGTTACTTCCAGCTAGGCTGGTCAAGCTGGTGTCTGTTAAGCCAAATTATCTGTGCAGCTATAAGCCAACTATATCTGTCACAGCAGCCAAAGGAGACTTTTTTTCCTTAACCCAGTGGTTAGTAAATTCACATAGCCGTGTCAGGGGACCTGATCTTTATATCTCATATTCCGTGAAAATTTCTGATTTATCAGAGGTGAACTTGTGCTTTCATCTCCTTTGCACATCCCTTGGCACAGGACTTTACAAGCCCAGAAAATGATTGAAGAATAAATACAGTCTTCTGACTTGATAGCTTGCAGTTAGAGCAGTCATTAGCTCAGAAATAACCAAGGTTCTAGGCTTTTCTCTTAATTTTCTTTAAAATCCAGTTAGTGTTTACTGTAAAACATAAATAGAATTAGAACTGAGATTTCCTTCATCTCCCTGTTGAACCCAGCATTTACCCCTGCTTGATTTCTTTTGATTTTTCTGACTGCTCTGAAACCGTTCAACTCCTTGAATTTCTCATGCTTAGTTCATTAATTTTGGGTATGTATTCTTATCTGTGCAACCTCTGGGGCTTCACACATGATATTATTATTTGTATTTCCACAGAGTGTGGGATTTGCATTGAGAATGCGGACCTCTTATGCAAGGCTCAATACGGCCACATGCTACAGTGTGTTATCCACAGAAATTACAAAATTAATTAGTGTGTTATTTCTATTTGCTACTTCACAGCATATGAAACTATAATCGAGCTATTTGAAATATGTTAAGTGTTGTTGTAGACTGAATTCCTTATTAGAAAGTAAGCACTTGCACTGGCAAAAAGCCAGATAAGAGACTGATAGCAGGGGTGGCATACACTACAGAGTAACAATAATTTGCATGTCAGTAATTGGAAATATATACTCATGCATGCCATTTACCTTACGAGATATGGCACCAATGAATATGCAAACTTTAACTTCCATATACATCCATTCTACATCTGTAAAATTGAAATAACACACATTCTTCCTATAAGACAGCAATGAAATAAYGTCACTAATAACCAAAGAGAATTTATATGTGGCAAAAAAAAGTCCACAATATATTTAGAATTGTCTCTTCAAACCTGGTTTTGAATATAGATATCTAAATCTAGTTGAGACAGAGAAATGCAGTGGACAACAAATGGATAACAACTACATACCTACTGATTTAATGGACATTGTCCATTACACACATTGACAGCAGCAGCAAATTTAATCATTAGGTTACGAGTTGTATCATAATTCATAACACAATTGGGAAAATTTTATCTTTCTAATTTATTTTTCTTTTAAAGAATTTTTATGYTAAAAATGCTGGCTTTAAATAATCAAACTCTTGAAAGGAAGGAAGCAAAACAACAGGACAGATAAATATTTTCCCTAAACCTGTGAAATTTTGACTAAAATTGTTTTTCATTGTCATTGAGTRTCACTCTAAAAAACTGATTTGAATGTCCAACTGCTTTTTCATGAAATCTCATTATAATGACAAGTGTCAAATAATAACACAGCTCAACTCTATGACATTAATAAATAGCTAAATAGTAATGAAATTATTCCAGTCTAATTAAAGCAGATACAGTTGTTTTAGTCTGTAGCTCTTTTTTGAGTCATGAGATTCCACTAGGAATAGTTTGCAAAGAGGGGATTTTGAGGGGGTACACCTATTCATAAAAAATAAGATGATAGAAGGGAATTTTTGCATGCAGTAGGAGATAAAGAATAGGTAAGATAATTATGTCTATTCATATCTTGCACTCAAACATTCCATTTAAAGCAAATACAAAAAAACCCCACCCCTCCCAAAACAAAATTTCCCCTGCTTTTTATCAGAATTAGAACACTCTTAGTTAAAACTATTACAGTATTATTTAAGATTAGAATAAAAACTGTGGGCTTAATTCGTGCTGAAGTAGGTTTATGCAGGTCCCTTGTGACATATAAAGTTCATTGTTGTTAAACTCCACAACTGAATATTCTGCAATACATATGMCTAATCTTGTGTAGGTATGTCAGAGAAGTACTTTTAAACCTTATTGTTATCATGACTACAGAATATTCACCAAGAGACCTCTGACTTAGGGAGACTATTAATGGAGTAAGACTGCTCATATCAATGTTACAGTTGTCACCACTCCAAGTTGTCCCTTAGAGAATTTTCTTTTTCTCTGTTGAATATAGGAAGGAACTCGGGGAGATGGGACTTTGAGGTAAAGTAGTGCTTTATAAATATTGCTCCATCTTTTGTTTTGCAACTGAGCATTGCACTGTCATAGTTCTTTCATTTGTCCTCAAGATGCAAATAACTCCTTACTCAGAACATACCAAAGTTGTTCAGTAAAGAAAGGGAGAAATTCCAAAAGGTAGCCTTCATATCCTCTCAGTCCTCACTGCTCCTTTCCCATGCCTCACATCTCTTCCAGCTAACTCATTCATTCTGCATTGATGGAGATGGAAGAGTAAAACAGTGTCAAAGGCTTGGTCTGGACCTCAGTTTGGCTGTGGTGGCCACTGACTCACCAGATGCTACTGCTACTTCTCCACAAAGACAAGTTTACACCATCTTCTTTMGAAAAAACAGGGTTTATCTTGCAAAAGCAAAGGAAGAGAGCATCCAAACTACTACAGAGTCTGGTATGAAAGCTTGAGAATGGCTGTATCTAGACTGCATAAAAATAGTAAGAAGTTAATAATTTCTGGACAAAGAATATGTACTGGATAAAGCGTAACAGCACACAGATATGACAACCTAATTCTAATTGGGTTTATACACCAGCTAAGAACACACTGATCCAGGACTGAGGAAAGATTTCTTTGTGAGGAGAAAAGGAACAAACAACTTTGTTCAGAATATTCAGTATTTCGTTCACATTTTTCATGTTTTATTCTTTCTTACTTCCTCTATCCTTAATGRGAAAACGTGTTGAACAGACATCCACAACTAAAAGGTGGAAACATAAATAAAGACATAGAATGGAAATGTATATAGATATATTATGAATATTTACAAGRCTTCCTTAACTTTCCAAACATTTTCTAATAATTCTTGCTCTACTAAAGAGCTGCATAATAATCTGTCTGTGAACTCTTCCTTCCAAATTTAATTTTTCTTTAATGCCAGACTACCATCACTGTAGTTATCAAACTGCATATGTGCTATCATGTCCTCAGACACAATAGTGCCCATTGTTTATATTATTATTGTACTTTTTCTTGCCATGTATAATTATTTTTTTGAAAACCTGTGAAATGGAGGTATCTATCTATTCCTTCATAAACAGATTTTTGTCTCTTGGCAGCTGATATAAAAATCATATCACAACAAAGTAAGTGAGGGATGCTCAAATGAATATGAGTAGCAAAATGTGCTGATAATTTATCTTTGGTGTCTTTGTTTTTAGCTTGTCCACAATGTACATTAAGGTATTTTGAAAGTTTAAAAATATGGCCATAATGTAATCTTATGTTTAATTKTTTTTGCCTCTAAAGCTCATGGTGAATTGTAAAGGAGTCCCAACATAAAAAAATCTGTTGAAAGATTCAAAGTTACTAATAAGGAAGAAGATCACTTTGCTCACTGCTGGAAAGCAGCTTTTTTCCAAAGTGTTTTTCTGTGCAAACTGTGTATACTTCAGGAAAAAATGAGGTATTCACTTCTCCCTTTTGAGTAATACTCATCATTTAGTTCACCTAATATTTCTTTATCTCGTTCACCAACATTGCACATACTTTTTAAGACTGAAAATTTCTTTCYATATTTATTCTGCTTCAGCTGAAGGCCTGTCACTGGAGCCTCATTGTGTCATTTGGCATAATACTGCAGAAGAACACCTACAGTTCCTCAACCTCCTTAAAAGTTTTCTTCAACAGAGCATTGGTCTGGACAAACTCTTCTTAGTTTGTGATATATAAAACCACTCCAAATGCCATGTGTGCAAATCATCACACACTGCGCAGAACTCCCATCTTTCCTTCCTCTTCTTTTGTAAAACTCCCTTCTTTCCTTCCATGTGAAAGAAATCTTTGAAAAGCTACTAAGGGTAATGATGGACATCCTTTCAGTGTGTCTTTGTGATCTATGGTCAGGACTTCATTATGYCTCATGAGCTGCAGGATGGAAAGGTTTTAATGGGTTTGGAACACCAAAAATCTCACCAGGAGGAACAGGTCATTTATGAAGTGCACGCGAGGTTTGTGTGTGACGGTGGGGAGCATCTTTCCTCTTCAGGTTGATATGCTTGGATTTAGTTTTAAATGCTTCTTTACCTCTGGCTGATGCTTCCTGGCTGATGCTAGGTGAGGGATGAGCATAACCCTCACCATTTCCCCCTGCTCAGACATGAGGATGCCATGGGTTTGCCAGACCCATGGAGGCTCTGGCACAGTTCAGGCTCAGGCAGGGGAGGCAACAGACACGTGGACCTGAGATAGGAGCTGTAACCAGCCCAGCCCAGCTCTGGCCAAGGTAAACCCAGGTCAGCCCTGAGACTGATGTTCTGAAGTTAGGAAACAGCCTAAAGCCTTTTACTAGAAATGGCAAAAAAGTAGACTTTACTGTGTTACAATTCTGGGCACAGATGAARCTGTTATTTGGTTTTGAGATCTGTTGTTGTTGTTTTGTTTTGYTTTTKTCTCATTTATTTTTATAACAAATATGTGCAAACTCACATCTTACACTCTTGCAAAAAGCCCTATAATAAAAAACTTTCATCAACATGATAGTTTGTATTTAAATATATCTTGATGATGAGTTTCCTGGAACAGATGAACACATACTACTAAGCTGTTTTTCACAAGGGCTTGGTTCAGTAAATTAACTGGTGGTCTGTTAGCCACACTCCACATTAGTGAAAGAACTACAATCCTCGAAAATAATTGCATCCAGGTTTGCTAAAGAGCATTAGCATCTTTTTTTTCCTAAAAGTACTAAGTGCTTCTGAACTCATACATATATATATGGTAAAAGCTTTTTTCTTACCATTTTCTTGCATGTTGAATATCATGAGTCTAAAAGTGTGATTTACTTTGTAGCTTGATCTCTGCTTTTATGYGRATGTTTAATATTTATTTTTAATGCTAATGCATCCTCTCTGGAAACATTACTAGTCTGTAATGACATCTTTCTTTTTGTTTAAAGCTGGGCATGCTTGCATGAGTTCAGAGGAAAAAAGTTTTAATTTTTTTTCATTATTGCTTTTCTCTATTAAAAGAAGATAAAATCAGCAAAATATTTTATAAAGCTTTTAGATGGTGCATGCATAAATTACGCTGTAAAAGGTGTTACTTTTCTCATTGTKACCAAAAATGATTACAGGAATATGAGATCCAACTGAATGAACTCACATACACTGAGAAAGAAAAGCTGGATGTTTATTCTGTACACTTCTGACTGATCTTTGGACATTTGGCTTTTGTTTTTTAAGCACCAAGCAGTGCTAAACCGAAATTTCAAAAATGTGCTAAATAATTGCTTGTAGTCAAAGGTGAAGGATATGCAAGTAATAATGGGTTTCAAATTGTTTCTCTCTTTCTTCCCCTGTTGTAGTTTGAAGCTCATGGCAGTTTATATTCATTTGGAAGGGAAATTGCATTGAATAGTGATAAACTGTGATACTTCTGTAGACCATGCAAAGACTATTATGTGTTTAACAGATCCTAGTTAATTTCTATAATATGCCATATTAGGATAACACAACTTAGACTGGATAGTTGACACATCTGAAAATGGATTAGAGTTGACATTTCATGTTGGCAGGCATCACGCAAATGACAGAAAACTGAATGAGTTGGTCACTTAGCTTAAATACCTTTCTCTACTTGCAAACTTTATAGGTGTGTTTATTGTTGTTTGTTTATGGTTGGCCAAGATTCCTGTGATTGTAATCAACAAGAATGGGTAGGGAGTAAAAGTAAGAAAAATACACAATGCTTTTCAGATCGTTCCTTTGGCTTAAGATCTAGCTCAGAATAATTGACTTTCCTGGGTACTCCAAAATACTCATCTGATCATTGCACTGCATGAGGCAATTCATCTTAATGTGGGTTATATATACAAAATAGATAAAGTGTTGAAATTATTTGGGACAAGACTTTCTGCTAGGAAACCTCTTTCTTCAAAGGCCCCAGATCTAAAAATTTTATTCTAGGGTGTACTGGAATAACAGGGATGTTTCAACATCTCTACCATAGAAGGAAATTGCTACTGTTGATATAAACAATTCTTTCTTCAAAATTTAAGACTGAGAATTTGTCCTTAGAATCGAGAATTATATATCTATATAATATATATAGATATTTATATTATATAATATATAATATATAAAAATACTAGTTAGTTGTGAAAATTACTTGGTTATTGTTATGTGTATTTTATTAGTAGATTTGAAAACTAATTGAGTATGAAAGTATTAGAAAGAGGTAAGAGTAGCTAAAAATGAGTAATAGGTGTATGCTGACAACCATCTAGATGCAGCATTAATAAAATTGTGAGACTTAYGACTTAGAAACCAAAGCATAAGCAAATGTCTAATGAGAAACATCATTATRTTATCCCTGGTTCCATTGTTAAAAGCCACAATTTTAGGTCTTGTATTTTTATTGGTTACTCTTGTATATCCTTAATAAATATATCCAGCATGAAAACCTTGCTTATACATAATGGGCATAGTCTTTTTCTTTCATGTCTTTCACATCTTTCACACTGAAGAAGAAAACAACTGTACTCACTATTAATATTCCTTACTTCTGAAAAACAKTATTTGAAATCTACAGCACTGTTTACTCCTCTTGTTCTACAGGAATACATAAAAAATAATTGTGTGACTTACTGTACCTATCAGCCCAAATCAGCRTAATGCAGCCACTCTCAACAATGCACTTCTTGCTTTACAAACTCTGTGAAGTCATGGGTAAATTTTCACATGATGAGTAATGATGATGATGAGATTCTAAAGAAAGGTAATTGAAATTGTCAGGAGAGTTATCACATGGAAAAAAAAAAACAACCAACCAACCAATTCACCAAGAAACCCTGAGAACAACAACAAAACAAAATCACTTTAAAATCATATGCCTGTGATTTTTCTTTGTATCAAACTACCAGGGTTAATAGGATAGTATATTCACACATGCACACACACACAGACACACACAGACACAGACACACACACACACACATATATATATGCAAGCAAAAACAGTGGTATGACATGTAGAAGGTACTTTGTCTTCTCTCTTCTAGAAATCAGAAAATGAGTTTGTTTCTGCTCTCTTTTCATCAAAGTATTTAACACTGTTTCATTTTAGAATTCTGTAGGATTAGTGACTTCAAAGAAAATGATATATAAGTTTCTAGCTAAGCATGTGYTTGGATCTTTGGTTTGATTAGAGACAAAAATTCTAGCAATTTACCAATTAAAATTTTGAAGAATGAGATATTAACACACAATGTTTATGAGAAAAGTAAATGAAAACAAGAAATATCTTTATAATTGTGTGCATGTGCTTTTTTTGCCAAGCAATCTTTCTATTGGTTCTGTATTAAATGTCTCTTACCTAGGTGTTAAAACATGGTGTGTACTGACTACAATCTTCTGAAGATGAGCAGTAAGAAGGAAAATTAGAGTAGGATGAAAGGATGATAAAATTTCCATARTGAAAGTGAATAAAGACCAGCTATAGGCAATGACAAAAGAGCATGAATAACCAGCACTGGGAAATGAGGCATTCTATATTAATAAAATAATTTTCATTTCACTTTGAAATATTTTTTTTCTCAGCATTAGTGACAATAATTCTCTCTCCTGCGTGTGAATGAACACAGAACTTTTACAAGAATAGTCACATGGTTTTGGGAATATGTCCTGCTGTTTCACTGCTCCACTATTGAACTCTGCGGAGTTCAATAGTGCAAGTGAGGGAAGATGTAGGATAACATTAAGGATGTATGCTCAGCTAGGGAAAATAAGTCCTTATGTAATTTACATATTTTTGTGTATTCAAAATAAAATAAAAAAGAAAAATATTAAAATACATATTTCTTGAATTTTTGACTTTTTCCTCTCTTCTTTTTGATGAATACACTGTGTTATTCATATTTTTATTCTGGAAGTGTTTGCTTTTAAACCAATTACAACAAAGAGAGTTCCATGAGACTGCAGCTATGTCAGAATAAGTAGATGATTTAAAAGAGCTAGCATTTGGTTTTGGAACAGTTGTAGATCAGAAAGGATGTTGCATTGTTCTCATAAATTTGTATTTTCTAACTGTCAGAGAGACTAGCTATATAAATTTGCTGGTCAAATTTGGAATTATTAAAATAAATTGGTTTCAAAAGTCTATATATGTAGTTAAATGGCATCTTCCTAACCAGGTAGATGTGAAAATTTCATATCCTGAGAAAAAATACCCAAACAACCAGTCATGAGAGCTTCAGYGCTTTAGTTCCATCCTCAAGGCCTCTCATACTCTGTCTGAGGTGTGTAAATAACAGAGACATTTTTTCTTTTTTTCTCCCCTCTTAGATTCTGTACCTGGTTATACTGCTTGTAAGAAAAGGTGTACTTTTTCACATTGCTTAGGTGCTACACACTATGCTGAGCAGCTGAGCAGCTGAACAGTTCAGACGACTTCCAGCTAAGCCTCGAGACCTTAGTGTTCACAAGCCCAAGTGAAAGTAGATAAAGATCTCCAAATTTGATTGGTGATAAAGAAGTGCTGAGTAGTTAGTTATCAAGGGAATTAATATTTTTATGCCCCAAACTATCTAGTCTCATTTTAGAATGCTTCTCAAGCTGATTATGTGCAAGTGTTGTGGCACAAAACCTCCTCCCCTTCTAATATTATACCCAGGTAACAGCTCTTTTAAGTGCCATGTTCAGAATGACAGGAAAAAGTATTTTCTCTCCAGAGCTTTCACTTTGTTTATTATGTTGTTCTCTATGTGCAGTTTCATAAAATACATCATCTTAATACAATCATCCTAAGGTAGTCATACAAATTCAATATCAAGCTAGAGCTACTCTAGCAAAACCTGATGCCATGTTCACTGTTAAGATGGAACTTTTAGCAGAGATTTCTTATAGGAGTGTGTTTTGTGATTGCATTCCCAGTCCTTCATTATACTGAGATTAATGAATTTGCAGTACTGTAAATTTTGATAGAACAACAGCTTCCCTAGAATAAAAGTAATAAAGTACATCCCTGGCTTCCATTYCAGGTACTTTTCCATTATTAGGTAGCAGAGTGGATGTGCTTCCTCAGAATCATGAGAGATGCTCAGTTCTATCTAAAGTCAAAAAACTGGAGAGCCTTAGAAAATGCTAATGCACTTCAGAGATTATTCTTTCTTGGCTATGGTCTGTGAGCGTGGTGACAGCTATAGTGCTGATGCTTCCCATTCTCAAATGTCTGTCAAACCCAATTAAAAACTGCATTCTGGTAATCCTTGTCCTTTTCAGTGGCAGCTTGCTTTGGAGATATTTATCGTACATTCTACCTGCTCCAAATAATCCTTCTGTGTTTACATTCTGTTCCTCTTCCCATATGTAGACATGAGTGTACATGAACACATTTCCTAGAGAAAAGTAGACTACCTGCTTGCTCTGCCATGTGTGCCAATATTTCACTATGCTTACTTTTTAATGTAAAGTTAAAAAAATGAAACTTGTGATCRTGTATTTTCCTTTGCTGTCCTCCTTTGAAAGATTACCTGTTTTTAAAATGTTTTCTGGCAATGCATTCATCTGTATGAGGTTTTTTAAAATAAGACATCTAATTTATGAGTCTGTGTTATGATGTTATTTYCCAACTGTTGTGATGTTCTTTTCAGAGTCTTCCAATTTCAGAAATTGGCTCCTCTACAGGGTAGTTTGAAACACCACAGATAAACTCCTTCTCTGTATTGCCTTCTGGAGGAGACTGCAGAAGGAGAGTAGGTATCTTGGTCAATCATACTGAGCCTCAGATTAGTTACATTTTTCAATGGAATCATTGTCTTAATTTTGCTGGAATCAGTAGAATTTGGTAATTTCAAACTACATTGAAGAATTAAAACTTCATTAAGGAAATCTATTGAGCTCGTTATATTTCAGTGGAATGTAAATTCCTTGGTGAAAACCATAACGTTATTGTAATGAGATCTGCAAAACATAAAATCCTGAGAAAAGATTGGGACACCATTGTCACAGGCAGTCCCAGACTGTGACCATGAAGAATGCCTCTGGATTCTTTGGCTTCTACTACAAATCTAGTGTGTAGAATTACTTTTGAAATTAATAAATATTGCTTATACAGAGTCACCAAAGGGGGAAATACCCAACACCTCTAATTTGGGGTTTTTATTATTGCTTTTGGGGAAGTTCTTGGAAAGAAAATATATCAAGAGATAGAAAATACAAAGAAATTACTTTAGCTCAGGAGGTTACTCTGCCTTGAATAATTCAAAGCTGTGAAAGTAGGCGGTGGAAATAAAATGCATGCATATACACATGAATTTGAAGTCTTTACTTGCAGAATAAGATGCAACGAGGCAGCTGAAGRAGATTTGAATGAGTAATGGCAGTTAGAAGTGTCTGAATTTTGCTATTAATTTAACACTAATGTTTATGGCGTGAAATGTTTCTACAGAGACAATTAATATCTCTAGTCCTTTGCCTTGAAACTCAGCATTTCAGTATAAAACTCTTAATTTACCAAGTTATGGTATTGCATAATTGTAGATAAGATAACCAAGTTCAGTTTCAGAAAAAATGAGAATTCAGAGTGGAAAATGTAGGAATATGGAACTAGATTCTCTCTGTTAATGTGGCTKTGCCTACAATTCTGTATGTTTTTTTGGATACCACAGAGAATGTTAACAGTGGTAACTCATAAGTATATGCATATTCCACACTTAGCTTATGCCTGTTATCAACCTTCATTTTTAACCATTCTGCAAGATTTTTTCTTGAAATGTTAGAAAATGCAATTGAAATATCTAATGGCACAGTTAGAATGAAGATTTGTTATAAACTGTTTATCACTTAGTAGCTGGTGAAGATAGCTTTTTTATTAGTCTGCTATAACAAACTTAAGAATGCAGCCAAAATGTTATCAAGAAGGGAAAGAAGGAGTTACAATTCATCTAGTACAGCTCTTCTATCCATACCAATTTTACTCACACATATAAAGTTGGCAGGTAAAATCTGGAGTTTTATTCCAAACAAACTTTGGGATACCATAGTTTGCTTGCTAAAGAYTACTGCTAAGGTGGGAAAGAAATTATCTGGAAAATAGAAAAAGTAAATGGCAAACAATTTGTAAAATGGTATAGTGTTCTGGGTCATGCCAAGTCCACTTGGCTGGTTTACGGGAAAGTTGGTTGATTTATTCTGGGCCGCGCACAGAAGAAACAACAAAATTCTCAGGAGGTTCAAAATTGCTTTTTACTTGCAAAYTTTAGAACATTACAGTAGAATAAGGCACTTGGCAAATTTTAAAACAACATCCAGACAAAATAAGGCATTTCACAGACTTTTACTTAGCAAATTTATACTTTGCCAACTTTAATTTTTCCAAAGAACAAGGCACTTACTAAGACGTTGACTGGAATTTTTTAGCCTCGCTTACAATATATTTTGAGAGGAAGTTAGGAGAAGAAAGAGAGAGGAAAAGGAGACAGAAAGGTAGTCACCACCCATGATCTAGCAATCAATCGTGAGAGATTGATTTGCAGAGATTTGACTGTTGCAATTTTAATGCCTGTTTGTCAAAGTGATGGTTGCAGTCTTGATCCACTGAGGTGGAAAAAGCCCACAAAACACGGAGTTCAATGAGTTAACATACACTCCGGTTATGTGGRAAGGCCCAGGTGCCTTCCCTGGGATAGAGAGTTTTACAGTTATAGTATTCTGTATCATAGGGCACTTCAGGGGTCTTTGATGGTTTATCACACCTTCTAAGACATGACAGCTGTCTCCTAGGTCAGCACAGTTGAGGCAATTATACCCCATTGAAAGGGCTGAATACCTTCAGGTGAATGTCCCWATATATTCCTCTGAGAGGAGTTTTCACACTTGAACCGGTTGTGTAAGGGCAGAAATTGGCATGACAAAAAGCATTATCCCACATTGAAGGAGCTGTTTCTTCTTGGCATCTTCCCTCCTCTGGGCCAAAMCCCAGCTTTTAGCCTCTGGTGGTGGGTGTGCCCTCCCTCTGCACCTGGGCTGTGACCCTGAACTCCTCAGCTCCGCTGCTGGTCCAAATGGCCAGCTCTTGACCATCAACATTTTAGCCTCTCACAGTGATAAGAGAAACAGATGAAGTGTCAACTGACTGAGGAACGTTTTGTGTGTACAATKAAGAGAAATTTTAAATTTTAATGTACATATACTTCAAAAATAATTTAGGGTTTTAATTCTATTCATACAATATTATTTCCTAGATATACTATGATTTGATATCAAATGATTTTGTATTTCTGAGGAAACCTGGATTCAATAAAGACKGACCACTCCACAAAGAAGTCAAACCAATTCTGATCAGCTGAATAAAGTGTTGCTGGGCCTTCTGGCTTAAAGTAAAAGAAAAGAGAAACTCAACATCCCAAACCTGAACCTCTTTTTATTGATATAGTGTCTGCTCTTTGCTCACTTTGGGAACAAGTGCTCGCAAAGCAGCAGAAACTATTTCTATTTGTATTCATCAGTAAACTTTAAACTGCATCTGAGATTTATCTGTTAATGTTCTTGTGTTACAGCACAAAAGAAAAAAAAAGTTTAAATCTGGAAACATGAATTTCCATGAGTTTTGAGTTGTTGGAAGAGATGGCTGTTAAAACTAAATGACACTAAATTTACATAACTTTATTAGGCTGTTGACATAAGAAAAAACTTGTTGAGAAAAAAATGGATGCAAATTTCGAAGAGGCTGTCTGGATTAAATGAAATTCATTGGATGTCTTTATTATACATCRGAGACAGCTGTCCAGACTCTCTTTAGAGATCAGGATCTGATTCCCATGATCCCAGAGAAGTATTTAAGTTACATMTGAGAAATGCTCCCGTAAGAAGCCTTTTGATCTCCACTGTTAAGCAGATGTAGAAGTCTAAGGTGAATGAGAGGAATTCCATCAAATTTATCACTAACATCAAAAGTGTATCACGGTGCAGCTTATTTCATATATGTATGATTTGATTTGATTACATGCCAAGATGTGTGAATGTATTGCTTTCTATGGGGAAATGTGGGAATTATTTTTAAAGACTGAAAAATAGTTCTAATCTTTAAGGATTTTTTTTCTATGTTGTCGAGAAATTGATATTATYATAAGCTATGGCCCCAGAAACATGGTCATTAAAAATTGTCACCACCAACCATTCCCATAGCTATGGAATTTTCAGTATTGTTCCCTGTGCACAGATTGGGTATTGCTGGAAATGGTATGAAAAAACCATGTTTGAATGTCTAATTTGTAGGCAACATTTATTGCACTATCACAGCTTCATGTTCGCATGTGACAAAATATGAGATAAAATTTCCCTTTTTTACAAGCACAAGCTCGAGCAATGAGAATCTATTTGGTCTGGCTGAGCTGAGTTCACTTTCCCACAGCAACCTTCACCGTGCTGTGTTTTGCCCTGGTAGCTAGAAAGGAGTTGATTCCCCTTCCAGTGTTTTGGCTGCTGCTGGGCAGGGCTGGCACAGCACCATCTCCCCTTCCTCTCCCTTCCCATCATGGGGCTGCCAGTGGGCAATATCCTGGGACACAACCAGGCCAGCTGACCCAAATTAACCTAAGGGCTATCCCATAACATATAATGTCAGCTCAGGTATAAAAGCTAAGGGAGGGAGGATGGATAGGGGATGATTGCTATTTTATAATGTTTCTATTCTGGAAGAACTGCTCTATGTGCTGAAGCCCCACTTCCCAGGAAGTGGACAAACTTCACTCATTGAGAGGAAGTAGAGGTTAAACTTTTTTCTCTTTCTTTCTACATTTATGCATATGAAAGCTTTTGTAGGTGTTTTGCTTCKTATTTATTTTTGGAGTTTTTTTGCTTGTCTCAACCTACAAGTTGTTTTCCATCTTATTTTCTCTCCTCTCCCCTGCTGGGGAGTGRCAGAGTGTCTTGGTGAGTGTCTGCATCTAGACAGGGTAAACCCACTAGAGAGAGAAAATATAAAACCTTGAAAAAATGTCACTGGTAATCAAGGTTTAGCAGAAATTATGGGTTAGAAGATTAAAGAAGCAGATGAACCACGTTTACAACAATTTTTTCTTTTTTTTTTTTTTTTTTGGTAAAGGATATTACAGTAAAGAGAGAGTTCAAATTAAGCAGTAAATGGCAATCTGAACATAGGAGGAAAAGAGAAAATAATATGAGGTTATTATTCTTTGCTTATTTTTAGCAGAAAAGATCAATATAACTAATGATCTCTTCACAACTAGAAAGGTATTTTTGGTTTACATTAATAAATTTTAAAAGTATGAATGTGAATTCATAAACTCTTTTAAGAGGCCTAACTTTCCCAATCACAAGTGCTGACAAAAGACTGACTTATAAAGATGGAAATTGTTATAAAGTGAGATAATGCCGAGTGAGATAAACATCGGAGAAAACAGTTTCAGATTACCTGACATGTAACTAGACCTGAGTCTCTGGTTAAATTAAGTATTATCAAGTATTCTGCTGTGAATTAGTATCTAGATCTCAGGAAAACACTTGCCAAATGTCCTTGAGAAAATCTTTGTTCAATTATACTTACAGGCTGGCTTTTTAAAAAAGATCAGCATTGAAAGTGGGTCTCAGGAAGTCCTCTAGCTCTTCTACTGTGTTATTTCTCACACGATTTTTATGACAGCGCTTACAGCAAATACGTCACATGAGAAACCTTTATGAAAGGTTCTGGCACTGAGTACATTTAGAGACAAGAGTGTTTAGGGCCTCTGAGAAAAATCTTACTGCTTGGAAATAAACCCTTTGGCACAAAGAATAGAGCTCTTGCCCAGGCTAACAGCACTCTGGGGGTCTCTTCTACTCCTTTACATTCTATACTTAAAATCTCCCTGGAGAAATTACACAAATTAAATTCTGTGGGGCAATACTTTTAATTTTTCAAAAAGTAGCAATAAAAGCCTCTCTGGACCTTTTGACTTTAGGGCTAAAAATCTGAAATAAGCTTTGTTACCAAGTAAACTGCAGTAAGGCTCAATATTGATACTTCTACGTACAGGTCAGCATAAAGGTCATGCTGATTTTGGCACTGCTGCATAGGATGACTGGCTGCCACATTACATCTTGAATTTGTCGTTATTTTTATTTGTCATTATATTTTAATAACAAAGGAGAATTCAAAAGATTGGAAATAAGTAAAACAAGACATTATATTAAATCTACTAGTTAAGGAACGTGGATCACTTTGTTTTATTTCTTTTATATTTATTTCTTTTACATTATTGGAAACCAGCTCTGAAGAGAAAAACCTGGGGATCCTGGTGGATAACAAATCGTCCATGAGCCAGCAGTGTGTCCTGGTGTCCAAGAAACCCATTGGGATGCATTAGGAAGAACGCTGCCAGCAGGTCAAGGGATGAGATCCTGCCTTTTTACTCAGCATTAGTGAAGCTGCACCTGGAGTGCTGTATCCAGTTCTGGGCTCCTCAGAAGGGAGACATGGAGGTCCAGGAGCAGGTCCAGGGGAAAACAACAAAGACTAGGGGAATGGAGCATCTTTCTTATGAGGAAAGGCTTAGAGAGTAGGGCCTGCTCAGCCTTGAGGAGAGACCACTGAGAGGGGAGTTCACCARTGTCAATGTTTGAAGGGAGGGTGTCAAGAGCATGGAGCCAGTCTCTGCTTATTTGTGCCAAAGACAGGAGATCACGGGCAGAAACTGAAATACAGGAAGTTCCAACTGAACAYGAGGAAGAACTTTGTGGTTGACTGAGCACTAGAACAGATTGCCCAGAGAAGTTGTGGGGTCTTCCTCACTAGAGATACTCAAAAGCTGTCTGCACACAAACCTGAGCAACAAGCTCTAAGATGACTCTGCTTAAGCAGGGAGGTTGGGCTCTATGACCTTTGGTGGTCCCTTCCAACTTTACCCGYTTTGTGATTTTCATGTTGTTAAAAGTTATGCATAGATAACCCATGAAGAATCAGAACAAAAAAAAATCACACTGTATTTTGTCAGTTCTCTTGCTTTTAAACAAATTGGTCATAGTTTCTCATAGCTCTGTGATTTTTATGAAGTATTTTTGAGATAGAGAACTTGAARGCATATTTGAAATAACTTTTCGCTAATTTGTTGAAAACTGCAGATATTTCCAGAAAAATTCTTTGGGTTGTTCTGGACAAGCAGTGGGTCACAGATAGAATTCTGAGCTGCAGCAGTTCACAGAAATAAAAGAAATCTCTGAAAGACAAGACCACTACTTTCTGTGTTCCTACTGGGCTTTTTTTTTTTTTACTGTGTATTAAAGAGGCTTTGGGGCTTTGAATGTTTCGAAGGATTTGAAGGATTCTTTGGTCTGGAACTTCATGTACTTTTATGTATTTGTTCCTTAATAATCTACAACTTCTGAAATTTTTTGCAACAGGGTTGCAGAAGTAAATCTGTTAGTATCTAAATAAATAGAGACAAGAATATAATTTTCAATAAATAGCTATAGAAACAAGCAAATGTTTTATAAATGGAAAAAGAAATAATGTGATTATTAAAAAAAAGAATAATTTGGGTTTTTTTTCTTTTGAATCTTCTTTGGTTTGGTTGGGCGTTTCTTTGGATGATTTTGTTGTTTCATTCACTCACTTTTCTTGTTTGTTTGATTTGTTTTATTGTTTGATTTCTATTGTGTTTTTAGGTAAWTTCGAAGAATTCTTATTCAGTTGTGATTTTTAAAATCCTCTTTATTCACTACCCAATCTATAAGCAAGAGAGAAAATAGAATTGAGGAAACGTACAGTCAGTGCTGATGCATGGTCTTGTCTCCCATGTCTTTCCTGATTTACTACTGCCTTCAATGAAAGGTGGGAACACACAGTAAGTCCAAAGAGACTTTCAAAAGGAAAATAATTATCTGTCTATTTTTAAGAATTAACCAAGTCCAGCTATCCTACTGGCTTCATAATATTGTACTATGTTTTATGAGGCAGAAAGTGGTGCTGCTATTGGCAAGATTTACCTAAAGCTGAATTATTAGAAAAAACCAGAGAAATAATATTTCTTTTCTTTTAAGATAATTGGCTAAAGAAGAGAAACGTGACTTAATTTTTAGGCTAAATTTAGTGCGGGATTGGTATATAATTTTGCTTGATTCAGTTCTTCTTTTAAAGTCTGTGAAATGTAAATGTGAATGYAATAGAATCTAAATCTAAAACTGTCTCTGAATATGAAAGTTCCAGTGGATTCTGTGAAAAAGTTATGCAAGGAAAGATTTTTATACCRATTGAATGTATCTGATTCTGAAAACTATGCATCCTTTTCTCTTTAACACCCCAGTATTAAGCTCTTTGTAATATGTATAAAGGTTTCCCCTTACTAATCAATATTTTTTGGTTTGTTTTTTTTTTTCAGTTAACTTGACATAATGTCTGTTCTAAAAGCTTTATCCTTTCATCCCTTTATGTTGATGCTGTAGCATATTCCTCATTAAAAGCTAATAATGTTTTACAGCTTCTTTGCTCTCCTCTGTTTTGTCATGGAAACCCCTTTTATTTTGGTATTGCTCAGGTTTATATCACATATTATCATCTTGATTGTTATTAATAAACCCAACCTCCTGACAGCAGGGGTTAAATGACTGTGCTGRTAACTGTGTTGAATACATAGTGAAGCTGAGAATTGGCATCAGAAAGTTGTTCCAAAATAACACCAGCGTATTCTCTGTTAAAATATCTTAATAGAAGAAATGAAATAATTTCATAATAATTTCATCAGTAGCACTGTATATATGTGCCCCAGCTGATCTTATTCTAGGTCACTGGCTTTTCAAATGTGAAAGCATAAATAGCCTTTTGTGTKGTCTATAGTTTTATATCAAATTTTACTGATCTTACATGGAGAAAGTGAGTAGGAAAATAATGTGCATTTAAGGAAAGTGGTCCAAACAAGGGYGTCAAACATGCAGTATTATTAAAACCTACACTATTGCTTCCCTTTGCATGAGTCAATTAGTCAGCCTAAATAAAATCTGCTTAGCATTCATGTTGTACTTGTTTTATTTTATATTCATAAGACACAAATATGAATGAATCATTTAAATTCAGGTCTAATCCATACTTTAGATATGTTAGCTGTTGTCTCATTTCCTTTTTTATTACCCTGGATTTTCATTTGATCTGTTTAAGCATTTTAAGGTAAGCATCTATTCTAATAAATGAAAAATCCCACATTTCAACTCCATTTTATCATATTCTGCTTTCTGCTTTGAGTTAATTTCTTTAACATTAATGATATGTTCTTTTCTCATGTATTATGTTTCCCTTGTGCATCATCTAGGGATAATCTTGTCTCCAGCTTTCTGAAAAAGCTGKTAGGGAATTTCTATGTAGTTTCATATAAATGACATATATAAAGTTTGTACAACTGATGTCAGCTAAATATCTCTATTTAGGCTGAGGAAATAAGTAGTTGCATAAGGGGAAAACATTTCAATTTGTCCACACCACATTTCAATTTAATTCAAAGTCAACATCTGAAACAGWGTTGAATCCTCTGTTCACAATTCACAATTGCACCTAGCAAAAAACAACAGAAAATCTTCCCTATAAAAACAGAGGATAATAAAAAAAAATTGACATCTCATAAGTATGGTCACACTTTATTATTTACTATTTTTAAACTGTTTCAGGCTGCAGGTTTTCTAAATTATTTGTATATGAATATAGATGCAACTGAATTTAAGTGTCAGCTGAACTGGGATTACATTGTGTCATAATTTAAATTACTGCAAGTACACATCATTCAAATTTTCCATGAGAAAGTGTTTCACATGATAAAAATTAATTAAAGACTACATTGTGTTAAAAAAATAGGCAAGAATATTACTCTGGGCAAGAGAATAAATTTTTAAAAAAAAAAATTTGAAATTTTTAATCTGTCACATATGCTACAGTACTATATGTCTAATATCCTATCTAATAAAGAATGTTCTTTTTAAAAAAGCACTGCTAAACTTAATCACATTTTAAAAAATGTTTCTGTAACTACTGAATTTTAGAAGATACCAAAAAAATATTACTTTCCTCTAATACCCCCAATGACCAATGCTATAAACTAATTATAATCACCAAATACATAGACCTTATCTAGCAGTCCATCTGAGGGACACTGCAGTGCTGCCTAAAGTGTACTGGATTATGCGTCAACTACRTGATCCACTAAACTGGGGTGGGTTCACTTGTAAAGAAATAATGTTCAAAAAAAGCTCTGATTTTTTAGAGTATCTTCTGCTTTTATCTTTTCTGAAATAATTTAGGCTTCTTCCTGTGCATCCTTAGATATGTTCTCCATGCCTTGTCAGTAGACTGTGGTCCTTCATGGAAACTCCTGCCCCAGTCAGGCATAGTGTGGGTGGATGAAGGGAGGGATTCCAGGAACTTTCTTGCCTCACACCTCTCCCACTCAGATACCTCACCTCAAAGTATAGCCAAGCACACCATAAATACACTTATTTCCTCCCAGCCTGAYGCTGTGTTTGCATTCAATTCCTGCCTATCTCTGGCCCTAGATGCTCCTCTTTCATCAAGGCATCCTTTACCTTTTTCTGTGTTTGTGAAACGCATTGGCATGCCTGTACCAGGGATGAGAGAACACAGATGGGAAAATCTTGTGGCTAGGTTATACATGGGCTTTGAAGGAGCTGGAAATTTAGGACATGAGGCTTTGAAGGTGTCTGTGCCATGTCTGGAAGGAGGAACTGTGGTCCTTTGTTATGAAGGCCAGTGGTGGATGGACAACACACACATCATGTGGGCATTTTGATCCTACCCATAATTCCCTACCTGTATTTACAAATATACAGGTATATATGCATTATATACAAATTTAATGTTCTTTCTTTGCTGTTGTCTACTTTGGTTCACTCTGATTTTTGCTTGACAATCCCTGTAGCACATTCTGCTTTCAGTCTGACTTGAACTACTTTTCATTTGTGAGCACACTTTATCCTCCTAAATCCTTCCTTCTTTAGAGTCCATGCCTTAAACCATCCTTCCTGCTTTCAGATTTAAAGCCTGCATCAGCTTTCACTTGAAACGTTATGCGGATATTTGTCTCCTCTTACATTACAAGTGAATTTTGTTGTAGAGTTGCTGAGTTAATATATGTAAAGCACTTTTGTGCTCTGTTCAATTTGCTTGAATCCTAAATGGATACGGCACACTGGTTTCAAAGATAGCGTGCATAGGAAACCTGGCATTAACCTCCAGCCATCCTGCATGCTACAACCTAAAAGACACAGACACTAAGGCACTATGCATAATGAATGTGAAGGAGTGATCTACATGGCTGATAGCTTTAGAGGGGTTAAACCTGAGACATGTGTGATGAAATACTATCAAATTTCTCCCAATTCACCTTTTAAAAGAAGAAACAGACTTGTTCCCTGTATAATAATTAATTTATTGTACTTCTCTTGATATTTTCTTTTAAACACTTGTGTCTGTTCACTCTGTCAGTGATTTTGTGTTGTGCAAAGAGTGCAGCTTACACTGCACTGAAACTCTGGGTTTGGATTTGAAGTGAGTTGTGAGATATGCATAAACCTTCTGGGGCACTGCAATACTTAAGGCATGGGTAATATTTATGTAAAATTTGAGTGAGGTGCTTCACCACCTAGCTGAACCTTCAGGATAAAATTAAGTATTTAAGCTTACTATATTGTTTAKGAGAAGAAGAAGCACTACAAAATGGCAACAGGCTTTCCTGTTGCTATTTTTTTTAATAGTACTCAGGGGAAGAAGTCTAGTTTAGATGAAAATCTATAAAGGGTCTATTCAGCTCATTATATATATATTCAATGAAAATCTATAATACTCATCATACTCCAGTGGTCTGGCTAAGTACTAGTAAGAAAGGGTCATTATGTATTTTATTAGCAGAACTGTTTTGCAAGAAAAATTTAAAAAGTCTCACATCAAAATACCCAATAATCCAGTGCTTGAACACTTCTTAAGGCTGTCAGCCGCTCAACCCATGTCTCTGCATCATTCTCATGGCTTGCTTTCTCCTCCATGACACATAACAGTGTAATCAAAGGCACCTTCAATAAGGTTGCTGACAACATCAAGGTGTGTGGAACATTTGATGGGCTAGGGGGAGGGGATGGTATCCAGAGGGATTGTGATCGGCTTGGAATTTGTGCCTGTGCAAACCTCATGAAGTTCAACAAGGCCAAGTGCAAGGTCCTGCGTGTAGGCCAGAGCAGTCCCAAGCACAAACACAGGCTGGGCAGAGAATGCATCAAGGGCAGCCCTGAGGAAAAGGATTTAGGGGTGTTGATTGACAAGCAGCTTAACATGACCCAGAAATGTGTACTTGCAGCCCAGAAAGCCAACTGTGTTCTGGCTGCACCAAGAAAAATGTGGCCAGCAGGTCGAGGGAGRCAATTCTTCCCCTCTACTCCACTGATGTAAGACCCTGTCGGGAGCACTGCATCCAGGTCTGGAACCCCTGATATAAGAAGGACATGGACCTGTTGGAGTGAGCCCAAAGGAGGGCCGGAAAGAGGGATGGAGTACTGCTCCTATGAGGAGAGGCTGAGAGAGCTGGGGTTGTTCAGCCTGGAAAAGAGAAGGCTCTCCAAAGAGATCATACAGCAGACTTCCAGGGAGCCTACAAGAAAACTAAAGAGTGACTGTTTACAAGGGTATATAGTCTCAGGATAAGGGAAATTACTTTAAACTGCAAGAGAGTAGGTTTAGATGAGACATTAAGAAGGAACTCTTTACTATAAGAGTGGTGAGGTACTGAAACAGGTTGCCAAGAGAATCACAGAACTGTTATCGATGGAAGGGACTTCTAGAAATCATGTAGTCTAACTCTCCTGCCAAGGAAGAGGACAGGTGGGTTTTGATTGGTTGACACACAAATGTGTCCAGGTGGATTTTGAATGTCTCCAGAGAGGGAGACAACATGACCTCCATGGGGAGCCTTTTCCAGTGCTCTGCTAACCTCAAAGAAGTTCTTCCTCATGCTGAGGTGGAACTTCCTGTATTTTAGTTTCTGCCCATTACTCCTGTCCTGTCACTGGGCACCCCTGAAAGGGTCTGGCACCATCTTCTTGGCACCCAACTTTGAGATATTTATAGTTGTGGATGTCCCTCCCAGGAAGTGTTCAAAGCCAGGTTGAATGGAGCTTTGACCCACCTGTTCTAGTGAAAGATGTCCCTTGCCATGTCAGGGGGTTTGTAACTAAATGGTCTCCCTTCTTACCCAAACCATTCAGTGATTCTGATTCTCTTTTGCTCCACAACTATAGGTCTATAATTCTGCTCTAACAATTTAATAGTACAGTTCTCTTGTAACAACTGCTGTTCCAGTTCTTGGGCCTGTGGAGGTGGTCTTCAGAGCTGTTAAGATTTCTTAAATGTCAAGGTCACCGCTAGTTAGTTTTGGTCTTAAAAAAGAATCTCACATGAGGTCTGTGGGTTGGAGACAGACACACAACACAGACCTCTTCTGAGTCCTGGGCAATAGCCAATAACCCCTTTATTGTTCCAAGCTTCATTTTATAGCCAGTTTGAATTTCCCAGGCTTGAGAAGCCTATTGGTTGGGAATCTCTGCACTGCTTACATCTCTGGCCAGTGGTGTGTCTGCAAACAGGGCTTAGGTGAGGAACCTGAGGTCTTTGTTCCCCTAGTGACTTCTAGAAGAAACCAGGTTAGCTGAATTAGATCTGTTATGATCAGACTCATTATATCCAGCTGTAAACCAGCTCACTGGCTAAGTAAAGGCACAGAACTAAGCAACAAGTGTTTGGGTGAAAAGGCAATAATAAGACTAATGATCATATGTGTGATAGCTAAAGTTGTGGGATTCCTTCAAAAATATTTGTAAGGACCTATGACTTCACAGACAGGAGAAGACAAGAAAAGAGAAGCATACTATATGTTTTCTTATGCATATTACCATTTCTTGACCTTGCTGATGTTAATAGAAAGGGGCAGGCTGGTTACAAAATAGGTTATCTCCCTCATCTTTGGTCCACAGAGAATTATTTCCAATAAAGAAATAGCCCCTCATTTTTGTAGATTTTGACATTTCTATCATTCCTATTTGCAACATGTTAAAACTTAGCCAAATATACATTTTGCATTATTGCAAGTTTTTAACCTGTGACACAAAACATTTTTTGAGGGAAAAGTGTCCTTCATTATTACATCCTTGAGAGCTGTCCTGTTTGTTTTCTCAGAATAAGATTTAGCTCTTCTTCAAAAAATGCCAAGGAAATAAGGCAATTTAAACAAATGCATTTTAATCTGCATAGTTTCTGATTTCCCAGCAGTAGCTTCCCTCTGGAATGTTCATAATTTTCATTTAATATTTGTGTCTGAATAGTGACAAAATAATTTCCCTTCCTTTCCCTTTTCCTTGTCTTGTCTCCTGCCGTTTCTTCTCTCTTTGAACCTAATGAAACATAATTTTCTGGTTTCAGTGGGATCAAAACTTTTTCTCTACATTTGAATAAAATATTGAGTGAGATATACAAAATAATGAAATACACCAAACATTTACAGTGCTGGAAGGAAATTGACTTAGTGCTCCATATAAACCCATATTTCTGTGAGTGGTTGCTCTATCCATTTCATAAAAAATAAAGATTAATTTTAGTCCTGACAAGACAGACAAAAATCAAAGATGTCACACCAGAAARGATGTCATGGAGGTCATCTTTGTCTGATCTTTAGTGGCAGGAAAAAGTTTGTAAGGTTACAGCAYTCTTAATCCCAATATCCAGAAACAAGACCTGCTTCCTAAACAGAAGTGTGGAAACATCCGTCATCTATTTGCCAGTGGGTTGGAGAGCATTCTATTTTTTTCCAAAGAAAAAATATAAGTATTAAAAATATATATTTATAAGACTCAGTTTATACAAAYGTATGAAAAYTTTTGTTTGTTTTTGTTTTTTGACTATTGCCTTGTTYTTTGTTCTAAGCCAGCTGCCAGCTTTTCACTTAAGCACGCATTTTTAAGAAAAGAACAATTTGTCCATGAATGACACCATCTTTGGAATAAATTCAACTAACAGGTAGAATTTCAGGAATGCTGTTAAATGTAAAAACTCTATCAAGCCTGCAAGTTTCTTCCCTAGAATAGGATAAAAATTGTCAGCATTCACATCATTCTGGAGAATCACTGGCAGAATATCACCCCAGCCCAAGAATGTTGCATAACCCTCTTCAGAATAAACTTTTTTTTTCCAAAATTTTTGGCTGACTTGTGATGATTTTTGTTCTAAAGATATGCAAATCTTTTACATAGTCATGAAACAGAGGAAGGATCCTTCCATCCATTAGATTTCAGACTGCWGTTGATGTCTCCTTCAGCTCCATCTTTATGTAACGAAAGTTTTCTGCTCTTGTTGATCCATGAAGCAAATTTTACATTTYATAAAGGGAACTGCTCACAGGCTACCCACAAGAAAGAGGCCTGTTAAGTGCAGAAGTCAGGGATTTTTTTTTTTATTTTTTTTTCTAAGAGCTTTAAATCTGGGTGACTTTTAAAAAGTAAATGTGTAGAGACTAGTGCAGTGAAAACAAGATGATTTTTAACATGGGAACAAAAGAGTGAGGGAAAACATTATCAGTCAAGGAGCTTTTCACATGCTGAAGAATTAAAAACACATTTTGTATCTTTAAAAATGAGTCAAGCTATTCTGTCAAGTTGCAAAAAAGAATAAGATGACTCAGATAAAAATGAATTTTAAAGTGAGCCAGATGCTGCAAAGTAGATGATTCAGAATATAGTACTTCCTCAGACATGTCTTCCAGTAGCAAAACATTATTAAATATTTTAATACATATGGTTAAGTTTATTAAGTTTATTAGGCTTTGAGTCCCTGTCAACCATGTCTTAGAAAAGAAATACAAAGGCTATCAAAAGAAATACAAAGGCTATGTTAATAACAATAGACATTCTAAATATGTTAATACCATATAATTTTATGCAACTAGATTTAATTTTAGTGTTAAAGATGACCTTTGAATCAAATCTGTAAATCAGTTTTCAGAAAACAAGAAAAACTATTTGCATTAATGAAACAGGAATAGTATTCCTCTTCAGTTGAGTACTTTCTTAATGCATTGTGTCTTGTATACATTCCTGTTGTTCACACTCAAACRCACATTTAAAATACCTTAATAAAGGAAATTAATATATTTTATAAAGTCCACTATAGTTCTATACTTAAGATATAGGTACTTTATCAGCATTGCTTATACACATTTCCTTGGCTGTATTGTCTTTATTTCTGCTGCCTAGTGATACCTATGGCTTTAAGCAAGTAAAAGGTTCTTGTTGTGTGTATTGTAAAAGCACCATAGGCATTCTTGAAAGATAAGGGTTTCTTTCTTCATTACAATATGAACTTCTGTAAGGACTAGCAAAAATTCTGCCATTTACATTATATTTCAAATATTCAAACTTTCTTCTTTTCTTAGAGGTCTTTGAAAAAAGAAAGTAGAAAACAAAATGTTACTTTTTTTTTCCTTGTCTGTCAAGCAGAACACAAGTGCTCCAGTGTGAAAATTTAAACTCAAATTGTCTTATCTATATTTCGATTGACAGCCCTTGGCATTTTGTAAATGTTCTATATTAATTAAATAAGTAATAATATCATATGTATTTAATTGTTTCATGTAATTTCTTAGGTTAAAAACTTGCCATACAAAAGAACTACATGTAGGATTTTCTGTTCTAGTGCAAAATCTCTTTTTGAGCAGAATATATGAAGAGGCCTTATTTTTTACACTCCATTATACAACAGCCTCAGTTTCAAGAGAACATTCTGCTCTTCTGATAATAATTTTTCAAACAGCTCAGCATGTGTACATGCTTAAAGGGAAACTACTTAAATATGTTATCTTTAGAAACACTGCATTTTGTTACTGGAAGACTGAAAAAATTGAATTCTGAATYAATAGAACGAAAAACAATAGATGTAAGTAATATAACATAGTGCAAGCTTTAATGTGACAAATGTCTGGACAGCAATTTTGATGATCATATTTATTCAGAGATTGGAAATCTACTGCATATTGCCTCATTTTTTCAGAAAACTTAGTCATGTATTTATCYGTAGGTTATCCCTCTGCGTTTATCAAATCCCATCTGTGTACACAGCAAACATTTATCTTGTAGAAAGGCAGGGTTATGCTTTTATGCTGTTTGTTTTTCGAGGCATCAAGACTTGCAAAGAGCAAAACATAACTGGGATGACTGTTGCCACATTGAAGTTCCTCTGCATGGCCTCTGTTTCTCAATTCTCAGATTTTATTTCAATTCAAGTATTCACTGCATTCCTACAGATATATTTCTATTTTGGAAGTTTGACTACATGATGACAACTGGAACAGCATCAGCAGGAGAGATCTGAGCTATGTGTACATCAGCAAATGATGTGGTTGAGTTGGAATGGATTTATGCATYGGAATGTTTGGTGCTGAGAATCTCATGTCCATGTAATTTCTGAGAGCATACTTCAGGCTGACTTCAGTGCAGACTAATGGGCTGACTGATTTGTAATCCTGGATTTATTGCATTTTCCAATTTAATTTCATTTTTAAGAAATTCAGCTGATGTAGTCTAAGAATGGTCCACAATGTGAACTGAACAGTATATAAGTGTATTTACCTTCAAGGTTCAGTTTTGGAGAACAATTTTGATTTGAACCAAGAAAAATTAATAATGCAGATGCAAAGAGTCCTGAATTCTGGACATGATGACATTCTTAAGTCACAGGACATGAGTTACAAGCCATTGTCCTGAATCACATAAGAAAGAGTATTTAAAATCTTATTACAACTTTTAGGTGAACTATTGTTCATTCTGAGATAGGGCTGTGTGGGACATAGCTTGTCAACAAGATAAATACCAAAATAGATATACTGGAAATAGCAATTTTATCATGCTTATTTATGACTTGCATGGGGAAAGTTATGAATGCCTAGGAACATTATGTTCCTTGAAAGCTTATGTCTTTGTGATTGTTTGGTGTGTGGGTTTTGGAGGTTCTTTGTTGTTTGGTCTTTTTTGTTTGTTTCTTTTTGGTTTTTAAAGTATTAAAAGAAATTTCCAAATTCTACTTGACATACTGAACTTTCAATTTTTAAATCTGACACCAAAAAAAGGTGGAAAACCAGCAGCATTATTAGAATTCTCTTGTGGGCAGCACCACATTCTGTTCATCAATCTGCTGTACCCATTTTCTTAGCCCTCACTGGGAAATTAAATAATCCTGACTGACAACTGACACATTAATTGCCTTTGAGGGAGCACACCTTTAAAAAGCAGTAATTTAAAGTCTTCTGCTTTGGTGGAAGAACCAATTTGCAGCATCATCAGTCAGGGTTTTGACATGTAACTTTGCACTTGCCATTTTGTTAATAAAGAATCACACTTGAATCCTGAGAGAGTGTTTCCCTAAAGAGAAACTTAGATGTCTTTGTGAAATTAAGATGACTTTGATAGGGACATGTAATGAATGTTTAAATGAGTTATTAACCTTTCATGACTTCAGTGAGTGTTACTGCAAGACAATTCATCATTTTATTGTCATAAACTACAAAAAGGTGAATATCACAGTAAGATCAATTTCTTTAAAAGTTTATTTCTAGCTAGTTTAGTGAAGAACAAAACCAAGTTCTCATGTTTTTAATGTTTAGGAAACTGCATGAAAGAAAGAATATCTTGAAAATAACTTTTACTATATATGAGTAAATAAACAGGTAATTAAAAAAAATCATCCAGCAATTAATATTTTCAAATATTTAATTCAGATCAAGTTTTTCCATGCATGTTTATTAAGTCAAGAACAGTTATATCATGTTCCTTTCTATCAAAGATAGTCTCTGTATGCAAATCAATTTATTAAAAAAACCCTTCATTTTTTCTTATCCYATGCAAAATATCAATAAAATGGAAAATATTAATAATTTTAAAATTTAAAATGGTCAAATTCAAACATATGTTTACATTATGAGTGCAGAAAATTTTCAATGCTSTAAGGTTCTATTTTTTTTTAAATGAGCTGGGTGCATTCCAAATTCACTTTTGAGGAATGAACYAACTTGTTTGATTAGTTTTGTTTTGTTTTCATAAATCTCAGTACAAGGCAGTTTTGATAAATATTCTTTTAAACCTATATAAAATTGTTTGATTACCTTATGACTTGGAAAATGGAAAAAAAACCAAAAACATGCAAATTTTTTTCAGGAAGTACAGTCTTCCATGAAGAAAAAAACTATACTTAACAATTAATTTGTGCAGATTTAAGTGTATTTACAATAAGAGTTAATAGCAAGCAAACCATTGCTTTTCAGTAGTTTATAAAACATGTCATGTCTTTAGGTCCTCTGTTGACATATCTTCAGTTCTATGAAATCAGACAAGTTCTTTGTAAAGGCAGAATTTTATCTCACAACAGTAAGAGTGTCTGTTTCTGGGACAAACTACATGCATTCTTTAATTGTCATTCTATTGGTGGAAAAGTGTCTTAAGTCAATAGTTTCTTTTACTGACTAAAACAAATTARTATGAAGATATCCTTAAATTATAATAAATAACAAGATATAGAATTTTTTATTTGTTCACTTTCAAAATAATATTTAAAAAGAAGTTAAGAAATTGCTAATACTTTGAGGATATAAAAGGCTGTTTCATTTAGAAATACACTGTAAGTATAAAGAGAAAAAAAATATTGGGAAAAACAAGTGACGTGCAAAACAAATATTGAGAATGAAGACTTTAAGCAATAACAAAGAAGCTTTTAAGACTGGAAATGCACTGTTTTGGGTAGGTGACACTTGCTCCCCAAGAGCTGTAAATTATTACACACAGTATGAAACTGGAATCGAACAAAGATACAAGATTATTTTCCACAACAGGAGCTATATGTCCTTTTGACACAATTCTCTGACAATTACCAAAATAAATCGTGCCYTTTCTGTAATGTGTTTGCTCTCATTATTTGTCTTTTTTGTCATCATGTCAGCAATTTCAAATTTGAAAGTTAAATCATGGCAAATTGTCACAGTGGTGGTTCATGCAGTGTTAGAACTACATTCATGTGATTGTTTTATTAAATGGCTCATTGAAAAAATGTTTTCTGCTCAGTTGAAAGTTTTGCTGCAGGGATTAAAGCATATGAATCTGAAATCCAAATTCAAGTAATTCATGTGTAAAAACTGACCTTTCCCTGATATAGTGTTAATAAAAATACTCACTAAGTTGAATATGAAATGGAATTTTGTGTTGATTTCATTTTACCTGTGGCAATAAAATAATGTAAATTTATGCTTTTTAAATATTTAAAATTTAGATAAACCAGAAAATTTACTTAATTTTATGCTTATATATTACAAAAATTATTTTCTTTAAAAATTGTTATATAAATTTCTTATGCATAATGTTCTCATATATGTTATGTTCTGTTTATTCTAAAGYAAAACATAAAAATAAGAAAAAAAGCAATATTTCTGTCTGAATTTTAATGAGGTTAAATTTTTTTACAAAATAATTGTGAATCCATAAAAAGCTACCCTAGGAATATTGAAGATATTTTAGTTCAGAATTTTAAATGTCTGGAATTGTCATCAGAGATATGAAAACCTCAGGGAATTGTTTCATCCCTGCTGTTTGCAYCTGTAACAAAAAGTAAATAAAAACTTTTGTAATAGATATGCACATTTGCATATTCAAATGGTTCTGATATTACTATCATCTAGCTGCACCCAGAACTCAAAGGCTATGGCAAATCATCATATGCAAAAAGCCTGTCACAACATTGTCACAAGTAATCCAATTTTCTTCTCTTTTTTCCCTAGCTGTTCCAATCTGTAATTAACTTTCATATGAAATGGAGATTCAGTCTTTTAAGATATCTTCATGGTTGATAATGTGCAAAAAGGTTAAGCCAYTGCATCAGTACGAAAGAAGTAATGGGTTACAAAATGTAGTGAACTCTGAACCATTAATCTCGTTTTGGCAATAGACACAGAATCATCTCCTATCCGTGGCTGTGACTAAAAAAAAGGGCAACACTGTTTTGTTTGTGTTCTTTTGCAAAGCCAGTATCCATTTACCTCAACGTGATATYTGAAACTGGGTAGGAACTAACTTCTCTAATGTAGAGTTTCAGAGTGAGGCTCTTAAAAATCACAATTATTTGTACTTTTTGCCTTGATAATTGGCTAAGACACTAGAAAAACACTGCTTTCTTACCCAGTCTACAGGGATTTGGTAGAGTTAGGATACACTGACTGCTGCCTGAGCTGAGGGGTTTGTGTGTGAAAACTGTGCTACACAAGATGTCTGGGAAAGGAGGAAGCAGTGTGCGTTTAGGTGTGTACAAGAGTTGCAGTTCCAGAGCCATCACTTTCTCTCAAGCACATTCTTGATTACACAGGGGTATGCAGCTTCCATAAAGGGGTTCTTTTACTCAYTGTGTAGGAGAAATGTGCTAGAAGCTTCAATTTAGTTTCTACAGGAAACAGGAATCTTCTGGTTCTTAGCACTTGAACACTTGCTTTTGCAGCTTCAGTAATGTATTTTCAAGAGAGCTGTTTTGGATGTACTCTCCTGTACAACTSTAATAACAGTTTTAGGACCCCAACTCAACTCATCAGGTTGAAAAAATTGATCTACTTGTTTTTRGTGAAGGGAATAGACAAAGAGCATAGCCTGATTTCTTTACTTCCTTGGACATCTGGTTCACTAGACAGATGAGAAGAAATTCTCATTTATAGTTTGCTGCCAGTTGTCTTCCTGCTGGAAGATGGAGGACTGTTCTTACTGCAAATGAAGGTACATGCTGTTGCATGGATGCATCAAACTCAAAATTTTTGTTTGTAGAGATGCTGTGAATTTTCATTCTCTTGCTCATAGGGCTCAGACAGATGAAAGGAAGTGACTTGCTAAAGTGTTAAAGGTGGAGTAGCCAAGTGGGGTAGCTTAATGGCATCACAGTGTTATCATGGTACCTCACGGGTTAAATTATTTTCTCACAAAAATTTACTGCACAAGACAGTCATTAAGACATCCTATCTCTAGGACATCTCTAGGATATCTCTGCAGAGAATGAGCTCTGTTCTCATATGCTCAAGTAGATAGGAAGAAAATGATAGCATAAATAATCTCAGCAGATTTTGATTTGGGAAGAAAGCTACACTGAACGTTTGTCATTCTATGAGACTTATTTTCATATGCTTTATTTCTCTCATGCTCTTCTTTTTCCTGTAGTTAGTATTTTCATTAGAAATCAAACACAGAGACAGAATATTACTTYACTGGTGTTGGTGCATCTTCAGCAAAATTGTACAAGAAACTCTTGGTCCAATGACTCTGGAAAACTTTCATTAAATGGGAATTTGCCCTGTAGCGGATCTGCAAGCTGTTCAAATTTCTGCTAAGTCARTCAATCTCCATAGCAAGAAGATAGTTTCATGGATTGCCTGAGGCCCTCTGATTCCCTGTTGGTTTCTACAAGGCAAAAAATCTCAGATTTGGTCAACTTGTTCAGAGGAGATTTCTTGTTTGTTAAGAATGCTCCACAACAACATAATCAGAATTCCTGACATCTTAGTCTGTGCTCAGAAAAAAACCCAAAAAACCAAAAATAACCCCACTTCCTGTTACTTGAAGTAATTTTTTTTCTTAATTCTTTCTCTTTTGGATCACATTCTGTTTCCAAGGCATCCCAAGTAATTTCAACAATGTTCCCTGTTCACCTAGAAATTTGCAACTGCCTCATTTTGATGAATAGTATTTCAAAGGAGATTTTGATAAAAAATTGTTCTGAATTTAAGTGGAATATTGAAACATGTACAGTCTTTCTGCACAAAGGAAAATATGAAGACCATGGAAATACAAAATTAAAAACAGAATGGGGGAGGGGAATTCTGGTTTGTCCAGATTTAAGTGAAATATATTTTATATATTTTCCACATGTATTTGTTTTTTTTTTCATTCTGCTGTGTGAGACTGAAGGCAAAAGTCAAAAGGAAAGCCTAACAATACTGAAGTATTAAGATTTTGTGTTCTTGATGTATGCAAGRTACAAAATCAGAGAAAGTCTAGCCATATTGCTAAATAAAATGGACATAATGTTTTGTTAGGAATTCAGCTGTTCAAAACAAGGAAACTTGTGCTAATACTTGTCTTTCCAAGTTGAAATACATTGTAGGTTGACCTTGCCTGSATGTCAGCTGCCTGCCAACCACTCTATCACTCCCCTTCCCAGCAGGACAGGGGAGAGAAAATAAGGTGGAAAACAACTTGTAGGTTAAGATAAGGCATTTCACTAAAGTAAAAAGGCAAAAGTTTGCACTTGCATAAACAAAAAGATTTTAAAAAAGGTTTATTCTCTACTTCCCATCAGTGAGTGGTGTCAATCCACTCCCCAGGCAGCAGGGTTTCAGCACATGGAGCAGCTGCTCCAGAGGGGAAACCCTACAGATAACAAATACCCCCCCATTCCTCCTCCCTCTGTTWGCTTTTATACCTGAGCTGTCATAGGGTATGGAACGGCCCCTTGGCTAATTGGGTCAGCTGCCCTGGGTCTGTCCCAGGATATTGCCCACTTCCAGCTCCCTGATGGGAAGGGAGGGGGAGATGGTGCTGGGCCAGCCCTGCCCAGCAGCAGCCAAAACACTGCAGGGTGATCAACCCCTTTAAAGCCCCCCTTGCAGAGCACAGCACTGTGAGGGCTGCTGTGGGATAATGAACTCAACTCAGCCAATACAAAAGAAGACTTAATATGGAGGAAAAAGCATATGGGTGCAAAATAACATGCTCTATTTGATATATCATGAGAGTTTGATAATAGAACTGAAATAATTCTAACAGTATTAACCCCTGATTTTTCTAGTCATTGATGAGCATATGTCATGTTTGAAGAAGATGGAGGTATCATTAAAATGGTTTTGTTACTGTGTATGCCAATACTTACTCTTCAGCAAGATGAACACTTTTATTTGATTTCTGTATTAAGTCCCTGATATCCTGATTCTTTTCTCAAGTCTCTTCCACTTCTATTAATGCAGAAACTGTTTTTCAATTTTCTTTGTTGTGTTTTCATTTTTCCTTTTTCTTCCCCTTCTCTTCTTCCTTCTTCCTTTTTTTTCTTTCTCCCTCTCCCTCCTAGCACTCTGTTAAAAATACCCAATAGCCATCTATCTGGTGACTTCCTTATTGATAGGTACATAAATTTACTTTCCCATTTTTCTTTCTATATGTAAGAGCAAAATCTGGTCTGTTCATTCATCTTCAAAGGGCAAAGAGAAGACAGGGTTTTAGGTTTTTTATTATGCCCCCTTTCTCTTTCCACTATGTCTTTAAATAATTTTAAGACGTCTTCAGAGCATGCCTACAAAGTCTATAGCAGGAAGTTAAATGGTCATACATTCTTTTTTAATCTTTATGATTTCATGATTTTTCACCTCTAATTAAAGCAATTATTAGGAAAACAGAATTGTTAATTTCAGGTTCTTACAGGAGGATATAGAGAAATGAGGATCTGCCTAGAAGTGGATGATTTTGTCTCAGCTAAGAGTTCTCAAAAAACCCCCAGCTGACCATGTGAATAGCCCAGATTGAATTTCATTCTTGGGGAAGTCTGCATGTCCTATACCTTTGTAGATAGGGCTGGTTTTTGGTTTTTTGGTGTGGTTTGTTTTTTGTTGGTTTTTGTTTTGTTGGGTTTTTTTTAAGTTAATACTAGAGTTTCGGCAACATAAAGAGCAAAAAAAGGCTTCTCTATTTTTCAGATCATTGAAGTGACATATTTGGAGAGCACAAAGCATAGATAAGGGTACGTGAATTTCTCTTCTAGAAATTTTGTGACTTCAAATTTTTACATTTTCTGTGGTAGCAAACCCCTCTGTTATTTTGCAATGATGGTGTTTCAGTTGGTTCTGTTCTTGACTATATGATATATATTGATATATGTTAACATGCATTTTATTCTTCAGTGTAATTTCTTTTCTTTTTCTTTTTCTTTTTCTTTTTTTTTCTCTGTGTTTACAACTTCTTTAGGTTCAAATCTTACCATGAAGAGGAAAGTTAATTTAGATGTCCTATTTTAACCCCTAAGGAAAAATGGACTGGTAGTAAGTTTTCTTTGTCTACTGTGAAAGTAATATGGATGATGAACACCTGACTGTGAACCTGGTGGAATGTTGCTGAGAACCATAGAGCCAGTCATTCCACAGTTTCAACAGGCAGACGTTTCACCATGTCTATGAACACAAAAAAGACATAAGCCCTTATTGAAATATCAGGTAGATGCTTAGATGTTTTAGGAGGGGAGAAAAGCTGCAAAGTGTTTTTTAGGGGATCTCAATTTTGATTGAGGTCCCTGCAGAGGCAAGTCTTTTRATAAAAGACTTTGATCTACCTGTACAGAGGCATACAGAAGCACAAGGACAGGTGGAGGATACTCAACAAACCAGTCAGAAAAAAATTCCATTTCTGAGTCCTACAGGTGTGTCCCAGGAGTTTCCTCCCCATGGACCAGGTTGCACCCACCACCAAAAGACAGTGGGAGCTTCTCTCCAGCTCATCTTTCGCACTGGGTATGGTGGMTGCCGAGGTATATGGGACACAGTATGGAATCCAGAGGAAGAATATTTTGGGGAGGTACAAAAATTTTTATGGTATGCTTTGGAGGAGCATGGTGGATTGACTCTGACTGGATGCCAGGTGCCTACCAAAGCTACTTTATCACTCTCCTCTTCAACTGGAAACAGAGTCGTAGATCAAGATAAGCACAGGGATAGATCACTCAGTGATTACTGTCATGAGCAAAACAGACTTGAGGGGTTTAATTTAATTTATTACTAATCAAATCAGAGTAGAATAATAACAAATAAAAAATAAATCTTAAAAACACCTCCCTCACCCCTCACTTCTTCATGGGCTCCCACTTTCCTCTACCTGCACTGCCTTTCCAGCAGCACAGGGGGATGAGGAATGGTTCAGCTGTAATCAGTTCATCATACATTGTCTCTGTCACTCTTTCCTCTTCACAGGGAGGACTCCTCACATTCTTCCCTTGCTCCAGGATRGGGTTCATCCCATAGGAGACCATCAGAAACTTCTACGACACGAGTTCTTTCCACAGTCCCTGCTCTTCATTAACTGCTCCAGTTTGGGTCCCTTCCACGTGGTGCTGACCTTCAGGAACAGGCTGCTCCAGCATGGGTATCCCAMGGGGTTACAAGWCCTGCCAGCAAACCTGCTCCAGCATGGGCCCCCAGTCCAGTCCAGTCCAGAGGACCACAGGTCCTGCCAGKTGTCTTCTCCAGGCTTACACGTGTGTGTATCTCTGTGCCTTGGGGCTTTGAGTGCCTGTGTGCCAGCAGCTGGGAGAATGAGGACATAAGGGCTCTAATTAGCACATAGACTGTAATAGCTCCTGGGGAGAYGTGTATCATACAGATACACACACAATATCTACAGAGATGTACAGATATATTTCTCACTAATTCATCTTCAGCCTGCTCAGCCTATGAGGGGAACAGGATGCTGTTTACTTGCATGAATGCAGTGTTTTCTGTCTGTGCTGGCCTGTGTGGCTTGCCAGGGGGATACAWATGTGTATAAAATACATGCAATTGTCTGTGTGCATATTGAGAAAACGTGCCCAGTCTTGCTGCTGGAGCTGAATCAGCCTTTGTTTTCTTGAGCTGCTCAGTTCAGCAACCCTAGAAACCATACGACTAGCCAGAGGGTGCCAGAGCTACAAACATTTCCAGTCTGACCCTTCACTAAAACTGTAGATCAAGAACACCTATAGGATTCTTCTTGACTCCCTTCAAGTATGGGTTTCTTACTGTGTAGCACATTTTACAGGGCTCTTTTGTAGGCTCTTTCGCCTTTGATATCCACACCTTTAAAACTGAAAATACAAAGCGAAAAGRAGTATTTTTTTAAACAATGTTTTGAGTGCACTTTGAGCTGGATGGCTGTATTTAAAATCAGAAATTGACAGTTTATATCGGCTAAAAGCATTTCCAGTGGAGAATATAAAGTCTTCAAAGGCAGAAGAATGTTACAGACTTTCTCTTATGATTCATTCTCAGCTGTCTGTGAGAACTTCTTTTAACTATCAGGGATTTCACAACACAGTTGCTAAATGTAGATGCAGCCGGGCTTTTTTATAAAGGATGTACTTATTCCTAAAATGAATATGGGTTCATATCCATTTCTCAATACAAAATATACAGAGATTTGGGACTAGGGGTGAAACATAAGATGCAGTCTCATCCTACTGTGATATGTCTTACAGAATCTTGCAATCTCAAAAGTGTTGTTTTTAATATAATTTTAAATTAGTGGTATTAAGTGCTTTCCCTTTTCTTGGTCGTGGTTGAATCCTGTGTGGCAACTAAGCACCATTCACCTGCTTGATCTCTCCACTGGTGGGGTCGGGGAGAGAATGCAAAGAGTAAAAGTCAGGAAACCCAAAAGTTGAGATGAAGACCATTTATTAGATAAAGCAAAAGCTGGGTGTGTAAGCCAATCAAAACAAGAAATTAATTCACCAGTTCCCATGGGTATTMATCCCTTCCCAGGAATGCAGGTCTCCTTCATACTTGATGCTCACCAGGGAAGACAAACACCATTTCTTCCTCTTTCTTCCTCTTCCCCCAGCTTTATATGCTGAGCATGATGCCATATGCTCTGGAATATGCCCTGGGTCAGCTGGGGTCATCTGTCCTGGCCGTGTCCCCTCCCAGCTCTTTGTGCAACCCTGATTTCTGTGCTGGCAGGGTGGGGAGCAGAAAAGGCCTTGACTCTGTGCAAGCACTGCACAGCAATAAGAAAAGCACCCCTGTGTTACAAACATAGTTTCCAGCACAAATCCAAAACACAGCCACTGGGAAAAAATTATCCCTATTTCAACCAAAGCCAGCACACACTGGCAAGTAAGGGAGAAGGCAGGGAACTTTAAATGCTAAAAGGGCTTTTGGAAACTATAGACTTTTTGAATATTTTTGCACAAAGGGCACTAGAACATACTTATGACCAGAAAGCAGAGAAAAGATGAAATCATGATTCTTTTATAAACTTAATCGGAAGAACATAATGCAAAACTTTATATAATTTATAATTTATTAACTTAAATTAGAAATAGGGAAAAATCACAGAATTGAAGCATGAAAAGTTCTGTGACTGCTAATTCCACTGTAGCCAATCACTCAATTTCTCTCATTTTGATCAAATCACAGTGTCTGAACATGTATTTTATATATCTTCCCTATTTTAATTTTCTCATTAATCTAGCTTTCATATTCTCCTAAAGATAGCTTTGGAATATAGAATGGATGCTCTAAACACTACAACAGAAGAATTAATCATTTTTTGTCAATTTAACAGGATAAAATTTGATGAGGAGTGGCTGAGGGACTTCCTTGGCTGAAAAAGAGGCAGCTTTAAGGGAGCTGAACAGCACTTTTCTAATATTAGGGAGAAAGTCATCAAGTAGACAGAGTCAGGCTCATCATAGCAGTTGAAGGCAGAAGGGGAAGAGACAAAAGATATCCATTAAAATGAGAGTTGTTATAAACAGGAGTGTCTGACCAACTGGATATAAGAATAAATTCTTTCACATTTATAATAATAAATAATAAATGTGGATAATAAAGCCTTGAAGCAGGTTGTCCAAAGAAAGATTTTTCCCCAAGTTTCCATCCTCAGGTGTTTGCCCAACTGTATAAATCTTTGAGAAATCTGATTCGATCTCACAACTCCTCTGTGATTTGAGAATTTTTGACTAAGGTCCTCTTCAATCTGAATTATCCTATCATTCTGTGAGTTACACTGAATGTCTTCCCTGAATATTTGAAAAACATTTTTTCTCTCTACAGAAGAATGGATAAAGGAGTTTTGAGCTTTCCTTAGAGATGTGTGGAAAATGCTGGAGTTTAGGTTTCATTGTTTGGTTTGGGTTTTGGTGTGTGTTATTTGGGATTTTCTTTTTTTTGTGTGTGTGTTTTTGTTTGTTTGTTTGTTTTTGTTTTGTTTTGTTTTTTGTTTTGTTTGGGTTTTTTTAATATATTTTTTTATTTGCACTGTGAATGCTGTGTTTTGTGAGATCAGGTTATCATGTTGGTGAATTTATGTGATACGTTGGATCAGTCAGTAACCCCGCATTCATGGACAAGCATCAGAGCTGTGATTGCAAAAAAGGCACAACTGCCAGCAGGCAAAGACATCTTACATTATTTTGGAAATCCTAGCTGCCTGTCAGACAGTAGTTCATGCAAGAAATTTCATGGTCATGGACAAAAATCTCGTACTTCAGGAGTTTAGGGCACAATCTAAAACAGGACTTTCAGAGCACAAAGCACAGTGGATGGACCAGCAGGGACGGACCTGTGGAAAGAGAAAGCCAGGAAAGTCTACGTGTTTGTGCTCTCAGCAGTACTAGCAGCASAAACTGCTGGACTGAGTTCTAGGTAGAACAGCTGATCACTGTCCCTCTCATACTGCTTTGCCACCTTTACAATTTTCTGCTTGAATTGCTGCYGGAGGTAGTTTCAACTGAAAGAGAWTGGAAGATGCATTTGAGATCCTAATCCCTGACAGGTGAATACATTTTATATTAAATATTGAAAAGCAGAAGCAGTCATGGAAACAAAGAGCACATCACCAGGTCACTCTTCCATAAGAAGTTTTATCTTGTATGTTGTACTCTTACTGAAGAATACTCTTGTTTGTTTATTTTTACCATTTCTTTCTTCGTTCACAARTCTAGTTTAGATGAGGATGTAGGATTTAGATGTGGGATTGTAGACTCAGAAGAAATRTAAGGAAATTGAACTCTGAATGGAGTTAAAGATTTTGTATTTTCCTCCGGATTCCTCCTGAATCATTGAATAGAACTGTGCATCCAAATTTGGGAGGACCAAGAAATTTTTAAAGATATGTAGAGGTAACTTGCAGTGAATTTGTAGAGCAAGTATAAACTTATGTTGGAGAACATCAAATCACACTCTTTCTATKCTAGTGTCTAGCAGATATCTAATGTGCATTACTCCTGCTAGGTGTGTTATTTAAGTACATTTGTATCCATTGAATACATATGTATTCCCAGCCCCATGAACATAAATTCCCAGAAGCTGTACGTAGAGACTTTAAAGTCTGCAGTCCATTAAGGAGTTAGTTTGAGTTTTAACACTTCTGAGCTGTGCAGGGACTTTTTTCAAAATCTCAATTTTACATTGACTTATATAATTTTAAATCTATCTTTGGAAGCTTTTTTTTCTTTTTCTTTTTTAGCTCTGAGGGTAAAATTAGAGGAAGCTGAGAAATTATTTTCACATCCCAACAGAAATAATAATGATACAGAAATTATAGGGCAAAATGCAGCTGCTACTCCCTGGATGGATTGCAGTTGGCACATCTGAGACCTAATATAYAGTGATTCCCCACACCTACAATCCGCTGATGTAAGAACCTGCTAAAGGGGATGGAATGGAGGGTGGAGTGGAGACATCAAGCCCAGGCTCTGACAAAATCCGCACAGGGATGAGAACTCAATGGTTCTTTGCAGCTGATAAACTGGATATCACCTGTCAGCCAGGGGAGAGAGGAGGAGATGTCCTGCTGCTGAGCCAACAGCTGTGGTGAAATTGCTCTCATTGGATGAACTTGGTTCATCATAACCTAATTGTAATATTAATACACAGCTCCATCCCAAAGTTATCTGCCTTCAAGGTATGACCCCTCACTGAGTGTGCACTCTAGATTTCATGGACTATGTAAGAGAGAAAGGAGAGAATTTAACACCAGTAAGTAACAAAGGTATGTATGACTGGAGTCACTCAAGCTCCACCTAAATATGAAGAAATAGTATAAAAGTAAGTTGAGAATGGGGATAGGTTAGGAAAAACTCCATTATAACTGCTGGGATTAGTCAATGGGCTGAAAAGTATTTTGGTGAGATGTCTTTAATAACATGAAAAGCACTTTGAATTTTATATTTGTGTATATAAAAATTGGGATAGGCTGTACCAGAAACTTTCTGATCTTTGTCAAACATGAGAAAAGGATTTTATTGCTTATACACCAAGCAGGGCTCATCCTTGAGATAACTCTATAACATTTTATTTTGTGTTTTTGTTTATACACAGCTAAAAATGAATAATCTATACAACTGCCAAATAATATTTGTCMGTAAATTTTAGTAGGATTAATCTCCCAGACAATCTAAAATCTCTGAACATTRATTGAAGTTTCACTTGAACCACACACTAGAAGAAAGTCATAAGGAAACAAATAAAAACTAAGAGAAATTTCTGGCCCCCCAAATTTAACAAGGTGAATATATTTTGATCTTAACCTTCCAACATGCATAGTTTACAATTTCTATTCAAGTAATATTTGAGTTTATATAGATATCTTTCATAATGTGTCCATTTGAACCATTAAAGCAACAGGTCATTTTACAAGTACAGAGTAAAGTTATTTGTGCAATAGTATCTGATTTTTCAGTCTGTTAGGGTAATTGTAGGACTTGGATAATATTTAGAAAGGTAGTATTTTTGACATGGGGTAGAAAGTAACCTTTATTTTAAAAAGTAATATTTGTAATACAAATGTGCAATTTATATTTGATTTCAGATATTTTCTTTATCCCACTTCTAATATTTTTTGCCTTTCAAATCCTAAATCTAGAGTTGGTTTCCTGTAGAATTTAATGAATTGTGAGTTTTCCCCCATTTTAATCTCAGGACCAAAATTAAATTGTGTGATTAGAATTGGCTCCCTATTGAGTTTTATTAGGATGRGTTCTGATTTCTGTGTGAAACCCTGATGTTCTCCCACGTTCAATTGACAGGATATATATTTTGGTGACATTTTGTTATCACACAGACTTGTGTTAAACTAATTATAAAGACATAAAAGTTTARATTTATTTTAAGCAAAACCTCAGAACTACATCAAGTGCTCTCTAAAAGTGCACTGAAATTGCTGTGTGTTGGCAGGGGCTGACTGAGGGTATCAGATCTTCTCCATGGTCATTGCTCCAGGCTGCAGTTTTTTCCATGCCTACTGAGCACGGATAGTGAAGTAGTGGATGAGCACTCTGTCAAAGCATCTACCAGAAGGTGATAAACTGCCTTCACAGATTGCWACTGGTTGCCCCTAGGTTGTCCCAGTGCCAAACTCTCTTCCAGTACAAAGTGTTGGCTGAAATATTCTGGAGGCTCAGAAAATACTATATATAAATGACACTTTACCTGTGCATTTCCTGATTGTTGATTCTGATTGTCAAAAATTCATGTTGCTCTTTAGTGGGAAAGAACTTGTGTATCTCTCCCTCCCTTTTCTTTCCCTCTCTGCTTTTCCTGTCTGCTTAATTTTTCTCTCATTTAAGTCAGCAACAGCGAGGATCACTCATGACATGATTATGCACATTTATTTTCTTTTGCTGTTAGTATTAAAAAGAAACAAACAAACAAAAAACCACAAAAACAACAAAAAACCAAAACCAAAATGAAAACAAAACAAAAAACAAAACAAAACAAAACCAAAAACAAAACCAAAACCAAAAAAACAAAACCAAAACCAAAAAAAACACATGCAAAAAACCCCAAACCTCAGGTCACATTATTGTGAAGAAAAGCATGACTAGCACCTGAGAAAGTACAGTACTTAAACATATTTTAAATAAGGACATCAMTAAGGTTAAGCAGAAGAAAACAAGAGAGGCAGCAGTTTAATCCTATTTCCGGGAGATAAATACTTCAGGTTTACAATGTTTGTTAAGTTGTTTGCAACCCTAAAGGACCACAGATAATTCCCTCCACAAAGCATGAAAAACAAGGGCTGCCATTGWACATGGCTGTTGAGTATTCTTCTTTTAATATGAAAGATTGAACATAAGTCTCCAGAGTGCCTTTCTCAGAAATAAATAATGAGGTCACAAAATGAAGAATTTCAGAAGGAATTATCAAACTTAGAGGAACTTGAATAGGAGACTGAAAGAGATGCTTTCAGGAAATAAATAAAGCAATCAAAGGGTGACTAATTGTGGCATGTGGGAATCYTCTCAGGGATAGATGCAAGGATTGTGTTTTAGATTGCAAACTGCAAATGTTGTTGCTTSCAGATATGCTTTGCTGCAGGCCTTAAAAAGTGAAGATGACCCAAACAACTCCAATACTAAGAGTTATCCAAGTGATGTTTGTACTTTCTCCATAAATACACCCTGAAACATATAGACAGAAATTTTACCTATTGAGACATCGTATTTYGAACACACTTTTCAGACACTGAAAATATTTAGGAGATTTTACAATGTCATAGGCACTCACCAGCAAAAGTAAATACCTAACTTTCAGTTTTAGCAATTTTGTGTACTTCAATACCTAAGCTCACAGTTAGCCACATAGCATGTATCAAGCAGTGAAATAGGATAATTACAGAGTTTAAAGTCTATTATGTCTTTGCTGTGCCCAGTAAAGTTCTTTAAATATTAATCAAGGCTCCAGGAGATTACCAGAGGGATAATTCATAAAATATAGCTCTTCTAAGGAGCTAGCAAATGCAACATGAAATTATCAATTCAGCAGACAAACACAAGAAAAAGAAAAAAAGAGTAAAAAGAAAACATTGGTATGGCAAATTTATAGCTGTAAAATAACAAAACTGTATGGAGAAAAAGTAATGTGACGATAAAAATAATTAGATGCAGAGAGAAGAAAATATTCTAATCTCATTACAATGTCTTTACATGAAATTAAAAGGCATTTCTTTTCTACAAAGTGTAATACAGAGTTTTTACTGGAACATAGATTTAAGTACTTGTGTCAATAATAAGGCTGTCTATATATAAATAGAATAAGATRAGTAGCTTACTAAGTTCCGGTCAATTACAAATACTTTATATTAAATCCATGTAAACCTTATGTTTTGAAGGCTATTTACATTAAATAACATTAAACTCTSTGCTACTTACTGAGGTGTAAAATAGATTCATCTCTTTTAACTAAGTTCATTTTCTGTATCTGTGCACTGACTGGACGTGGCAAAATTGTATTAATTTTGCTAAGAAATCATACAGAAATAAAGAAACAGATTTGTGAACCTCATCTGGTTTTAAGCAATTTTTCCTATTCTTGAAGCAAATAAATATTTTGGGCAAAACATTTTTAAATTGTTTCCTATAGATTATACTGTTTGTGCCTCATGTCCATGAATAAAATTAGGCTTCAAATTAGAAGAAAGTCTTTCACAAATGTGTTTATGAATTTCTAGAACAGTAATCCAGCAGGAGACTGCTTGGATTGTAATACAGCTACTTTTATGATGCTTCCATGTTAAGTCATTATATGGAGTTTATGTGCCACTGTTTTGGTAATGAGGGGCATCAAGGGGTGGTTTCTGTAAATCAGTGCCAGAAGTTCTCCCTGTGCCTGATAGAGCAGATGCCAGCTGGCTCCAAGATGGACCTTCCACTGAACAAGCTCAGACTCATCCGTGACAATGGTAATGCCTCTGTGAAAACATAGTCAGGGACAGGGAAAAGCTGCAGCTGTAGGGAGGAGTGGGAATATGTGAAACAGCTCTGTAGAGACCAAGGTCAGTGGAGAAGGAGTTAGTGCAAATCTACCCATGGGAAAGACTTAGGTTGGAGATGTTCATGGAGAGCTGTCTCCCATGAGAAGAATCCCAGGCTGGAGCAGGGGAAGGGTTTAAGTGGTTCTTCCCCTGAGGAGGAAGGAGCAGCAGAGACAAAATTYCATGAGGTAACTGCAAGTCCCTTTTCCTCTCCCATCACAATGTTGGGGATGGAGGCAGAGAAGTCTGGAGTCAGGTTGAGCCTAGGAAGAAGGGAGGGGTAAGGAAGGTGCTTTAGGTTTTAGTTCTCATCTCTTATTAACTTAGTCTGGTTTGATTGGTAATAAATTCACCCATTTCCCCAAGTCTGTTTTGTCAGTGATGGCAACTGCTCAATGTTCTCTCTGTCCTTATGTCAACCCAGAAGCCTTTGGTTATATATTCTCTTTGTATTCCAGCTGAGGAAGATGGAGATATTTTTGGTGGGCACCTTGTGTCCAGCTAGGGTACACCCACCAGTGCCAAACTGTGTTTTAGGCATGCTGAAATTAGGTCTTATGCTACTTTGATGCTCTTTAGCCAGCTTCTGTATTTCTTCTTTCTCTCCTATTGAGTTTGTACGGTACAGAAAAGAGTATCTGCATCTGCAATTAAGTAAACCCAAAACTGATAGAGTCATTAGACTTTCTGTTTTAGCAGTAATTTCCTGATGGATTCAAGGCCAGTCATGGTCAAATTATGAAACTGCTCCTCATATCCTTGATTCTTGTTAAATGTCTTCTCTTTTTCCATTAAATAGCAAAATTCTGAACTTGAGRAACCTATTTTCTCAGAATTTATGTTATGAAAAGAAGTCATGGGTACATGCTCAAGGTATATAATATGACAACTCAAAACATGCTATATTCATATTTCATACCTTTCTTTGTTGGAAGAGGTGGATTTTTTTTCATTTTGGTTTATTTGTTTGTGGTTTGGGGGATTCCTTTGTTTGTCTTGATTTATGTTTGGGTTTGCATTGGGCGTTTTTTCTAGTACTGTTATTTCTGTTTTTCCAAGGCTTGTTTCAGAGTTGATATAAATTATGCTGTCACCAAGGGAAGGTTTTAACTTTCTGCTGTCCATTAAATCTGCACAACAAAAGGTTGAATCTTAATTTAGTTCTTGTGCAATGAAATTTCTGTTTGATTAAGAGAAAAGTCTCAGCTGGCACATCTCCCAGGGTCATTGTAACAGGCTTCCAACTACGTCCTCTTTGTCTTGAAAGGATTCTAGTCATTCCAATCTGCAGGCATATTCACTGGCTCAGGATCTCCCAGACAGGGCATTTCCTAATTGGAAGCTGGACTCTTTTTGAAGTAATTTCTTTTTTTTCTCACTGTTTCATCAAAAATTGCMTCCTAAGCATCTGCTACATAGATATATATTTCCAGTTTCCAACCACTGGTTGTGAAGAAGTGCAGAATCAGCTGTACCTCTTAGTGATGTAAGAGGACTTAGTGTGAGCCAAACATCAGCAATGATAACAGGATCAGGATTGTTGTTAGCCATAGTTTGTTTAATTCTTTACTCAAACTCAGGACTGTCTTCAATAATATCTTACTCAATTGGTTGAMTAAAAGAAAATTCAAACATTTTATGAGCTTAGCTGTTTAGGTTGTTTTCCTATGACATGCCACAGAACTTTAAATATTTCAGAAATCTTTAAAAAATAATGCTATTTCTTTAGGAAAGTCAAGTAGACTGATAAAGAGAGAAACAAATGCCTTAACATCTCCATCATTTTCTCCTAAAGGGAAAGCTAAAAGAATTTGTGAAAGCTGAAACTACCCTCMAGAGCCTCAGTTTTACATCAGAAAACAGCATTTTTTTTACTACTGCACTTAACATGTTTTCAAGTCTACTCCCAGTCTACAACTTAGATTCCTTGGTGAATGAAAATATTTCAGTGCCTACATGACCTATGCTATATTATTTATTGCATTTTGTGATTTTTTTTCTATCTAAAAGGGAAAACTTTCACAGAATCACAGACTAGGTCAGTTTGGAAGGGACCACAGTGGGTCTCATTGTCCCTGCTCAGGCAGGGTCATCCTAAAGCACATAGCACAGGATTGTGTCTAGATGGCTCTTGAATGTCACCAGTGA
>QVAJ01000049.1:2827390-2865694 GCA_003546035.1 Mixornis gularis | reverse complement strand
AACCAACCAAATAAAAAAAAAAACCAAAAAAAACCACCCCACATGTTCAGGTGGAACTTCTTGTGCATCATTTTATGCCCATTTGCCACGTTTCCTATGGCTTGGCACAATCAAGAAGAGCCTGGCTCCGTTCTCCTGATACCCATCTTATAGACATTTATACACATTAATGGTGTCCTCTCTCACTCACCTCTTCTTGAGGCTGAACAGGCTCAGCTCCCTCAGCCTTTCCTCGTAAGAGGGATTCTCCAGATCCTTGACYTTCTTAGTATCTCTGCACTGGACCTGCTCCAGGAACTCCGTATCTCCTTGTACTGAGGAGCCCAGAATTCGGGCAGTTCTTCAAATGTGGCCTCACCAGGGCTGAGTAGAGGGGCAGGATCAGCTCCCTTGACCTGCTGGCAATGCTTTTCCTAATCCATCCCAGGATTTCCTGGGCCTCCCTAGCTACRGGGGCACACTGCTGGCTCATGGACAGCTTGCTGTCCACCAGGATCTTCTGGTCCTTCTCTACAGAGCTGTTTTCCCTATTGCTTATGYTGTATCTTGTTCATTCCTATTCATACCCCATTTCATCAGTAGCATTTTCTCCCCCTCTCCCCATTTATTACCAATACTGCATTAGAGACCAAGATCCCAATTGCATTATTTTATATTTTTCAACTGATCTTTTGTATGTTAGAAAATAAAAACCTCTCTCCTCTTATAAATTGAATCACAGTGTAAAAAAGTAAAACACGTTGTTACTTACAGTTTTCTCTTTCAATAGGAGTATCACTGTGAATTTCAGAGGATTAAAATCTGTGAAATAAACCAGTGCATCAAAATGTACTACAAAATCTCTATTGCCTATAATCTAAACAGGTACCCTGTGAATGAATAAATAAGAAAAAATATCTCATGTGAGACAAGACAATCATGGTCAGAGGATTAAAATCATAGAATTATTTAGGGTTGGAAAAGATGTTTGAGATAATTGTCTCTAACCATTAACCCAGCACTGCCAAATTCATCATTAAACCATTTCCCTAAATCCTCATCTACACATCTTTTAAATACCTCTAGAAAGGTGACTCAATCATTTTTCTGATTAGCCTGTTCCAATGCTTGACAACCCTTTCAATTGAGAAGCTTTTTTCCTAATATCCAATTTAAACTTCACCTTGTTCAATTTGAGGATGCTTTCCCTTTTCCTGTCACTAGTTATTTGGGAGAAGACACCAATGCTCATCTGCCTACAACCTCCTTTCAGGTAGTTGTAGAGAGGGATAAGGTCACTCTYCCAGCCTTGTTTTCTCTTGTTGGAAGGTGTAGTTGGTCAGATGACAAAAGCTGAGCCATCCCTCACATAAYAAATAGAGAGTGAGGTAACAATTACTAGAGCAACAAGAGATTGAAGCTCATTATAAGTTCTTCCATACCTCAGTCCTGAYCTGTAGGCATTGTAGTGTCCTCTCTCTGATATCTTTGGACAGCATTTTCATTTGTACCTCTCTTCCACTAAGGGTACAAAATGAAACTGCTGAACATAACTCAGCAAGAGGCCGGGTTACGTTACAGATAAGGGTAGGAAAGTAGGAGTACACAGTTGTGTTATGGTTCCATGATAAAAAATACTGKTTTGTACACCATACTTTTAAAGCAGCTTAGAATGCTATTAGATATTTTTTATTTGACTGTATGTGATAATCTAAGGAGATGGAAGGAATGAATGTCAAATAAAGTATGTGTTCCTCTGGGGAAGGCTTTAAAATGACAAACTGCAGTGCATTCCTGTAACGGGCAGCTCTCTTCACTTTTAATCATTTAATAACATCTATTCTTACGTAACAGAACTATGAACATGGAAAACAGATTTGCAGAATTATCTAGGAGAGAAATATAAATGAATACATATCAGGTTAGTGAAAATATATTCTGGTTCTCTTGTGATATTTGGATGGGATTTCAGTTTCACTGTAGAGTTTTTTCTAGTCATTAGAYGGATAAGAACAGAGTTGATGGTCTTCCATGTTATCTCAGAGCATAAGGAAAAACCTCAGTGGCAAAAACAGTGCCAAACTGAGCAGTATTGTCCCCAATAAATATTACTGCAAAACATCCACATAAAGATATATATTTTAATTTCAAACTCTCAAGCTATCATATTTAGTTTTGGATGTACCAAACTTAAATCATAAGCACAGTACTGCAAAATGTAAAACCCAGTTTAGTATGATACTCATTCTGATCATGAGCATCAATAAGATTCTGGGCAGAAATGTAACAAARTGAGAAGTGGTCATCTAGTTCCAATATAAGTTGTATTTCTATTTATGCTAAAAAGAACCCAGGTAACAGCCATAGTAAGAAACCTCACTTAGTTCCCCAGATAATTGATTCATTATAGGAATCTGAGTAATTACAGGAATATGATCTAGTGCTCAGGAAATGCTCCTGTAACTTTCTTCTGTTACAGGAGGTTTTTCTTGAAGTCTAACATAAACAATATCTGTACCCATTATGAGGTAAAAACAGTCATCAGTGTCAACACACTCCAGCATGTGATTAGCAGGAAGAATATAGGAATTAATATTCTGTGATGTTACTCAAAAAAACTCAACTATTTCTGATATGGGTGACTCCATCCAGCCAACAGGCTATACACAACATTTCTATACAGAAATTTCTTCTCACTTATCTCAAGACAAAGATCTTTTAACTCTGGTTTAATTTTAACACTGGTGATGTGTCATTAGCTTACAAAGGGCTTGTGCACTAATTTTGAGATTACTTAACTATGGAATCATGTGATAATTGAAGTTATATTGATTTTGGAATAGGTCTCTGGACACCATTTGGTAACAGCATTTGTCAGAGTGATTTGCTGGAAACTAATGAGTGCTGAATCCTAAAGCAAATCCTCTCCTCTCTTAGTCATATTCCCTGATTCATAACCTCACCTATATGAACAGATATATACATAYATATATAAAATACATAATTAAAATGCATTACTTTATGTTATGTCTTCATCTGCCTGATGAATGTTTTGGTACAGCAGAACTATTTGTTTGCAGTTGTATAAAAGACGCTTTGCTGAGAGGAATTTCTTGACCCTGAGGAGTTTAAAACCAGAACACATGGAAGAGCAGGGACTTGACTGCACTCTTGACTTCACAGAGACATTATTCTGATAATTACAGATTAAAATTCTCTAAAAAAAAAAAAGAAGAAAAGAAAAAAAACCTGTGGTTTTTGTGATGATTTCCACAGTTTTTCTGAAAAGGATTGGTATCATGGCAGTAATTTCTCTATCTTCTCCGACCATGTATCACATTTTTTCATTTTTTCATTACAAGGGCTTCAGTTTTTCACTGTCTGTAGCACCCAAGTGAGGACTCTGTGGAGTCTTCACATTCTTTGTGAACTCTTTAGTTGGGCTTGAGTCTAAATATAAAATGAGCATCCTATTTGTAAATCATGCAAAACCAGAATGTTACAGAAGATTGATGTTTGAAGTTTCATCAGCACCTGAGAAATACCAAGGTTTAATTAACAAGTCATGTGGTGGCTTATAGAAGCTTTGAATATTTATGATGACGTTATAATTTTTGGAAGAGACCAAGACAAGCGTGACATGAAACTAGGAAATATTTCAAAATGTTTTAAACAAAAACATTTGCTATGGGATTCAAAACAAAAGGAATTGAGGCACTGCTTTTAAAAAATTGGAAAAATAGAATGACCGATGAACTTTTAAGTGATTGAACTTTGTTTTCCTAGTGAATGTCTTTGGGATTTATCTGTTTTATGTTATCAGATATAGAGTGTATGCAAATCAACATTTCTAGAATTTGATTTGTGAAATTAAGCATGCAAAATGAGGAAAGACACTCAGTAAGACTGTAAATGTATCCCTAATTCCACCTCCAAGTGTATATTATTGCAGGGTGGAYAGTCCCTGTATCTTGTGGCAATCTGTGTGCACAGTAGAAAAACAGAAGAAAACTCTCACTGCCMAGTCTTTTTTATTCCATAGAAAAAATTCAGCTTTATCCAACCACAACCCCTATTTCTCTACATGAATTGTGGCTTTTTGGCTGGTTTAAAAAATCTTCTTGTATCCTGTATAGAGCTGATTTTCTCAAATATCTTGATCCTTGGGTTTTAAAATTGTAATCYTATTTTACATGACAAAAAAGGAAAATAATCCATGGGCACTAGGGAAGAACAGATTGAATAGGAAGCAAAAAAAGTGTTTCCTAGATTACTTAATTTTTCAGCCAAATCTTAATCTTTGGGGGTTTTTGACTTCTCACAAGTAAATTAGGCTCAGGATTGGACTTCATAAATGTTTGAAACAGATTTTACYTTTAAATATGTAAATTCATCTTTTGAAAGGCAGAAATGTATTTTTAAGGAGTCTATTTATTTTGAAWTTTTATTCAACCTGAAATACTTTTTAAAGATTTATTAACAGATATTTGGGCTCATAGCATTAAGAAAACCTGTGCTATTCTGCCCCAATGGTACAGATGATTTATTTTGTCTCTAAAAGATAAAATTTACAGATGATCCTGTGAAAGATGCATTTTACTTGAAATTACCTGAGATAAGATTTTATTCAGAGAAGGAGTTTCTGTAATTTGACTGAAAAAGTTAGTGATAGGTTAAAACAAGAAGTAAAGGAGGCTGGAGGTGGTAATTAAAACTAATAGAAAAAGGAAAAGAAAGAAATCCCACTCATAATAGTAACTTTTTTTTTCTACTTCGTTTTCAGATCAAAATATCCCGAGGTATCCTTCGTTCTATCAAATGTCATTATCAACCAAAAAAAAAAAAAAAAAAAAAAAAAAATTAGCTATTGTGAAGACAGAATTGAGGAAAAAAACCTACTTACTACATTATGTTTTTAATCATGTATCTCATGTAAACAGTTCCTGCTTTCTCTTTCACTTTAATATGGTTTTTACTAACTGTSCTCAAGGGAAAAAAATTGTATTCTGAAGCCTGATGCTACTTTCCCCAACAGAAAACATCCATGTGAAATGATAAGACATGAGAAAAGATAAAGCAGATAATTTTGTTCTTGAATTCTACTCTCCTGTACATCCTTGCTGTGGAAAAAAGACTTACTTATCATTTTATCTGTTACTCAAAGAATTGAATTTTATGGCATGGATTTTTTGAAACCTTTGATTTTATATTGCCCTYCTAGCTGTAGCTTAGGGATACTGTTACAAAAGATGAACCCTTTCACTTGCAAAGTTGGATGTTTTATAGAAAGTAAAAAAAAACAAGAGGTAAACCACAAAATTAGTAAAAAGATGTGTAGAGGAAAGAAAATGCATTAAGAAAAGACAAACAGCATGAAATTTATGTCAATAGCCAAAGTGTTACTCAGTGGCCATGYAATTGAAAAGAACATAGTGATGTAATTCTGTCTCCTGTCAGACTTCCACTGTATGTTTGGAATTTTTTTCCCCCTAACAATTTCATACTGCAAGGTTAATTGCTCTTTTGCTTTTCTCATTCACTTTGGACAACTTAGGATCCAGGACAACCTTGATAAAATTCCACAATTCCCATATTAATCATGGTATCTGACTGTACTGTGCAATGTTCAAATCCCTGAAAGGATTGAAACCATAATTTCAATACAAATTAAATAATATCTTGAACTTTTGGAAGGTACTGAGAGCCTTGAAAAATGTTTTTTGAGTGAATTTGCGTGAATAGTAATGACCGTCTACATACTCTGGTATACAAGCATGTAATCTTATTTGCATATATAAAATCTGAATTAATAAATATTAAATATTTAGATAATCCTTCTTAATGTTCAGAATTGTAAGGAATATAACTATATTGCAGCACTGGTAGTGAGTTAGTGAATAAGAGACTGTCCCAGAGACTTCAGATACAGAAGAAAATATTCACCTTTACTCATCTCATCTTGAAGAGGTRTAAGTCAGGAGGACATCACTGGCCATGAGAGCTTAAATTTCCAACTTTGCTATGATCTCACTGCACCCTCACTCTCCACAGATTTTCCATATTTTCTTGGTGCTGCAGTCATTTTTGCTGGATTTTTTAGTGGACTAGATCAAATGAGATACAGTTGTTCTGTAACAAGGCAGGGTATCTTTGCAGATGGAAATGCTGTCCCTGAGRAGGATTGCATCAGGCTACTGAAAACGTTAAGGGATGTTGTAGGTGGCAGAAAACCCTTTACAGGATTCTCAGATGACATGGAATGCTGAAAATTCATCATCAGACTTTATCGTATTTTACAGATATTTCTGAATGATACAGGCCACAGCCCCCTGTAATTCAGATTTTATAAGAACATATACATGCAAATAAAAAATGGATTGATATTTTCCTTTTGTATTCTGTAAGGCAGTGTTAATTTCCCTTAATTAAATGCAAGTTCTTTCTTGGCTTTATATTAAGTAGGGAATTAATGGTTCATTGTCTTTTTTTTTCCATATGTGGTTTTCTAGGGATTCTTTTGGTCTACGTGTAAAATTCGCTTCCAAAATTTGCTTTCCAAGATTTGACTGCCTTACAAGGGTGGCAAACAGAACACATTTTCTGCTCTAGCAACAMAAAAACTGAGAGCCAGTAACATTGTTTCACTTATTTCACCTGATATTTTATTTTGATGGCATCAGTATGAACAAAATAATCCAATATTCAATATTAYGTGCTATTAGGGAAAATACATTTGTGATGATGTAATTGTACTTCATGTACTCTAGGAACTGAAAACTCAATAAAATATTTATCAAATGTCTAACAAGATATTGTTACATAGCAAATAGTTACTAAACAAAATCTCCTTCAGATAAATCATTATCCTGGTTCCAGAGTTTAGTCATGTTTTACAGAATCATTTTTTACAGATAGTTGCTCCTTGCACTTATACTTTAAAACGTGATGGAGAGTCATAAAAGGCAATTCTCACAACGGTGGAAAGTGTCTGATTTAATGAGAGATTTATCAGTTGAAGGGTGTCAAGCAGCAGTATCAAGTGACCTCCCTCAGGAATGAAATTTGGCACATAAAATTTTAAGCTACAGATCATTTGTAGCACAAGGGCCYTGTTACATTTTTAAATAGAAAGCCTGTTTATTCACAAATAGTTCTCAAATGCAAAAAAAAAAAAAAAAAAAAAAAAGGATGCAAACAGCACCGAATATAGAGAACCTGCAAAAGTAAAACTGTGAGAAAACAGGGACAGAGACTGCAAGAGAGCAGTGTGCTGCACCTGGACTGGGCTTAAGAGATTTTTATTCCAAATATTGCTGGAACTGAACAATTAGCAAGGTCTGATGGCAGCTAATCAAAAGCTATGGGGTGGCAAAACTGATGAAGAAATGAGGTAAAGAATTCCTTTGGCTCAAATCTGTCACCTAGAATGAAATTATTATTTGCATCCTTCCCTCCTTTATTCAGCTATCAGATCTCTGGTGGTGTGTTGGATGTGCCTGATCTCACGTTTTGTATCACAAAACATTAAATGTTGTTCTTCCAGTTTAATATAGTCTATCAGGCTTCATAAAATTTATTATGACCCTCATTTTAAATATAAAAATAGTGCCTGTGTGTCATTGAAACTTTGCACAGAAATATTCACATAAATGCATGGACCATTGCAAGATCCTTGTCACCAGAGTATCTTAAGCAGGAAGACATTTTGAGAAAACAGGTTGGTTCAAATTCCTATAAGTTTTCACATGAAAAATAAGAATTAAATAGATTTGCTTTGTTAGGAATATAAAAATCAATGAAGAATACAAGTAGGTTATAGGAGTGGACTGGAATTTATTGAAAAGCTCATGAGGTGGTTTTAATTTTGAAAGATAAGGAAGTCTTAATATGATATTTATAAAATTAATTTGCTTTCATTTGGAGGATTTTGGTAGCATTKTGAGGAAGTTATTGCATCTCCAATTTTTTAATAACTTTTTAAATTGTGTGCCCTTAATAAATTTACAGACATAAAGGATACAACTACAAATTAAAATASATCCATGAAGCACATGAAAGGTTCTCTGAAATATGTTAATATGTTAAAAAAAATGAAGAAGAAAAAAATAAAATTAAGAAAAAAACCCTAAGATAAATATTCTGTCTCTGCATGTCAACCTCTTACAGCAGTTTTTCATAAGGAACTCTAAAACACCTCAGAGTTAGTATCCAACATTTTCCTCTTATATTATGGGAAAAATGACACAATCCCACCTTCCCCTTTCCTATACAGCATTTGATAATGTCCTCTTCAAGAAGCAGTAAGCTTTTAGTAACCAATTTTATACACTCTATGAAGAATTCGCAGGACTCACAAAACTGTTATTAAACCCTCTGGCATTGAAAGAGTACTAAAAAAGTTTGTTGTAAAGAACATCAGATAAACCTCTATAAACCATGCAACTAAATACGTCTTTCTCTCATTATCAGGATGATCTAGAACAATTTGTACATCAGATACTCATCCTGTCAAACACATCCTGTCTGGAGACTCTTACAATTCTAACCTCATCCATTTCATCCTTACTCCTGTCAAAGTTACTTTTCACAACACCACGTTTTTTCAGATTATGACAGATAACTAACTGATTGTCTCATTATATGCTGAACCTTTAATAAGGCACTTTGATCGAGAGATTTTTGAATAAGTTCAAAAGATATTTGAATAAGTTACCATAAAGTTTATGATGTAATGCATCTGCAAAATGTCTTTATCTTTTGCATAAAATTTGGGTTGCAAGTCTATTATTGCAGCCAAAAATTAACGAACATTACACTTCTATGAAAATTTAATATATATGTTATATATTTTTTCCTAGGGATAGTGGTCAGCATACATGAAATTATAACCTACAGGACACTGTTAAACTTGCATAACAACACACTTACATAAAGCCAAGAGCTGTATGAAACACCCTGAAATATGCTCTATACAACCATAGACAAAAATACATTTAATAAGCTATACTGCAAAAAGAACTTATCGTGAAAGAAAATTTACCAAAATCATGCTTCCAACAGATCATTCGTCATTTGCACATGAGAGACAAATGCCTTAAATGAAATGGGTTGTCCAACAMACTAAATGTCCTCTGGCTACATTTGAAAGTGAAATGAAATTAAATACTATTCATGAAATGGTTACCACCTCTTCCTGTTTGTTTGAAACAAATGACCAAGTGGGCTTGGCGCTAGAAAGTGCACCTTCATTGGTCCTCTTGGATGAGTTCCTTGACTTGAACCTAGAACATGTGTATAAGAATCCCATGCCCATACCATATTCCTTTGTGTCTATTTAGTTGYGTTTTCAACCATGTGTTTGTTTATACAGTTGCATAATTAGATTTMCATCAGAGTGGTTATTTGAATCTCTCCATATTTAAGATGCTCGCACACTACATTTGTGCAAGTTGGGTCTGTAACTGTGCTGACACTAATGTATGGGAACTAGGGTTTCAGAATATTTGAAAATCAGCCTTAATAGGTTTTCCATTTGTTCTGGTTTTAGATTTTACAACAGTCAGGAGTTTTGTGCAGTACACTGTAAATTTTGCTGTCTTTCTCCTTATAATACAACTAAAATATGTCTGACTGAATTACCCAATGCGATGCCTAATACATAGTCATTTCAGGTTTTTTATGTTAACACACCATCCTAAATTWTACACTAATAATTTCTTATTGATGTACAATTCTTGCCTATAAAATTTAAAGTGACAACTTCCTACAACATGAATTTTGAAATAATTTACAGGACAAAATAAAACAGTCATCCTTATCTCCTTGAGATATAAAAAACAATGTGATATACTGAAGTATGTACAGTGATCCAAAGATTCGTATTGTACTTTGAAAATTATCATTCAATGAAATTGAATTTGTTCTTTATCAAGTATTCAACAGATGCTTCTAATACCCTTCTAATTCACAATGTTCAGACTCATATTATTTTAATGTAAAAACTTATAAAATATTTATAAAGAGATGGTGCAAGAGTACTTTTTAATTATGTTTATGTCTTTCTGCTCCATTTAAAATATTTATTGCACCACGAGAAGATATTTAAATTTGGAGAGAGTGAACAAGAAATATAGAGACTTWGTAAAGCTTATATAGATTATGCCAACATCAATATCTTACATTATTTTATCTAATTAAAGCATATTGTGGAGAGTTAATTGGAAAAATCCTTGTGGGTTTGTGTTTTTTTGTTTTTTTTTTTAATGAGCAGTAAATCCTTTACAAGTTCAAAAAAAAAAAAAAAAAAAAGAGGGTTGGCATTATTAGAGGAGAAATCTTTTTTGTTGTTGTTGGTGTTTTCCTCTTGAAATGCTTTTGTTYTGTAAGCTTTTAACACAAGAGGGAGATTAGACATATCTGAGGTGCTCCACTCTGTGAAGTTTTGAGTAGCATGTGTCACAGTCACGACCAGGGTTACAGGATATTGGAGTCACATTTAGAAAAGGCTCAGCTGAGAAAGCCAGTGTCAGGGCAGGACACACTGAAGTTGGGAAGCTGAAATCAGGAGAAGACATTACAAAGAACCAGGRTAAGTCATAATTTAAGTCAGTACTGAGCAGCAGGAAGTGGAGTCAGAAATCCAACCAAGAAAATGGGCAAAAACAAGAACTACAATTCTGCCATTAAATCCTAAGGATACTTCTTTTTCCCCCCAGACACTCATGTGGTATCAATCTAATGACCAGAAGATTTTACTTGGTGTTACACTACTTTCAAGTCAAAAGTTGCACGGTTGCTGAGCATTCCCCATGACTTCTAGACAACTTTTATTGACTACCAGGGCACTGTACTCTGGTAAGAGATACAGATTCATAATCCATTGTAATTTTTTTTTTCCAGTGTGGAAAAGGGATGGTGTGAGAACTTTAATACCCATACATCTTTCTATTACAGCTTAGATGGGGAGCTACAAGTTAAGATATTTTAAAAATCAATTGGATCTTGCATTCAATRACTTGGCTTAAGCTTTTCTCACATGATATGATTGCATTTGATTAAATTTAACATAAATTAAATAAATAAAATGCTGGAGCTTTTTGTTTTGAAACCTGTTTGATTTTGAGATCAGTTGTCAAAATGGGAAAGATATRCCAGTGGTTTAAATTGTGTATTTTTTGAAACTGAGTGGGCTTTCAGGTAGGATTAACTGGAAATARGATCATGCCTTCAAGAAAGTGATCCAGAAAGTCCTCTTCCAGAATTCTTGGAGCCAAGAAGCACTTCAAAGCAAATAGATACTCCTTACAAATAACATTTTGAGTTATAGACATTGGAAGCTTAATAGATGTTGATTAAAAAAAAAAAAAAAAGCTATGTTTTCAAGAGGGAAAATAAAGGAAAAAAGAACTGGTCTTTAAAAGCCAATTTTACAGTAAGCCAGAAAGACATGAAAGTAGACAATAATAAGGTAAGTACATGTTATCTCAAGGAAGATTATCCAAGTGAGGTATTAGGAAAGTAAAAGTGCTAAATTCAGTCTCATTAATTTGTATATTACCAGMATTTTTAAATGATAAGAGTATAATAAGTCTATATGGACCAGACTGACTGGAAACAGACATTTTGTTTCACTGAACTGAATTAGGTGATTCATCCAAATGCATCAACAGTAAAAGCAAATGTACCTCTGCAATCCTTCAAGCTTCCAAATCTTGATGTTAACTTTATGCTATGTAACAATCCATCCAGACTAAATAGTTATAGAACAGCCCCTCAAAGTCCATTGCCCTTCAGAGATGTTCCTCTAAATGAACTTGTTTGGAGAAAGAAATCACCGAGTAAAGGAGATCCTGAAGACCTCAGAATGTTTGAAGTAAAGATGAAAAGAACTCTGCAACACTGCTTGTTTTCACCTGCTTCCATGGTAGAACTCATTCTACTGGCATTGGCGCTCACACAGATGTGAGTGATTTTATTCTGCCACTGTCTTAGGAAACTGAGAGCTCTGAGGGCATATTAAATACTAGGGAAGACTTTTTAAATGGGTAGAAAGTAGATATCTACCAGAGGCCACACAGCCTTTTCCACTTTACTCTTTCATCTGCATTGATTCCTCTCCTTCCAGTCAGATGAGAGACTCTTCAGGATCACGTATTTATATAGTAGTATATCACACATTCAGGTGCATCAGGGCTCTGTCCCYCTCTCAGAAATCAAAAGTCTAAAATGTGCCAGTTCTTTCAGCTCCGACAGTCAATGTCAAAAGCAAACAGATTTATAAGGGAGGAGGTAAGGGAAAAGTCAGTGTTTAGCAAAAAGTTTAAGTCAGTCAGTCATATGTTATTGTCTCAAGCAGAATGATCTTGAGCCAATTTAATGAAGGTAAGTTACAATTGACTTTGAAAGGATTAATTTATACTCTTGAGTCTCCTCAGAGGTAGAGCTAATAGAAAGCTGTCTGGGTACTTGAGTTTTCACACATCTTGCAGCTCAGCTGGAGATTCAAAAGCTAAATCAAACACTCTGGAGCACCTGGAAGGACTCAGAATCCGTACAGCAGTGAGGTGACTGCTCTGATCAGGAGGGTTTTACCCCCATCTATAACAAYACTGATAGAGCTCCTCTGTTGTACTCTCTCTTAATGTTATTCTTCAAACAATTAGCCAAACAATTCAGTACAAATAAACTATATTAGTTAAATGTTACCAGTTCTACCCTTTCAGAATCCAGAAATTTCACAAGAAATGGAGGATTATTTACAGAATTTATGGTGCCTTATCACTGCAGTATCAGAGCTCCTGACAGTTTTTGAGAATATTAATCCTCACATCATGTCATTTGATGTAGAATGTAATGGGGGAGGAGAAAAGATTAAGTTTATCTGGTCTCTGCTCCAGGCTCTACATGTTTAATATAGAGTAAAAAATTCTCTGATAAAAAGCAATTCAGTAAGAGCAAAAAATAATAGACCTCAGGATTTCCTGTGGAGTGCCTTCAACTGTGGCTCAAGATGTTGCTCAGTTTTATTCAGGCTGTCTCTGATCCTGTAAATTGACTTAAGCATACCTTYAGACTGTCAGCTGGAGCCTGGACTGTGGTCCAAAATACCTGTTTGCCTGCAGAAAGGGTGACTGATTGCCACACCACAGAGTGGCAGCTGCTCCTTTAGAAGCAGAGCAATCCCAAACCTCCTGCCCTTGTGCTGTTCCATGGGGAAGATCAGCCAGCTGTACAAGACTTCAGCCAAGGTGGCAAACACAGTGCTRTAGACTGTATCCATGCTCTTGCACCTTATCTGTGAGTTGAAATTTAAGAGATGAGCCCCCTCACTGTCCTAGGACCATGTGAATTATTAGCACAATTATGAAGAGAGCGAATGGTGATCACCAGCTTTTTGGAGAAAAAGAGTATGACCTCTTCATATAAGGTGTCTGTTATCTGCTGTGATAACAGTTGCTGTGAGTTTCAGCAACTGAATTTCAAGCAAAATTTTCAGAATTTTCATTGTCTGAACCCAGAAAAATGTCAAAATCACACATATTTCTTTATGCAATTCTCCATGACAGGATTAAGGAAATCTGTAGCATAGCTGTCTGTCTGTAATTTCTATTTGCTTTTGTCCTTCACTGTTAAAGACATTGGAAGTATTTTTCTTCTTGTTTTAYTTTGTAATGATGATGAATTTCTGTAAAGCAGATGAGATACATGACCCAGACTATAGTTGGCGAGGGGTCTGAAATACATATCTCAATCATACCCTAATAGTTCTGCTATTAACTTTGCTGATAAATGGCAAACATAAGATCAATGTTAATGTCAAGATTTGGTAGCTAAGTAGTTCTCTAAACACACAGATTCTGATAAAGTACTCTTTGCTGTTAGTTTCYATGGTTTGTTTTTTCAAAGAATTTAATTTAGCTGGTTAATTAATCTGCACCTCAAATAAAACACTATGGTCTTTCTAAATATTAGATTTGAAGTGTAATATGATACGCCTCAAACCTACAGGTAATTCTTTAAAGTGTTAGTAATCTCAGTGTTTTAGAAACACAAAACTTCTAGAGCCTCACAGCCTTGGCAGAACTGCAACCAGAGCCGAATATTGCTCAGACTTTCTTTTCTTGGCCCTGAGATTGTGAGAGTGGCCAAAAGGACCTCGAGTATGASCCCCTGTAAGGCTGTCCTAATTTGCAGTGTTATTGGCACTTAGGCAAGTATGCACTTAGCAGGGGCTTAAAAACACATTTAAATTCTGGACAAAGTACACCTAAATTTAGGAAAACAACTAGAAAAAGAGGTTTTTTAAATCAACCCCTTGTTGCCAAATGTGTCACTTTAAGACTAATTTACATTTACATTTCTCTGGCAGTGCAGTGTAGGTTTATCGGACCAGGAAGAATAAGACATCAAATGCAACTAAAAATTTTAAGTCATAAATCCATGTGTGGACTRAATGTGTGACTGAATTTTTTCTCTTACTTCTTTAATATGATCAAGTGTGAAATGTAGATAAAAACCACTGCTTGATATGAGTGAACTTTTCTGGAAGATGTTTAGTGGTACACAAGTTACCAGATTGTAAATAGAAATATTGCGCTGAAACKTTATACTTTTGTTACACACAGCTCCCTATATTATTGTTTATTAGCCCCTTTTGTCCTTCCAGTCTGGAGAAGAAGGGGGATTTCTGTCTCCTGGTAACCAGCTGAGGGGTATGAAAGCATTAATTTCATTCTACTTCCTTTGAAGAATTTGATCTAAATGCAGCGTTGGAACAGTTTGCTATATTGTTTCTGACATCCCTGTGCTTTCACACTTCTTTGCATAATGCTCTTTGTGTCTTCATCACTTGAGTCAGCCATAACTATTATGCTTTCTGAAAATCAACTTTCCTAGCTGAAATCACAGCAAAAATACTTCTTGAATGCATAAGTAGCAGTTGATGTTTCTAAGCCATGTTTGTACCTGAACCTGCTGCATACACTTTGCATGAACATAAAGTAGAATTCATGATGGGGCAGAAGCAATGAAAGATGAGCTTTGTTAGTGAGTGATGCCTCACTGACTCTGCCTTGATTAGTGTCAAAGACTGCTGATCAAAAAGCTCTCATGTTCTCTCACCAACTGATTTCTAAGTATCAATTAAAAAAAAATCTCGTGAGAATGTTATTAATAATGGTGTGAAATTCTGCATGACAGAGAGAGTCAGTAACAGAGCCTCTGTTTCAYCTGAGTCTCAAAAATGGGTCTTGAGTGAGGATTAAATTGAGGCTATAACTCAGAGAGCCCTCTGATCTAAAATTTGCTATATATATGTATTTTCTTTCATTTATTCATGATTTTCCTTCAGAACACAGCAGATCAGTGCTGTGAAGATAGAACATTATCCCAAAACTCATCAGAATTTACTCCAGGACTTTAGAATCTTCCCACGGCATTTTCCTTACTCTCTTTYCTTTTGTCAACTAGAAAAAACACGTAATGGAAAGGTCTTTGTGAAGATCCAATAAAATGTTAAGGTTACATMATAACAGAAAACTTTTTTTTTCTTCTCTGGATATATTGTTTTCTTTCAATCTTAATTTCATTTCAGGTTCTTTTCTCCGTGCATGCATGGAGGATACCTGATAAACCTTGAGAAGACTTATCAAATTTCTATTTCCATTGAATACCTGTATTTGTTTCAAAATGCAGGTGCTATTGCTAAGGAGAAAGGAAAAAGGATTTATTTTCTCTTTCAACACTAACTCTTCTGGTGAGAAGACAAACAGAAATGAATCTTCCTTAGCTCACTAATATATCTGTAAACAGCCATTCAAATATGCTTCACTTTTCCTGTTTGGCTGATTGACAATTTATGGGCAGAACCATCAATTCATTTGAGCAACTGAGGAGGAGCAAGCAAAATATCACCAGAGCACTGACTCCTGATGCCTTTCAGCTGTGCTGCTAAGGTGAGGAAAAAAGATGCCCCAGTGGCCTGAGAAATTTGGGATAAATGAAAGCCATCTCTCCTTCTTTGTTATTGCTRCCTTAATCCTGGAAAAAGAAGACGTAAAACATTGAGAAGACGCATATTTTTTCTGTAGAGGACAAACAAGGGAGAAAATAACATGTAGAAAAAACAGATACTTGGAAAAAATGGTTCAGAATGCAGCAAGTGTGAGTCAAAATAGGGAATTAGGCCAGAAATGCTGTCCACTGTGCATGTTTCTGAATGCAAGACACAGCAAAGACAGTAAAAAATGTTTTAAAAAAGAGAATATAAAAACTTTTCTACAGAGTTTTGTCAAATTACTCCACTTACTCCTATTGTTTTTGGTCTCAGATCTTTCTGTTTCTACTATTTTTATTTCTGCTGCACTCCTATAAGATATTCTAGTCATTTATTCACTTTGGTTTTCTCCTAGATAGCCTTTGGACTACTGTTTGCAAATTCTGCCTTTATTATGTATAACGAAATTGTCTTGAGCCCAAATAGACATTGTAGACTGTCCTGGCAATGTTGCTTGTTTTAAAGAAGAGAGAAAATGTGTGAGAAGATGCAGGATAGATAAGTTATATTTCAACCATTTCCATTTACCAGTGTACAGCTTTTTCAGCTGRAACCCAAATGCAAATTTGTTCAGCTAACACGAAGTTGCTAAGAGCAAAAGCTTTTCTCACTAGTGTCTTCTGGGGCACTTCTTATTTCCTGTTTCCAAAACAACCAGATACTTTTCATGCCCAGGTCTCCTAATAGAAATTGCTAACTCATAGKTCAAAAACTCTGAGCCAAATGTATCTCTAGTGTGACTCCATAGCCTTATATCTGGCCCTCTGTTCTCAAAACTGCTTCATGACACATTCAGACTCCTCTTTGTTCTACATTAGCTGGCATTCTTTGGGAGCTATTGCACACAGGGATATTTCCTGCTGGAAAGCTCATGCCAGCTTTCTGAAGTACTTGGCAGTAGCGGAGGATCATTTGTAAAATTAGTAGCCCAGTTTTATCTGTTCACTTACAGCATTATTTGGTTAAGTGGCCCATTCTCTGAGAAAACCAAGCAGAGTACAATTCTGCTCTTTGTTACAACAATTGAGCCGTGCCAAAGCTTTGCTATTGAGCACAAATGCAATGCTATGAAATATAAGTACTCTGCCATGGAAAATTTAAGACAATGTATTTTTTCTCCTCAGACATACTGTTCTTCTGTTTAATTTATCCATGCAGCACAATGGTGACTGATTTCATCCTCTAGAGAAATCTGTCTAATTCCATTTGTCTTGGAACATTCAGGGACAGAATTCAATCTGCAGACTTTAGAGATCTAACCTGCTTTCATTGTAGGAGCAATTGTGTACTCATTGAGTAAAATAAGAGAGAAGAAATTTCCCTCTTTTTAACTATTGCTTTCAAAATAATTTCTATCCAGGCACCCATTACCAAGTCTTAACAGAAAAAATTCAATTTCATTTAACATTTCAGCTCCGTACTCATAATGAATAGTGTTATGCCTTTGCAATTGTTACTTTACACAGTATTTGTGGTAGAAGTATCATAAGTACCARATTTAGCTTTATATCCTATTTGAGCAAGATTGGAAATTCAGGTTCTATTTGCCTCCCTCAAGGTCTGCCTTTTCTGAATATATAATGTGTGCTGAAAAAAAAAAAGCAGTAAAATATGTTAACATGACATTTAAAAAAATACACATTTTAATAAGGTTTGTCAGGATATTATGATCAAAAGTATCCTTGATAGTCCCAAYGACATCACAGAGTAATTATAATAATTCAAACATGGCAATCTTAATGCTTAACCTAGACTCTTAGCCACATTGCCCCCCTTTTTAGACAAAATGTGGTCTAAGCTGGAGGCCTCATGCACGGACCTGATATTTGTAGGCAGAATACACACAAAGTTGTTGGCAAGATCAAATGTAGTTACCATTTACAGTGCAACCCCTTTGCAGTATTTGCCATGCAGCCCTGTGTGATGCACAAGGGGAGAAAAAGGCAGTTGCAGGAATATGGTTGTTACTACACTTCACTTCCAAAATCTCCTTGGACTGCTGAGTGCTGGTGGCTCTRTCCCCTCTGTGTCCTCAGGAATTTTGATCAATTATTTCCTCTTTCACATATAATGCAGCAGAAGAGAACTTGGTGGATTTTCTTAGATTCTGTATTACTTTTGGATAAAGTTAATGAAATACAGGAAAATTGTCAAGTAGATAGCTAGTACAGGAACATCAAAGAACTTTTAGACTTTGACAGTCAGTCCAGGACAACTCTCTTAGTACTTTCTCAGGACTCCAAGTTTACTTTCAACGTAGAAACAACAAAACTCATATAAATAGATGTTTTTAAATATCTGGAATTAAATGATAGAACATTGTCATTCCCATGCCCTTTTAGAATATATTAAAATATGTAGTAATGAATGCAATATAAGAATCTGATGAAACCTAAGGGCTGCAAAGGCCCATCATGTGTTTTCCACTACTTGCTCACACTGGAGAAATTCASTGCAAGGCACCTCAAATAACAGAACTGAAAGTCATGCCGGGTGTTTTCTGCAAATGTCCCCAAATTACTCAAACAACTCTAAGATGGTGTCTGCTTACMCACCTTTCCTACTGTGCAAATCTGTTCACCTCATGTTAATTTCCTTCTACTGTGAATGAGCAAAGGCAGCCATTAGCATCAAGCTTATGGGGAAAGATTTTCACAAACAAGTAAGCTAGCTCCAGCAGGAGTGCCCTGATTCAGTAAACCCACAAAAGAATTGTGAAATACCTAATGAGAGTTAGAATTATTTTTTTAAGAGCAATTCACTGTTTTAATAACTGTGAATGTAGATTATTCTATTGCCTATTGGCAAGAAGTTTAATTTCCCATCCCTCTGTAGAATGTAACATCCAGCCACATGGACTTTTTTTCMTTTTTATAAACACTCATTTCTTCATTAATTGATTTATGACTGCTCTACTGGTTTTTTGGGAGTTTTTTTCACCCGTGGAGAAACTGAAAGGTTCCCAAATCTAGCCACATGAATAAAAAAAAGAAGAAAGTCATAAGTATTCAAGTATCTTCCATGTGAGAAATTCTATCATTAACAACAACAAAAAAGTCCTTCAAATCCACTTCAAGTTTATAATTCTTGCTTTCTTGCTATTGGTTGTCTTGTTAATTGGTTTGTATAATGAATAATGGTTTTAGGCATTGTATGCATAATTCTTGATTAATTATGAATATTAACCTAAAATAATATTTTAAAGTATTTCCATAACAATTTCTTTTATAAATACTTCATATTTCACTCTACAGACATATGGTAACACAGCGTTAACTACTTGTTTTCAGAACCAGGACATCAGCTATTCAGTTTGACTTTGGAACATTTGCTTTTACTTATTTTACATTTCCTTCAGCCTCCACAGCATGTACAAAACCCTGATCTCCATCAGTAAAGTTTCAAAACAGTGAGCCACGATTGCCATTAATAATTTCCTCTCCTGGAGAAGTTGCTTGGGACACAAACCCAATTAATTCTTACACTATTTCCCATGACAGATTTTACTTTTCAAACCAATTCCTTTCAGACCCTTTTCATCTATGTCTTTTATGATACTAACTGTTCTGTGGATTCATTCTGCCTGAGTCAATTATAGGAAAGTGGGTGTTTTTATTACCTCTTACTTTCTACTGTCTCTATCTCATTAGTGTTGCACATTACTAAGCAAGTCTAAATACAGACTTGGGTGTGGGTTAGCAATAAAAAACTTAASTAAACTAAACTAAACTAAACTAAACTAAACTAATAATTCCCCGTGGCTTTATTCATTCTCTAAGTGACAAGTACTGATAAATAACCACGCAGAAACACAATTCAAAAGTGGAGGAGGTATGTCTGACTGAGCAAACTCAGGAAAGGCATTCTGCCTCAGGCCTGCAGCAGCTGAGAGATTGTGAGGAGTATGTGACAAATATGTCTGCTTATTTATATCAGTAGGACTTTGATAGGACATTGTTTCCCTTGGAAAAAATTGATTTTTCACAGCAGTAGTGAATAGAGTGTCATAATGCTAAGTTTCATAAAATGACTAAAGCACTGACACCAGCCATTTCATGAAATGCCTGACACTTTTAGGCATTTCATATAATGACTCAGTGGAACAGCTAAATAGTGTAATAGAATGCCTATAATTCCAGGAACAACTTTCAGTCATGTCATGAAATGAATGATTTCTGAAGATGACTGCGAGGTATTTATAAAATCTTCACTGTGAGCTATGAAACAGGTGCTGTAAGCTGGGAGTTTGCCAGTCAGWGTTCCAGGCCAAAGACAGATTGTTTTTGTGAAGAGGTATCATAGATTTGACGAATGGTCTGAATTAAAACGTCCCTTTTGTCATTTAACCTGATGCACCTTTTGTAGAAAAACGAATTTCAAATAATAGTAACAGCAACAACATTGAAAACAAAGTTATTGCTCACAATAGCTTTTTAGAGAAAATAAACACTTTTACTGTTTAGGAGGCTGGCTGAAATGTTTCTGGGAAAATGCATTTTTGCTGAAATATAATTTTTTAATGAATTTAAATCTTTCAGGAAGATTATGTATATCTTGCAGAAGATTGCTGAGGTTCACAGTTTCCAAGTCACCCTCTAAAGTGTACGTGTCTGTGTGTGCGTGTGCATGTGACAGGAGCAAAGACATAACAACTGCTGGTCTGACCTTTCATCGCATGCAGAAAWGAATGGCATGCGGTATACTCACTTTTTAAAATAATATTTGGCAAGTCATATCTTCATTCTCACGTGAAAATCAAGTATGTTTAACACCCTAGGGTTACCAGAAAACAGAATACATACCTTCCATTTATACGACTTACTCAAAAAAGCTAAAATCCTGTCTCAGATCTTAACAACTCCTGCATATTGCTAGAGTAGGATTGATACCAACACACCTGATTAAAATTGGTCTGGTTGGTCTGTTAGGTGGTGCATTTTATGACACTATGTTTTTAGAGATGTGATTTAGATTGTTTTTAGTCGCTTACTTTAAAATGTTCACACATGGCGGATATTGTTACTCTGAAAAGATCATGACATCTAATGTTTTCAATCAATTTCAATTGACATTCAAGTTTCTAAACTGCATGTGTCCAAAYAGATGAAACTAAGAGCTTGGATATAACTAAATGCAGCAACACTATTCTCTTACTCTACAGTAATTGCATTGACTTCAGTGGAATTAGACCAGCATAAACATGGAGTAACAGGTAGGGAAAATAGCCCCCTGTGTTTTATTATCATTTAGAGAATCTGGTTTGGATCTTCCTTTTAAATAAAAATTACTATCACATCATAGAAAAGCAATGAAAAGAAGATCCATACTCTGAATAAGGAGTTTCATAATCAGCAGCAGAGCTAGAAATAAACTAGTATGTTAAAAATATTGGTGGATTACCATGTGGAAAATGTTTCTCCAGTTCCATGGAAACAAGTGAGAAGCAAATTCACCAGTCTTTTCATGAAAGAAATTAGCATTAATAAGATAAAAAACTACTGGGGACTTGCAAGGATTGTAGGTGATATCTCTGATGGATAATGTTTTAATTTGCTTCTGGGCAAATTCAATAGTGTCATTTTACTTTTAAACATGGCTTACAATAGAAAAGAAAATATTTCATAACTTGATAGATAATCTTGCCTAGGTGGATATACATGATACATTGGCTTTGTAACCATTTGGAAGCACAAAAATATTTATTGAAAAGCTTTTATGACAGCATTTAATGTAACTGAAATGAAAAATGGCATTGCAAAAGCACGCAATGGTATTAGATCACATCTAGATTATAGAAGAAGCCTGACTTATTTACAACATAGTTGCAGCCCAAGAGCAACGCAGTCTTATTAAGAAATTCCATGATTTTTGTAAAGGTATTACTAAGCAGTGTTAGTTTTATAATATACTACTCTCTTTCAAATATAAAACTTTTTGAACAAAAAAATATTAGTCCATATGTGAATTTTCTCAATAAGTTAATTTCACAGATTTGCTGATACTTCACTGACTTAGAGTTCTCAATTGAATATTTTTGTTAGTGTGACAGTATGACGACTAATGTCTTTATTCATGGTAAAGTAGAATCGATATGCACACATATACAGCTTTATTCACATTTCAAATCTCTTGTCTTCTGTTCAGAATGTTGCCAGATCTGTCCACATCTTACCCTTATTGTATTAAGAACCACATTTGGAATAATCCTGCTTTTTTTGTGAAAAACAAAGGGAAGGAAAAATTAAACCAACATAGCTCAGGTATTAAAAATTAKTGAATTGCATATTAATTTGAACATTTATATATATACATTTTTCCTTTATTTACATGGAGATTATATCAAAAAACTCTTTACATCAGATTCTTTTGGATATTAAAGATGATATCACCACCCTTTGTATGGGTAATTAGAGAATTTGCCCTTTGAATTACCTACTTCTTCTACAATCAACTGATAGAGCTTTAATTTAAAAGATAAAACACTACGTTAGGGCAGATTAATCCTGTCCTCAGATACCTAAATTTCATTATAGGCACCTAAATCTACTTCTGGATAAAACTCTATGCTTAACATCTCCTGCATATTAAATGTCTCTCACACATTGTTTGATCTCTTCTTTCCTTGAAGCACATAATCCAAACAACCCTTGTCATCAGACTTCCTATTAATCTCCAGAATTCTGGTATGCTACCTATTGCCTTCCACTTACTTGACCTGATCATTGCTACTGCCTGAAAAAYATTTTTTCCTTTCAGCAACCTTTTRATAACAGCACTGAGATAGGTCTGGAATCTTTCACTGACACAATATTACTCTTTGATTGTCTGGAGAATGCACTTGGGCCTAAAAAGGTTTTTCTGTTACCCTGATCTAGAGATAAACAAATTTAGTAAGCTATCTCTCATYATTATAATGTCAACATAGTAAACTTTTAAAATATTAATTTATTGGACTTGTCTTTTCAGTCTTCTAACTAAGCACTATCATGATTCTTCATTTATGGAAACGTTACATTTTTTGAGAGTGTCGCACAGTGACTTCATCATAATATATGCAAAGAAACAACGTGTACTCCAGTGTTCTTATAAATGTGTGAYTGGGACTAGCCATAAGAGTTATTAACAACTTTAGGGTGACAACAGCTTTAAATTTAAAATGTTAGGAAACTAGAATTCCACGCACAGCTAATGTTCTAAGATCACAATCATTTTCCATCTTCACCTTGCTGTGATCCACCACTAGGGGATGTGATGTTCAYTATGAATTCTCATCAGGCTGAACAGACAGTGCACCATGTGTCAGGGATCACTTATGCCATTTATGCCAAGGGAAAGCAAGTGAAGAAAACAAAGAGTATCACCAGTCCTTAGATCTCATTTTGGTGCTGCTGCATGGATGGTTTGGAGCTGGGTTGGGAGACAACAAAAGAGAAAGAGAGGAGAAAGCAGGAGAAAAAGAGACAGAGAGACAGAGAAAAGAGAGGAAAAAAGGGTAGAAGGAGAGCCAAATARAAAGAGAGAAAAGAGAGTGAGGTTGGCCAACCTACTCCCTTTTTAGTTTACCTGGTACACACCCCTGATGTAAATTAGACTTTTCAGATATTTGTTCACACAAGATATCCCTTCTTCAGGAAATGAATTGTCAGGGAGGGGAAGACAATACTGGGCACTGAGAAGAATGGGCAAGGAGACCAGATCCTTTTTAATGTTTTTATTAAAAACAGCTCTAGATGGAGGCTTGAGGGGTTGCGCACTCTGTTGCTGCTCTTGATGGATCAACGCAGAGAAGGAGCTGTTCAGCTTTGCCACAGGGCAGAGCTGGGCCTTCTTCCTCACCAGAGTCCCTAGGATAGATCCTGGGAAGACAACTCTGGGGCTTGTGGTCTAGGGGTCTCTGTCTGGTCGAGTGCTGTTGAAGTTATGGTGACCAAATGGAGTCCAGCTCTGATTGGTGTGAGGTTCCCTATGGTCCTGCCGACCCAGAGTGGTCATTCTTAGTCTTTGGTTTTGTGTTGGCTCATTGTTTTTAGGGGTTTTATGTCCAAATAGTGTTCCATGAGCACTTGGGGCTTTTTCGTTTGCATGTCCAGGTGGGATAATCAGTTGACAGAGAGAAGCAGTGGGGGGTAGTTCAAGGGACTGAATAGTTACAATATGTCTCAGGTAATTAACATTTAACAGAGAAAACATTTAGGAAAGGTATTTCCCATTACAATAACAATAGGTCTGAGCTAAACGGTACTTAACAGAGAAAAGTCTTACTTTAGGCAAGGTAAACCATATCCAGCTGAGAAGGCACTTTACTTAACTGAACTCAGAAACTTGTATTTTATTTCTTACAGGCAGGAGTCTCCAGGTGGAGCAGGATRTTGGCTCAGAACACCTCTGCCCCACCTCTCAGGACCCTCTCCTCTGGCCACTTTTCCTGCATGAATACTCAGAATTTTTGAGACAAAACATGTATAGGTCTGGTCTGCTATGCAACTGCACAGGCTCAGTTTCTTTGTCACTTATCCTACACATCTTGTACACCATCTTGCCTGGCTGCATAGTAATGCCTGCTTTTAACCTTTCTCTTGTGGGTTCTGAAAAATCTCTCTTTAGAATCTGGCCCCACTCTGCTTAATAATTTGGCTTCTGGATCTCTAAGTTAATCTAGGGTTTTGACTAACATCAGTGCTTTTCCTGCTTGAAAAAAATCTCAATAGAGAGAATTCTGATAATTTTAGAAGCCAAATAATATGTATGTTACATTAGCTGCAATTTTTGAGATATTCACAGAGGGGCTGCCTGTTTAATATTTTAYCTGCCTGTTTATATTCTTGAAACCATGCAAAATTCTTAACCTTAGTACAGAGCTTCTCTGTTTAAGCACATTACACCTGATGTAGCATTTTTTATTCCTTGCTAGTTGGTAGATTATCATCCTTCACTGTCAGGCTAAAATAGTTGGAATAAAGAAATGGGATAGAGTTTTCAAACACAAACTGGGATATGGATATTAGGACCTAATTTGTTATATTTGAGAGCCCTAAGTGCACTCTACTATTTACTCAGGCTATAAATATGAAACTGCTGTCTTTCTTGACACAACACAATAGCTGCTTTAGTTAACTTATAGTCTCCAGAAGAAAACACAGTCTATATTTGGYTACATTACTTGACTTTCATAGAAAATTTTTCTTCATTTCCACTGGCTCTGACAAYCACAAAGCACCTACACCCAGTGGTATGCACTGTGATGATTTAATAGACCTGAAAGTTTTAASAGACTATTGCTTTTCTTACTATTCTGGTTTATTAAGGGAGGACTCATGATCACTCCACTTTTCACCCTACAGAAAAGTAAAAATGCTGAASGAAAAATATATAGCTGAGATAAATGGAGAAGAAACAAACTACATGAAACAAATCAGAGTTCTGAAGCTCTAACTTATACTTTTCAATTAATTTAGAAGACTAGACTTTATTTATCTTCCATTTTGACTAGGCTCCATGACCTGAAACAACTTCTATCAGTAGGTTTCAGTGCCTAACATGATACAAGAAAAAATCAGAATAATTTTCCATAGTTTTCATCCTCTTGCAGAAGAACAGAATTTTTTCTTCCTCTTTAGCATGAAATTTTCTATTTCTAGAGGAATATTTTTCTTGCTTCCATTCCCAGAGGACTACGCAAGTATTTAAAGAAAGCAAAATTTCCACCGTCTCTATGCTGTCRCACCTTGCAAATATTTTCTAGAGAGGACTGTGGCTGTGATTGRAAAAGGAGTGATATTTCTTTCAAAATGTGGGCTTACTGCTGATGGAAAGATGAATATTAATTTAGAAATGGGGTACTTAGGATCTTTCACCCTATGTCATGACACACCTTTGACAGGTTTATTGCACTGATTTCCTTTACTGAATAGGGTGTGATCAGTAGGTGGTTCTCTTTTCTGGTCTAGACGTAATTGCTATAACTGAATTCCTCACAGACTAAGGATGATCTGCCACTGCTTTATACTTCAAACATCTTAGCAAATAAAATTAATGTAAAGCACACCTAACAAATTGCCTGTTCCAGGCTCTCTAAAGAATTTAACAATATTCATTTGCTATAGCTTGAAAAAAGCTCACAGCACCTAAGAATAATTACCTAGATTTCTACATCAACATTTAATTTATTCTGAAGAAAGCAGTCAGTCTGGTTCTGCAGAGCTTTTCCAAAATGGTGTTCTAGTGTTAGCCTTGCATTACATAAAATTCTGGTGTTCAGTAAGTATATACTGTAATGGCACAACTCCATGGGTAGATAATAGTCAATCCATCCTATTTGAAACATTCTGTCCAGCAAAAATCTCTTGTATGCCAGATAATCTAAGTTTTAGGTACCTTATGGTGTTATCATTAATTGTAAAACTGTTTCTTTCTGTATTGATCACATTTGGTTTAGGAGCCTGACACGGGAAAATTGGAGTGTGCATATTTCYTTATGCAGTTAAATGATACAGATACAGTATCACTTGAAGATAGTTCACATTTCAGGTGTGTTAAAGGAAGCTGGAAGCATTTCTTAATCCCTGTTGATTAGAGCAAATAAGGGTGAGTATACTGGTTTTGGAGTTTCAGRTAACATGAACTCAAGTCTGTAGCTGCCTTATTAAATACTAGTGAAAGAAGTTCTGCAGCTGATTTACTGAAAAGCTGTCATTCTGTCCCAGTTTTTCTGCCTTCTGGGTCTTCATGAAAGGTCATCCTATAATGTTGTGAATTATACAGAGTGGGTAGAAGAATCCAACTGAATTGAGCTCCAATTTCTGCACAAGAGGTGATTTGGGATTAATCCCAAAAAATCTGCCACTGACTACTGCTGGGAGAACAATGGGTTTAATTGTTCTGACACTCAGTCAAAACTCAGATCCATCTGCATTACTAACAGTCCCAAGCAAGACTGGATATATTAGTAATAATTTACTAATCAAAGTGATTTACTTACTCATTAATTGCCATTTGCAATACTTAGACTATTTGTTCATTAGTATATTTTTTAACAGTTTCTGGTTGGGAGATTATTTTCATGATAATTAAACACATAGATGTCTTAAAATATTAATCATAGATTCATCATGGAAAAAAATGAATAATTCACAAACCCCATGTTTTTACTTCATTAAGTTATTATTTGAAGCATTCACTCAGAAGAGAAGGGCATTATCTCTCAAGATAACCTCAGAAATTCTTTCAGAAAACAGCATTGTCTTTGGGCCTGAAAACACCACAAGTAATGTGTTTGTTTAATTAAACTCCACTTTCTTTAAATAATGAAGTCATGAGTTATATCTTAAATGTCTTTTTTTAACCCTTAAAACTTACATTGCGAATTTGATTACATCTTTGTTATAGCAAGTCTGACACACAGAATGAGTTTATGTGAAGTAATGTGAAATATATTGAAGTGACTCTGTGGTGAGAATGGGATAAGGCATCACAAATGCAGAATTTCCCCAGAGAGAGAAGGAAGATAAGAAAGASAATCTAGACTGATTCCCTCCCACGGAAAAAATGGAGCATGAGTTCCTCCCATTGCTRTCCCAAGAATGCACAAAGGTAAGGACTGTTAGGAGAGATCTGGCAATAAGATTGAGCTGGAGTTTGTGTTTATGAGACAGTCACCAGAGGCAGTTTCTCTCACTCCTWCTTCTATTCCCCTCCTGGATTCTCTGATGTCCAGACAGAGTAATTTGTGATGCAGTCTTAACTGTTAACAAGCAAAAATTCATTTGGTTCATTATTTTTGTTCACAAAATGTCTTATTATTCCTCTAGATATTTTTAATTTTTTTTTTTAAGGACAAATTTTTGGAGTCTGTGTGCTTTAAAATTTAAATTGGTACTAACGTTTTAGCCCATGTAATTACCATATTTATTCAGAAGCAAAAAAACATCTACTAAAACATCTACTAACCCTTCCTGGAACRAGGAGTTATCTGATTGGTCCTGGTGTAATGTGCTTGCTAATTAAAGGTTTTGATGAATAGAGGAAGAACAAAGTACTTCCCTCTCACAATTAAACCAAGAACAAGTAGCTAACCTCTGGCTTAGACTCACCAGCCCCACAACCCAAACATGAACCCCAAGTTTGCTCAAGCAGCTAGAAGAGTAGTAGTTGAGAAAGACGGAAATTCAAATTTAATAACAACTTTTTTTTGTGTGTGTAGCATATGAATATGAAAAGAAAACCTATATTTATTATGGAAGTTCAGAGGAAAGAGATCAGGCTTATGATTCTCTTTCCTTGATTTCTAAGCATTCAGCTGTTTGACCTCATATATGAGTCTACTAATCATTAATTAATCAAGAAATCCAAGAGGGAAAATTTATTCCTGTGCTAAGATTTATTCAGTTTTTTTTTCTCTTGTATTTCAGAGGATTTCAAAATAAATAGATGCTCTTCAAAGACTGTAGCCAAGTAATTATTTGCTTTTAACAAGCTTATTAGATTATTGACTAATGTTGAAGTGGGCTTCCAAGTTATTATATTTCATTTTGGGAACATTATTTTTGAAGAATGATAGGAAGATTAGTGTTATATTAGAGTTTCATAATTTGCAATGCTATAGTCAAGGGTTTGCCAGCATTTACATTTMATATCCCTTTGGTTCAATGGCTTCTTCCAACTTAGCTATTAAAAGAACGTTTCACTGCTGGCCCATGAGTCTGTCTTTCAACAAATTAGTATAAAATTATTTCTGTAAGTTTCATTAAGGTTGWAAGAACTTGTATAATTTTTCCAATTTTTTTAATATAAACAAAGTTTACAGTTTTGTTTGAAGTCAYGCTTCAAACAACAGTTTATAGGAATAAACAATATTTTAAAGGCAAATTTCTAATATGCATAAGTATTTGGATACTTCATATAATAAGGGGTTAAACTTGTATTTTCCTTTCTGTATATCACGGAAAACACGTAGCTTGAAGTAACTTAAAACCTGTCAACATCATTGTGGTAAGAACTAATATATAGTTAATGAGAATTCAGAAGAGTTGAAAGCCCTCAAAACATCCACAGGAGTAATCTACCTTGCATTTTACCTAAAATGATGCATCTTGATTCTTGACTAACATATTTATGGTTTCTTGACAATCTGCAGGCAAGAAGAAGAACATTTTCTGTCTCCTATAGCTGACTCACATTCTCATCAAAAGCAAAGACACTGATTTTTCAATGCAGCTCTTCAGCCCCTTGCATTCATACATTCATGCATACGTTCACTGGTATTACCATCAAAGGGATAAGTGCCCACTCTCCTGGGTTGGCCTGCAATACTAAAGCTGGAGTTCCCACGCAGCTGAGCCAACTATGACATTCATCACAACTGAGCAACCATCTGCCTGCATATAAAACAGGTTTTTTACTGTAGACTAAGTGCTGTACAGGAAATTTGTTAGTTCTCAAAACACAGTCTGAAYGTATTTAACTTAGCCATATTTAATGTTGTGCTGTGGAATTGAGCAAGTGTAGCCGTAGCCTACTACCCAGTTGGTTTGAGGATTTTCTGACAAGAATAAATGTTAGGAGGAAGATTCATCCAGCGATTTAAGAAATGTGCATTATTTAAATGCACAGGCACTGGCTATATGGTATGGAGCAAGGAGAGGCACAAACAAGGCCAGCAGGTTTATTAACTGCTTTTTCAAAGACTGTTATTTGTATTTCTTTTCTCAGAATGGAGGAAGRGAATTCTTGGAATGAACAGCTTCTTTATCTATAAGACTGAGTACCTGTTACAAATCTTGCCTCTTTGTGAACAGTTATGTTTTCATCATGTCATCCTCTTATAGATGAATCAAGGTCAATCAATGGTAGAGGACACAAAAAAGAGGTATTGACAAGGGTTAGCAGGCAAGAGTATTAAACAAGACAGAGAAATGATGAATAGAGAGAGAACAGCAAAAGCTAACAAAAGAGCCTTGGAAGCACAGCCACTACTGTGCCCTTTGGACACTGAGCTAAGACCACTGTAGTTTTGAGGTCATCTCTACTCTCTGATGGTAAGCTTAAGGAAGACATGGAGCGATTTTAGGCTCATTTCTGACTCTGAGACTAATGACCTAAACAGAAGCCAAGGTGGCTTCTTAGAGAAAGTCAGTTTCTTTGGGTGTTTTTTCCAAGATGGCATAAATCCCTTATTTGCGTCCAAAGTACATTTAATGCCTGAGTTACTTGTTTCTCCCTTTTTTTTTTTACTTTCAGCAGCTCAACAATTTAGTGAATGCAATCAGCAATTTGGGAGATTAGGACCACAGAAGGTTTAATTGTGATTTAGAGCAGAGTTTAATGAGCTTGCCACTTAACAGAGACCTTACTACAGTCAGTGCCTGCTGACTTTAATGTTGARTTACAAGAAAACATAACATGGACAACTTTCCAGAGTGTTGATGGCCACAATGAATAATTCATCCAAGCCTCAGAGGTGAAAAATAGCTCCTAGTCCAGGTTCTGCACTCCAGCTGCAGTGCATTCACCACTAATTTCAGTAGTTTTATATAAAAGCCAATATCTTTGGGCCATTCATAAATTAGTATTGTAAATAAATTGTACAGGCATTGTGAAATTTGATTTTAGGTAAGAGAAAATTTGAGCAAATTTATATTACACTGATATTTTTCCTATGTTTGTTTTTGTTTGGTTTAAAGAGTTAGATGAAWTTCCATATAATTTTATGACACCATACCCTGTAATAATAATTCAAAATTGAAGCATGTCTACATTTAATGACCCATTGAATACATAGCTGTTAATTTCTTAAGCCACAATCCTTTCTAGAATAAGTGTGCACCAACTACTCTGTGCCTGCTTGGGAATCCAGTGATACAATGCATAGCCAAAGGGTTCTGCCCCACAAAAATGTGTAAATTGACATAATTGTTGCATCTATTCTTCAGGAAGTAAGATCCAAATGACAATAAAATTGRCATGTCTCCATTTTCTGCATCAGAAAGCTATCATGCCCTAAAGAGCTCAAGTTTGAAACCTGCTGGTCTTTGCCATATTTGTAATCATTCTTTTGAGGGCAGCATGATGAGGTAGTTGGAGGATAGCTCTGCCTCCAGTATAAGAGACACCTGTTACAGAAAATGTCAGTGAAACTGCTGAGCTACGGTAAAGGTGTGCCTAGAAACAAGCCGGTTCTCAACCTTTCTTCAGCCTCCCCAGACAACCTTTGCACTGGGAGAAGCGTCTCTCACTTGCTGCCTCTACCCAGGCTGGGTACCAGACTGTTTTATCCACAATGCTGCAGCTTCATCATAAAGCTAACAATAACACCCTCACAAACTGTTTCTGATGATAAAGTCATTTTCCCTGATTAAGTAAAGCTATAAAGGTTTTGGAACCTTTTGCATTTTGTAATTTTTCCTTGYACATGGACATAGTACCTTTTTATCATGTCTGAATTTCATTCCCAATGCTCACTGATATATTTTCAAGGWAGAATTAATTTTAGAACYTTAAATTAGGTAGACAAGAACTTCTTCTCTACTACTTCAAAAGTATTTTATTTTTTACCTTGTCCACAAGCATATATTCAGCAGGAACGCGCCCCTAGAATCCCAAAATTTTTACACAATTTAGTTGCCTAGCTTAGATTTGAATCTGTTCTTCCAATTACTTTCTCTTCTTTTTTGCTTTCTTTAACACTATCCTTTATAGACAGGCTTAACTAGCTGAGAAATGTAATAGAAGTATCCACGACTTTGATAAATTTATATAATACAATAATTCTCCCATTCTCACAGAAGCCAGTGATATGTTTTGTTTTCTGAGAGACTGATATTTTCTACRTGCCCAACTAATAATTAGATAAGCAAAAAATATACATTAAAAATATAGAAACATTGCAAAATACACCTCTCTTTAAAATGTGCACTTTGATTACTCAGTGTAATAAATACCAAGTTTTTTGGTGAAAAACATACCTTTCAGTCTCTACTGAAGTAGTATTCAAATGCTATGCATGACTGAATTTTGCCAAACAGATCCTGTGAAGCTATTTACCACAAAGCTTCTGTTTGTCAGGGTTTTATGTGCCAGTCAGACTCATTCAATCACTAGCTGTAAAGATTAATTAATATTTGCAGTCTTGGTCATGCTACACGTGTAAATTTAACATGTGCTTTCAGGAAGAGAAGAARCATCTAACAGGTGCAGCTGTAGATATTGTGCTGGCACTAGACAATACGATTATTTGGAGAAGAAACATTCTTTAGAAGCAGTTGTGGTGAGTATATTATGGCACTAATTCAGTTTTTTAAGATTCTGTTTCTATGCTATGCCTTATGAATGAGAAGTAGTGCTGGAGAGTTGTAAAATGTTTCATATTTACATGCTGTTTGATTATTTTGGCTTTGCATTTTAAGAAGATTAATCACCACGAAATGTACCTTACCAGGAATTTTTTTTTCAGAATTGTTATAGTATACAGGAAAATTAACTTTTAAATTTATTTATCAACAATCTTATTTTAAAAGGAAATAAATAACAATGATAATTTCAACTGCTTATATCCCTGGAGAATTTGGACACCGTACAATAAGAGATTAATTTTTCAATGTTATAATGCTCTTGGAACATAACGCAGTCCTACAGAATTTTAACTCTAAGGTCCCTTATTTTCCACATATGGAATGGGAACAATAAAACCAAAAAATTCTAGTAGGTGAGATACTCATTTAAAATCAGGGAGATCAAAGTTGAAGTCTCAGTTCCACTGGCTACTTAGGCAYTTAAATTAAATGGAAAGAATTCAAAAGAAATGTTAGTTCTGGTAACAAATTTTTGCTGGAAGTTTTGTATGAGAGTCTGTACATCAAATAACTTCTGCAGCCTCGGGTTATTCCAGTGGATGAGGGGCTGTCTTTGTTTTATATTGAAATTTGGTTCATGGAGAAGCTGGATGGGAAGGCTTTCAGATTTATCAGAAAGTTTCACTTCATTAAAAGTGGTTTCTTTCACAGATTTACACATTTTAAATGCCCTATTAGCCAATTAAGGGTTTGGGTTTTACATATCAATACTCTCTTGTCCTTCATGACTGAAAGGTCCACTACAGGTGCTATGAAATCATAATTTCTTTAAAGAAAGAAAGATATTTCTCTATTTTGGTTGAAGAAAGGAAGAGTGTGAAATGAGATATGCTAATTGTCATGAAAACTTCCATAGATCATCACAGCTAGGATATTAAAGACTTTTTCTTCAATCACTTAAACCAATTATGTAGATATAACATTCCAAAAGCCTTTAAAATTTCTTTTCTGACTTGCCATTGTTTTCTACTTAAACTTCCTTGATTTGCATTTGATGAGAAATCTGTTCCCTCCAACAAGAAATAATTACCTTTCCTCATAAGGAAGGTGCTGTTGCTTATAAACATGGATTTTGTTGAGAATAGTTGTAGGGATTATAAATTATCTGATGTTCATGAAAGCAATGATCTCTCTTGTAAATTGCCATCAAAATGGGATTTGATTCCTGCTTTGTTGAAGCTGCTTAATGTCCATGTAAAACTAATGTAAGTATTAAATGCAAATTCTCTATATTTCAAGGAAACCAACGAAGCTGCATACTAAATTTGACCAGTGGTCTATTCTATCAAGTTACTACTTTCTCTTTGACATTTGGCTGGTGTCAGATGCCATAATTACATTATAATCTGATTRTAAAACAGTTTTTCAATTTTGAATGTTCAACACTGGATTCTAAAGTTGAAAGATTTATTTATATAATAACATATACTCCTAATTATATTATAGAAGTTTGTGTTCAGATTCAATCAGTCCATTTTTTAATCTTGTTAAACACTTAGCATTGCAGCATTGATTTCAACAGGTTTTACTCAAGGGAAAAAATAATAACTACATTTTAAATGATCCAACTTTCAGTTTTGTTGAAAATCAGTTTCTTGTCATTGTAGGAGATGTGATGGATCTGACTGAGATTTCTTTATGTGGAAATGATAAAATATATTTTTAAGACCAAAAGTAGAGAGATATTTTTACTAGYAAAGGTAAGATATTCATATATTAAAATGGGAAGCACTACAGATTGTAGTTACACCTTGTTCATGGTGTCCAATTTATTAACTAAAGAATGTACAACATCGTATAAATAGAGTAAGCTTAAACAATGTATAGAGATGATAGCCAATGAAACCACTGGTCTTTTTTTTTCTGTATAAAATTCCATAGAACTGTAGAGAGACAACATGGCTCTCTTGACATTTAAATCAAGCAAATTATGCACTTTTCCTTTTTGTTATAATTTTATACAGGAGGTAGGAGCAGTGACATACTACAAAGGAGAACTTAGAAACATTGCCATATCATGTAAGGATGGTATCAGGAAAGACCAGGCTCAGTGACAGATGAAGCTCGGAAGGTACATGAAGGGCCCTAAGGAGCTTCAGCTGGTACATGAGTAGTGAAAATCTGAACAAGGAAAATGTGGACACTGCTGAATGAAGTAGGGGATTCTGTGGCTGTGAACGCAGACTGGTCTGAAGCGTTCAAGGTGTTCTTTGCTTTGATCTTTGCCAATAAGATGTCTGCCCTGAACAAAGAAATGGTTCCAAGAGAAGAACAAGCAGCAGTGAATGAGAGTCAAGTCCAGGATGGCTGGAGATGGCTTGAGTCATACAGGTCCATGGGACCTGTTGGTAGCCTGTAGGTATAGGCATGTCCTCACAAGGCTACTCTCCATCTTATCTGAAAAGTCATGGAGGCTGGGGAAGGGCTCCAACAACTGGGGAAAAGGAAATGTTCAAAAATCCTTCTTTAAAAATGTCAGAAGTAAAACAGTCTAAAGTCTAGCCAAACTCACCTTGTTACCTAGGAAAATTATAGAGCAAGTCCTCTTGGAGCACATTTCTGGGAACATGAAGCACAAGACAGTGTTTGGGAACAGTCAGCATTACCAAAAGGTAAATCATGTCTAACCAGTAYCATTAGACCTGAGGGTCAGAAGCCTGGATTTGTGCATGAAGAGAGAACCATAGATACAGTGTTTAGGGAAAATTTTTTTGCAAARTCTGCCACAAAATTCTTGTATCCAAATTGAGATATCACAGTCCGTATGGATAAATAAATAGATGGGTAAAAAATAGATGTAATGATGAAGTTCCATGGTTAATGGGGCTCACTCAACCTTCAGGCTGATAAGTGGAATACCACAAGGGCCTTATTTTAGGATATGACTTTATTAATGATTTGGAAGAAGTGACTTCAGAATCCATTGTAAACTCTCAGTTTGCAGCTGGCATCAGACTGAGATGAACTAATTTACCTGAGGCAGAGGGACCTAGACAAATGGATGAATGAGGAACAGGCACCTTATGAAATTCAGTAGAGCGAAATATAAATTCCTTCATACACAGAGTGTAACTCTTTACCAAGATACGGGCTGGGTACGGAATGTGGGGAGAAGGCTCTGGAGGTCTTGGCAAACAAAACTGAAGAAGAGCCTGGAGCACCCTGGTAGCAGAGAAAGACAACAGAAAAATGGACTATATGAGGAGGAAACCAAATAAAGTGTCATAGTCCTACAGGACCTGGATGCTTCTTCAGGGACAGGCCTCCTGCAAAACCATATCACACATACAACAGATTCAAGTTTGTCACTCTCTTGTGATATACCATATACAATGCTGAATAATCTTAAATGCCTTGATAAGCAACAATGACAAAACCAGAGTCAGAAGCAAACAAAAATATCTCAAAGACAGTTTGAAGATTATTTTGAAACAGATTTACAATTTTATTTGCTCTGGATGTTAGATACAGAGCTGATGTGACTCAATTTAAGGTCTTTCATATCTTGTTCATTATTTGTCTGCTAAAGATATTTTTTAACAACATCATCATGACAGTTGTATAAGTTCATGTTTTGCCTTGCTCTTGTTATAGTGTGAACTGTTAACTTCAAAGCATTGGAGGCCTTCGGTGACTCTTTTCTCATATATCTCCTTCAGGCTGAAATACTGTATTACACAAGATCTATAACTTAATTTTTTTTTTTTTCATTTAGACAACCAAAAATGTTTATCATCCACCAGATGTTTGAATTATTCATTTAGTTTGGTGCAGATTCTAATTTTGTAATTTGTCTSTGAACTTAAAGCAGCAAAACCTCTGATAAATTAGTGTTAGAAGTCAGACTTCTGTTTTAAAGGACAAATTTTTATTTTCAGATGTACTGATACACATAGCATGAAAAAATATTCATGCACTTTCATTATTTTGCTTGGAAAAKCAAGTGAATTTCCAGAGCTTGCAGAGGACAAAGGGGTATCTATAATTGGAGCGACTATATTGAGACAGTACTGATTTTTCCCATTTTGGAGTGAGCAACAGGAATTCCYGCTCTTCTAGAGCTTTGTGAGAGGCAAAATAAATGCAACTGCTGTGATGTTCCCCAAGAAAGAGAAAGTTATCTTTTGTCATGGGGTAGCTACAGACAACTTTGTGGGTTGGAGTTTGGCATCCTGATTATCTTCCTAAGAGGTCTTTATGTGGCCATTTCAAAGTAACACAGAAATAAAAAACAGATTCTCACATGAATATTAAGAATAATTGTGTGGTCTATATACAAATTTAAATTGTATTCATGATYAAATACTTACTGTTAGAACTTGAAGAAAACTGAAAAAAAGGGATTAAGATACATCATGAATGTGGTGATTAAGTATATGAAGGTCAGCTAATAAAAATATGGCATGCACAGTTGTTAGACTTACACCTAGATTTCCATTCACACAGATATGCAAGCTGGATATTTTTATTTCTAATAAATACATTACTTGATTATTAAGTGCACTTAGAAGCAATCATAGGAGGAACTTAAAACAAATTACGAGGGCAAAATATTTTCATTCTCACTGTGTTGCATCTCGAGTTATTATCAGCCACAATTTGTTGTTTACAGAAAAACAAAGTAGATTTTTAAGAATTGTCAGCTGAATCCTTATATTACTGATCTCATTTTTAGCAGACGATCCTTTAAAAAGAMATTAGTAAAAATACTACTGACTCCCAAATAATTTTAATTTTGGTGTTTTGATTTCAGAGGTGTCAAGTTGCAAAGGACACATTTTTTAGAAAAGGTAGATTCTTTTTKTTTTTTTCCCCTGAAGATTAGGTTCAGTATGGTTACATTGAATATTCAAATGCAGTAGCTGTTTTTAAAACTTTTGGTTTGAGACCTKTACATGGTAAAATTCTCTGCCCAACTTCTGAGGAACTGTTAAACTTAGATCATGCATATTTATGCATCYGTGCTAAGGCACTGTATCAGGATCAAGTATATACCAGATCTGAGAAATAGGGCTGCTTTCACTTCTARTCAGTACTACAAAAACAGTAAAAGGGCATTCAATACTTAATACAAGTTTTTAATAGAATCAGTACATGATTGTAAAATCTATGGCTGGAAAGTACCCCTACATATAGGTAGCTTAACTATGGGAATCTTTCCCTACTACACTGGTTTTTGTTGCTGCTGCTTTGAACGTTTTCCCAGATTGCAAGAACACTATTCTGTGTTCCAGCTGTTCATAAGAAATAGGTCTCAGTTTCTGTTAAATTTGAATGTTACATTCCTTTTTTCTTACTTAACACAGGAATGCCTCAACCAACATTTTTCTTCACAGGCTACCTCCTTCCTATGAATTTCAGACTGCTTTTTCTCAAGATATTTAATCTAATTTAGCTATCAGTTCTCACAAGGGAGGGCTCTTTTCTACTCTCTCCCTATTCTGATACACCATCCTCTTTTCCCCTTTGCATTGACTTTAGTATTTGTCTGGCACTTGCTTTGGTTTAGTTCATGACTCCTAGAGCAGATGTAGAAGGGGTGGGAACATGCAGCTGGGCACAAAGAGGCTAATCCTTTCAGCAGACACATGAAGCTGGATTTCAAAGTCAAATATCTTCTTYATCATGCTTACATGGCACACCAGATTTTTCTCCCAGTGTGAATTTTTGATTGGTTTAAGGAAAGTATAATCCCCACCTCTGTTCGAGTGATTGCACCTGACCCTGATCACAACAGCCAGGAGAGAAGCAGCAGCCTGTTGTGGTGTTTTTTTGGTTTACCRGTTTCTGTATGCATCTGTTCTTTGTTCTACAATGGTTTGTCCCATGTACCCCATGTTAAACCCTTCTTGGTTTCTCCCGAGTGATTGTTCAGTGTCAATCACAATTATGGGTCCTGTCCATCACTTTACAGCCTCGCCCTGA
>QVAJ01000049.1:2772332-2826413 GCA_003546035.1 Mixornis gularis | reverse complement strand
TTATGGCTGAGAGAGGCTGTCAGATCCCTATTCTTATGTTTCTAATGTTGTGCAAAGGCAGGTTACATTAATGAATATCAKATAGCTGCAAAAAAACTCAGCAGCATTTATATGCTCCCAATTAACTCTTTTCTTTCCCCACTTCTGCTCTTCGTCCCCACCCCACCCTAAGATCAAGTTTCATTCAGAAATTGATGGGGCACAGACTGAATGTTCCTTTTATTTCTCAGATGCAGGTAATCATTTCCCCTTTGTTTATTTTCTTTCTTGGCTGTGGAATCCTGACTCTTCCTTCCTTCTGAAAGAAACAGTTTTCTAAACCATAAAAAACTTCAGCTTTCAGCAAGTTTAATCTGCAGGRGTGGAGATGGGGGAAGCAACAAGAAATTAATTTTACAAAAATATTGTCTTTTCCAGAGCTAACATGGGTACTTGCTTTTACATCATAAATCAATATTCTTGATATTTTTTACTCATCATTTTGTTGTTATTACCTTTCAGCTTAATATAGAACCAAGTCCAACAGCAAATGAAAGTAACATAGYGGAAGGATGTTCTTTCAAGATGAGGGAAATTTCTGAGTGGAAGAACAAGTACAAACACGTTTGAATTAAGTAGGAAAGTTGCAACAGGAACAAATAGGAATTTCAGATARTCTGAGAACCAGCCTGTGTCAAAGAAGGATGCTTGGCTTTCCAATTTTAAGAAAGAATGATAGCTGTTATATAGGATTTTTGAATTATTTTATGACAGCTCTATAGCAAGAACTTATTTTTCAATTTTATTCTGAGATTCTYTGAAGGAAATAACCTGAACCATAGGACACAGTTGGTTTACTTCTTCACTCATCTGTCAGTCAGGAGAAACACCACAACATTCTGTCTTCTCATAGCTGGAATAAAAATGACAGTGATATCCCCTTTCTTGATCCTCTGTCTGGGAAATGAAACATGGTGCTGCTGCTTGCCTGTAGCTCATCAGATGAGAGAAACCAGTGATAAACAGCTTACATGACATGAACATCTTTCAYGTATTTAGAGAAAAGGATGTTTTACATATGTTATACAACTATGTGTTTAATATTCATGCTACTACATTCCTAAATTACTAGTTCCTATATTTTGGAAGTGACTGCTCTCTTAGTAATTTGATTATTGAAACTAACAAAGTTTTTCATCTGTGTAAATTTGGGCAAATCCGTTTTGCTTCTGTGCCACAAATCTTGGCAGTCATATAAATATATTTTCTTTTAGCTTTCTATTGATTTCTGGCAGGAAATAATACTCTCCTTCTATGGTTGTCAGTGCAGTGCAAAGCCTTAATATTCACTGTATTGCTGTGTGAACACACAGAGATGTAACACATATTTGGTAGTCACACTAGAATTGTGATTTTAGGTGACTCTCACTCTATGTTCTTCATTAGCAACATCAACTGAACATGACTGCTTTATTTGGACTCTTCTTAAATTCTTTAACCTACCTGGAGAAAGAATGATGCATTGTTTAGTTTGCTTGGGAATGTATCTCTCTACTGCAAACTTGGGAAGCTTGTGGAAATAGTCAGTGATAGTAACTGGTGAGATTGTAAAAGCACCCACATTTTAAAGAAGAGCTTTTTTTTTTCCATACAAAATTTGGAGTCCTTTCTCTCCTTCCTTCCCACAGATGTTTTTAACAGGCATTTCAAGAGTTTGTAGTTAATCATTGGAAGAAGGATAATACCTAAATTTATTAATAAACCTTTAGGGAAGAGGGGGATATTTTTATCTTTGCAGTACTTACGAATTATTCTGTAAATCAAGAGTAATTAAATGAAACAATAGGTTTCATGTGTTTTATTAGTCCAAAGCTATAGATGGAATGAATCCTACTGTTTACAGGCAGTCAGGCAGAATAAACTCTATGTATCTGTAAGGCGTAGGCTCTGAGGCAATTTTGGAGTTTATGTTTTTGCACTTTCTTAAACTGAACTTTTATGTTAGTTGATGACACTGTAACCTCTGTAACCTTGTTTTAAGGTGCATGTCCTACTTGCTTGTTTACTCTGCAATGTGTTCATAATCAGAACAAGCCTTAACATCTGGAACTATGCCAAAAATGCTGTGTTGGTCTGCTTGGGGCAAGTTCGGGATGCTAAGGGAGCACAGCTGAATTTCCACAGCTGAGACTATGACACAAGAATGTTACCAATATAGCTATGTGCATTTTCCAGCTTTTTCCATAGATTTATTTTTTACTTGATGAAGGGGCTTAATAACTATAAATCATAAAAGACCAAGTTCATCTTCTGTCACTACAATTGTAAAATCATCTCAATATCAACATCTGTGGGAAGTATTGCCATCTAGTTTACAGATTATGTGGACAGGAAGGTCTCGTTCGGATTTTCARTCCATGAAGCTAAAGGCAATAGAAGTTTTCTAATGTAGAAACTTAGGGATTTGTAAACTTTGCTGAGGATGTAGACCAGATAACACAAAATCTTGCTGACAGAGTTCAGCAATACTTGAAGAAAGCTGAATTTTGATTGTGGGGGCAAAATGACAGACTGTCCAACATACGCAAGAAGTTTTTGCTTTAATTTCCGAGTTGTTTTCAATTCCTCCTACTTGGTGTTGACAAGAAACATGGAGGAACCAATTGACTTTATTATGCACAAGCTATTCCCCAGCCTGAAAGGCAGTTGCAGGGATATAAATGCTCCATTTGTTAAGCAGATGGATCTCTAAATTCATTTTAGGTATTAGCAGTTGCTAATTTAATGRAAGAAGGAGAAAAGAAAAAAAAAACCAAAAAACATAACATTTAACATGTCTCAGACATTACAGCATGTATTATTCTTCCCATGTTTTGTCTGAAAAAAAAAAAGGCCCTCCCCTCCCACCCCCCCCAAAAAAAAAGTGGGAGTGATGCAGGTGGTGATCCATTTATGAATTGTAAATGGATGATTCTTATGCACTCTCTGCCAGTCACACTCTTTAGTACTGAGACTTTGAAAGATACCACAAGTCCTAGTTCCTAGATACCTGGCATCCCAGAGATTATAGATAAAAAACATGTACCAGATTCACAGGTAGGTGAGGCTTTTGAACAGGGAAACACACTGCAATTATATCTTTTTTTAGTTATCTATCTCTGTGTATGTGAATAATCTAAATTAATCTAGCTGCTTCTTCTCTAGATTTGTCAAGATTTTAATAAAGGTGTCTTGAACATATATTCTATTTTATTCTGCAACATGTTTTCATTTTCAAAGATCCAGAAGTTTTTGTGCTATGGCTATCTTTGTGTCCATCGAAAGAAAGGAAAGAGTGAGCTTCCCACACCCAACAAAAAAACTCTTTTTCTTTTCCCTAATTCATTATTTCTGAGTTAGTTCAATTTCAAAGTTAGTAGGTGAGATATATCAATACTTTATTTCCTGAGTTTGGTTGAAAATTTAATTAAAATATTGCTGCTTTAAGCAGAAGCATATTTGAACTCAAAGTTGCTGGATGAAGAAGCTATCCCATTTCTGAGAATCTGAAATTTAACTTAATCATTGATGCTACATCCAGCTAAACAGAACACAAAACCCAGCTACCTAGGCTGCACTTATCCCGRTTAAGGAAATATTTTTAATACATAGCTTTATTTCTGGAAAACAAAACAACAAAAATCCCAAGCTGGAGAGGTATTGTTCTGGTTTAGGGCAAATTTGGGAGGAAACCTACCAATGGGGTTCCTCTGGAGAGCAAATGTAAATGGCCCCTCCCCCCAGTCGGTCYGGGAAAAGAACTTCCTCGGAGAAAAGTGGAAAAAACTATTTATTTAAAACAAACTGCCCACAAGCATAAAGAATGAATAATATGAAACAATAAAACCTCTCGCTGCTCTGAAGAGAGATGGCAAAACTGAGAGAAGTCCTTGCCGTGAGCSAGCTCAGCTCTCTCAGTCTCTGATCAGTCCCAGTCCCTTCAGTGCTGGAAAATGCCCAGATCCAGGCCCAGTGGGCCACAGGTGCAGCTCCTGGTGCTCCTCTGGGTTTCTCAGTCCAGAGCAGATTTAAACAATCCCAAGAAAAAAAAAGAAAAAAAACAGTCCAGGAAGCTTCTTTGCCTCAGCCAGCTAGACTAACTAAAAGGAAAAAAAAAACCAACTCTCTCGCCGCTGTCCGTGCATCCCATGAACACCCAAGGACGAAGAGAAGATGCAGAGGGGTGAACACTGTTTTTTCAAAACAAGCTGTGTGCTTCTTCTTTCCCTGCTCACTCTCAGAACCAGTCTTAAATGTACAGAACACACAGCACACACAAAACAGACGACTGGGGATACAGGCACCATAGTCACCCTAGGACAGGTATATAAACCAAAAATCAATCTTGACTTTTGATAAAAATGTGTATTTTTAAGCTATAACAGGAAAACAAAATTTCTATATTATGGCATTACAGAGGAGGAGAGATGAGATAAGATAGATGCTTAAAACTCCTGTTACTCTCTGAGTCAACAAATTTCAACATAAGTCAAAAACTGTAAAACATTTTGTTTACTGGCGTTTTTTTCACTGCTGATAATTCAATTTATACCTCTAAGCCTACCTGAAATGAAAAAAAACCCAACAATCTACACGTATAACTCCAGATAACTGCATGGCTCAATCCTCTCMCTAATAAGGGTTGCTTTTATCTCTCTTGTCATCATGTCTATTTCATTGTGATTAAAAAAAAAGTCTCTATCATTAATAAATGATCTAAGAATGATGTYTGGTTACAAAAGTAGATTCTCTGTGTCTCTTGTGAAGAGGAGGGTGATGCTTTGTTGGCAGCTAAGACCTTTTTGATTTCTGATTAAGTTTTCAATTGACTGTACTAATACTGTGACTGGGGGAAGTAAATCTTGCTAGTTTCTTATGATTTTCACCCCAACTGTGAATCTCTATAATTTTCACCCCAACACATCAACTCTGTTTATAATTGTGTATTTGAATGCACATATAGTTGAATGCGATAGCAGACAAAAAATCTGAACRTGGCCTGAGCTATAAGAAGAGTTGCATTCCTTGTGTATTAATATTCAAATGTAGTTCCAAACTTAAATTTAGAAAAAAAAAATAATCTCTTACCTTATCTCAGTATTTGTTGCTCCTTTCTACTTTACGTGCTATTTCATTACATTGGCCCTGTTAATTTGTTAAACTGGGTTATTGTAATGTAAGTATCATCATGCCTCCATTCCTAATTGTCAGAAGTGCTTATGATTATTTAATTTAATATGTGTTACTGCTGTTATTATCTCAGGTATGTCAGGATTTGATTCATGTATTGAATTCTCTAGCTGGATAACTCACTGAGTCATAGGCCATAGTTGCCATTTTCCATGGGCACAGGAAATACTGGCTGTCACCCAATATAAAATTCCCATAGGCTTCCCCAGTTCTTATTTCTTCTTGTTCTGTTTGCTGACACAAGTGTTGTCTTCTTCGTCCAGATGTTTTTGTCCGGAGTTTCGTTCAGTTATTGAGACAAAAACTTAAAGGAACTTTTACTACTGAATATGCTTTACTTTCCCTCCTCTGACCTGCTTAAAACCCTCTCCTCAACATAGCCTATTCATACAGCTTTTTCCTCCTTTTTTATTCACTTTTAGCTTCTCACATATACATTTATTTTCATAAAAAACTAAACTTATTAAGTATAATAATGAAAACATAACCTTTCTCACCTTCATTTGTCACTTCTTTGCTTAATTGTTCTTCCCCTTTTTTCCTCTGCATATTTWTATATAGGCTATTCTTAATTGCTATTTTCATCAAATTTGAAAGTGAAAAATATAGATCTTCAGTATTCTTTTAGCTGTCATTAATCTCCATATTCTCCAGTTTCTAAATTGTGTGTAATTTTCACAGTGTTGAAATTTGTTACCTTCAACTCACTTCTCACTTCTGTCTGGAGTGTCAGGATATATTACAGTCATAAGAAAAAGTTTTGACTGCTGAGACCTGCCATTTGCCTTTCCTAACCCCACTCACAAACCTCTAAAATGTTTCCCCACACTTCTCACTTTGTTTTCATGCAAAATATCTTCACACCTATAGATCCTAGTGCTTGTCTCTCTACTTTTAGGTTATGTTCTCTACTTTCCTCCCCCAGATTCTTTTTGTGAGGGGTACTTGTTTCTGTGTTCTTTCAACCTTGTTTTACTTAAATTTAGTTTTGGAGTTTTGGTTCAACTTAAGCTGTCTATTTACATTTGAGCAGTTTATAGCTATAGTGTATTTCTGTTTTTAGTAACTATTTGCCTACAATCTGAAACAAGCCTCAGACACATCCCATCCTACAGCTGACCACCAAATTAAACAACAAATCATGACTGGGCGTGAAGTGAGCTGAAATATCATCATGTCTGCAATTAGTGGTAAGAGAAGTGTGTAAGTTTAAATATCATAATTGCCACCTGAGAAGTGCTGGTGTTTCAAAAGAAAACACACTTTATTCTGTCTAGACACACCTTAAACAACAAACATATTTCTATTATCTCTCAATGCATTTTTCTCTTTAGTCCATGTCAATTGTTCTTTCCAGCTATCATCCCACTTTCCATATGGTGAATTTTCTCCATCCTCCCCAACTGACACTAGCTAYACAAAATGGATTTTTCTTATTTGCTACCAAAGCATTCCATACAGCAAGGGCAATTTCTGCATCTATAGAGATCTGGAATAGCACAGAATATAATGGAATGGCTCCAAATTTGCACCATTATGTGTCATAGAGGATTTTGTGCCTCAGAAACAGTAGACATTTGTTCACTTAATCTTATGAGCGCATATCTAGAGAAATTGTTTTTGTGTGGTGTAGCAAGCTTATTAGCTGCATTATAACTGCAAGCACACAACTTCATGTATGCTAATCTGCCTTGTTTCACTTTATCTCTGGTAGAGATGTACTTCCTTTATTACCAGATTTATACTGAAAGAGTACAAGATTACTGTGAGAAACTGATATTTCTGAATTATTTTTTTAGAATCAAATCTGATTTGTCTGAATTTAAAGGTTTTTCCTCAGGTTTCAGATCTAGATTTTTCTTTCATTTTACCATTCAGTTGGATGTTACCATAACTGAACACTTGGAAACATGGCTGAAAGACGTGTTTTATGTTRACTTTTTGCAATTTACTGTCACTTTCAAATTTACTTTATTTAATGTCTTGCAAAAGAATAATGCCAAAATGAGCTCAAATTTCAAAACATGCACTTTTCCACCAAGACAATCAAATAGCAAAGCATGTCAAAATAGGTTCAGAGAATGAATAATAGCAAAGCTGTGAACAACAGTACACTCCTGACAATATTCAATCTGTTCTTTACAAAAATAAAGTATCCTTAAATCAAAGAAAGCTTTAGCTTCAAGAATAGTGTTTTCATTTTTCTTCAGAAATAAACATTGCTAAACACTTCATATAAGGAAAGGTCAGAGCAACTTTGAAACATTTAAACCATACATGCAACACAGAATTTTAGAAACAATGGTTTACAGTAGCTGTTATTTTTTTCTGAATTCACCTTRTGTCATATGGTATTTTACTTACTTTTCCATCTGTCACTGAATGAAATGACTGTGTCTGATGTGTGATATGACACTTACCAAACCTGTCATGCAACACCTGATTCAATACCATAATGTCAGCTATTAGTTGTTCTGTCAAAAATATCCTGTAGTTGAATTTCTTAAAGGGTCTGATGAACATTACAGAACCCTATTTGTCCTGAAGTAGAATTAATTCATCCCTTCTGTAAAGTGACCAGTTGAAAAGCAACCAAAACAAAGTTTTCTCAAAATGCCATGTTTCTTAACAAAAAAATTCAAAATTAAAACTTAAAAGAAGCACAAAATTGTCGTATGAAAGGTTGCAATAGAATTTTTTTTAGCAAATCCCAYTCCTTTGTACTATGYCTTTTAAAAATAGATCCCTTCTTACTCTTGCGTTCTCGGTCAAGCAAATTTGATGGCATTTTGGGTTACAGAAAAACTTTCATCCAGCATAAAATCTTAGTTCTGTTATCCCAAGGTGCATCTGATTTCCCTCCTCTTTTTCTAATTTTTCCTGGTTTCTACACGTGCAGTAATTTTTCAGGGAACCATTTCATGCTTTCCATTTGTAGGCACTGAAAACTGCACTGTCAATGTTTTTAAAGATATTTCACAGGTTACATATTCCCATCAAAACCAAGGAGCTAAGTACCAGAATGTCTTTGAAAGCAAGATCATTTAAATAATTTATATGCAGATTATTGTGATCCAAGATAACTCTGGAAAATTAAACATATATCACATGACTTATTGTTTGTTGGTGCTTGGCACAGCAATGCCTCAAGATCAGAGATCAGTTTAAACAAGTTAAGTGGCAATGGACAAAACAAATTATGCATCTAAAGCAGTGTAACATGGGGCTCACAGTTCAGATTTTCCTCAGACTTTACCTGACTTGAAAAAGGGGGAAAGGTTGTATAAATTCCTCATAGTTAATCAGGAAAATTTTCGGGATTGGAATACCTTATTCAACAAGGACTTAGGAAGTGATCTCTAAAACTACAGACTCATAATTGTATTTTATTTTTAAAAAGGGAATTAAAACTATGAGAAGGAAAAAGACAATAGTGGAAAGCGGAAAAGTAAAGTGTACTGAAAGAATTCAACATGGCAAAAGGAAAAATATGTCATTCATCCTTTTGTGTTCTTTGATATTATTGTATTTTGCAAGTCCTTTTACAAGGACTTTTAATTTCTAAAAGTATTGAGACTGCCTCTCGCTAAAACAAAAATGTAGCAGAGGACTATAAAGTCACAAATTGTTTGCGAAATGTGAAGACATAATGATAATTTTYTATTTCTCACAGATTGAAAATGAGGGACTTTTCCATGAAATTATCAGACAGCTGGTGCAAAACATTAAGGAGAAATACATATTTATTTATTTATTTTATYACTTACTTACTTATATATTTCTTTTTCTTAGTACACAGCTTAACTGTGGTACTTGTTGATTAGGTCACAGCTCATAAGAGCTACRCAATGGAAGTAAACATCACTAACTCAAAGATGTGGAGATCCCCAGAACTCACACATACAGCACTTGAGAGTATATATCATGGGAAATACTACTAAAGATTCCAGCATACCTCAATATTTCTTCCTCAGCAAATATTTGTGGGCAATATCAGAATATAAACCAAAACTGGATTCCTAGTTTGGCACTGTTTGCCTGATTTATGTTCTTATCTTACTATCCTAACACTGAAAGACAGATACTTTTGAAATATTTTTATATATATTACAGAGTAAATACTAAGCTGCAAATGAAATACTATAGAAGATTTTTTAACTATGTACAGAATAATCTATCTCTGTTGTTTTGTCTGCTTTTTAAGMATTGAGTTGCTTAAACCAGGGTTTTAGGAAATGCATATTAGCCTTCTGAAATCAGTTTAATTTAGAYATAATCTGAGAATAAAACATCTCAATTCAAGGTGGTTTAGTCTGACCTAGAAACCCATCCTATAGGATTAGTGTTTGATATCTTCCTGCTGAGAGTTCAGAAATTATTTGATAGAATTTCATTGTTGCTTTTATCCATTTTCATCCTTKTTCTCTTTCCTGCTTTGCAGCAAATAAGATCTGTGTAAGAGAAATAGAACAAGGGTTACCTTTACTTGTTGCCTGTGCCTGTGGATGTGAATAAATGGGTATATCTAGTCTCAGGAGAACAGGTAATATTTGCAGGAAACAACTTGATTACCTGTGGCTCAGTGGTGAAGGTTTTATTTTGATCCAGTGAAGCTAAAACTGATTCTAAGCCTCTAAGTAGTCCAGTAAAATTTATCAGGAACATTTCAGACTACAGGATTCATTKTTAGAGGAGTCTTGGTTTTCCAGTGTTTTAGGTGCCTTTCTCTTCTATCTTCTCTACTTTCAAAAATTTCACTTGTCTTTCTCTTGCTATTTCCTTTAGTCTTACCCAACATACTTTCTCATGCAAAATWAGCAATGCTTTGTAAAATTGTCTTGAAAAATATACATCTGAACCAAAACCTAAGCAATTTCACCAGTATATGTTGTCAGCCCCCAAGACTGCACAAATCTTTTATAACACATACTACTATTTTTTTATTTAGAAAGGAATAAAGAAATAGCAATGATCTTGAATCTTTCTTTTATGACATCTTAGAGAGAATGGGTGGAATTATATGAAACAAATTCTTATGGCAATTTCTGGTTGTTTTTTTTTTTCATTTTATACACCTAACTCAAATTTCATGTTTTGAACTTCTGTCTCCTGTACATTTACATAAAATGAAAACGCTTTAAAAATGGATCAGCCTATATTATCAAGAATGCAAATAATTAAGCATTGGAGCCTCCTTGATATGTTAACATTTTTATACATTCTTCCTTTTATTGCTATAAAATATTATATTTTTAATGCATAAAGTACCCCATTAAATCATAACATCATTAGTCAYTAGAGCAAGTTTTAACATGTTCTTYGCYTGTTGTTTAATTTTTTGATTTTGTTTGATTTTCTTTTCACAAAATAATTAGCCTACTAATCATGTAGTTACTGTCAAGGTGCGCATTGTACAGATCTTCACCATTATGTAAACACTGTGTTAGTGAACACCGTAATATTTAACGATGTTTGCAGTCTGATCGACTGAAAGAAAAATTTTCTTGGTATTTGTAGCTTCCTTTAAAAATCTCTGCTCAATTTACCAAGCTCCATAAGATTTCTACAAAAATTTTGCTGGAGCATAATTTTCAGTGAAACTGAAATTTTCTTCTAAATGGAAACACAGAATTTTATGAACAGTCTTTTGTAGCCCAAGATCTGGGAAGACTTTCAACACAATATTTTTGTATAGTCAAATCAGTGTATTTCCCTTCAAGTTTCTTAAGTTGGGATCAATATATAAGAAAAAATATCTTATAATTAAGTAGATTAACTAGAATTCAAATTCTTTTTTTTTGGCTGAAAGGCTCATTTATTTATATATTTGTCAGAGAAGTAATTAACTGGTCCCCTAATTTTTTGTCTCTGTAATTCTTTGTTAGTGTACTGTTTGTTTTCTGAAATATTTCTGGGTTTATATTTCAATATTTCTTATCCTAGAGGATTTATTTGCAAACATTTTTTTTATTCCCTTTATTTGCTTTTAAATATTAGGGAAGCACATTCTTGCAAATTCATGGTAGATATAAACCACATTTAAGAATGGCTGAGAATATGCAGTATATGGTAAATCCTACCAAACCCAGTTTGATAAGATTTCTAGATGTCTTTGACTCTTATTTTTGGGGAAAAACAAAATAAAACAAAGAAATTCCAAACCTCAAAAAGAAAGCCTATTAAAAACTCCCTAAATCTCAGATGAAAAAGTGCAGTTCAATGCTACGTTCACACCAGGCCAAGTGGGAAGAGGACTGGTGAATGCAAAAAAGAATGCCTCGCCCTAAAGAGATAATGTGAGTTCTTCAATTCATTTGTGCTCTCTTGACAGATGAAAGGGGGTAATCCAAGGTCCCCCAGAGAACTTCAACCATTCCTCCCCAGTTGGATCAGAAGGGGAAGGAGAAAGTGTGAATGTAAGAGAAAGTCCTGGAAGTAAACAAACCCATCCATCAAATTATATTATATAAAAAGATGCATACACATAAAGTACKTGGAATATATGGCGTTTCTGAACTTCCAAATGATTTCCGCCTCCTCTTCTGTTACTTATTTTAAGTCAGAAAATCCACTTCTTTACTGCTCAATGTTATATCTAAATTTGATTTATTATTTCATATTAATTGATTCATTATATAATTCTGAAAATAAATACTGGACTTGTTGAGAAAAAAATCTTTTACAAATGTAATTGTGCTTATTGTGCAGCACTAAAAAAAATCACAGTATTGTAGTCAAACAGTTTTATATGTTTATTATTTCTTTCTGTTAGCATGATATTTCTCTTCATGATGAACCGTGTTACTACTACAAACAGAAGAAAAAATCCACATCAAAATTGCTGTATAATGAAACATTCAAAAGTTTTTATAAAAATTATGAAGTATCATAATGAAGGTTGTATTTTGCCCAGCATAAAGTGAAATACAATAATCTCTGAAGAAAACCCAATATAATTTTCTAACTGGACATCTTTGGCATGATGTCAGCATCCAAAATGGACATGCTATAATCTGCACAGTTCTAATTACCTTTTAGATGTCTTTGCCTGGTATTGATTGCTGTGCATATTTCTCAACAGATAATAGTGATTTAAAAGGATAATTCCTGATTAGGCCTGTGAAATATTTGTCTTCACACTTATTACCCTAGTTCTTATAATTAAATGACATGATGTTGAATTTGCATGCAAACTTACAYCAATAGAAAGCATAAAATAGGTATTTACAGAAAGCAGCTCTATATTCCTGGCTGTGATATGAAGATAACAAAGGACATAGGATCCTGATCAATCCTCTTTGGTGAAGCCAGTGCAGATTTGGGATCTGGGCAGGCAAAATTGTGTACCTTTGGGGATTTTTTAATTTATTTTTAATTATTATTATTTCATGCTTATATTATGGAATGCCAAATGGCTGGAGCTCTTTTGTCCATCTAGATTGACGACTTTTAAAGAGAACACAATTGGAGGCTTAGTTTTACTGAAGGGCATAGGATAGCAGCATAGTTCAAAGGTCTCTGCTGTGTTTTTTCCAGGTCCCAAGTATAAGATAGGTATAGAAGATTTATTATAGTGACTAAGTAACTAATTATAATCATGTCTAGATAGCATTTGTCAAGGGTTTAATAAAATTTTGAGCAGAACTCCTCAGTTCTCTTATGTTACTATTGTAGTCTAAACAATTTTGCCCTTTTGTTCCTTTCTGCCTATCTCGGGTTCGGKAAGGATTCTTATCACCATGGTACCCTTATTCTTTTCCCAAAAATTAAACAAAAGCATTTCTGAATTATCAAAAAGCAAGTAGCAAAACAAACAAGGATAAATTCTGGCATATAAAAGGAAAATCTAGCAGAAGAGACAGAGAGAACATATTTTTTGTCTCTTATGTTGTGATAATATAATGTTTTTATGCATTTATGATTTTGTTTCCCAAACTGGTTAGATTGATCACAAATCATGCCATAATTGATGTTAATGTAAGCAAATTTCTAATTTTTTTGTCTATTAGGTTGGCTTTGTAAGGCCTTCTTTTTTATGTTTTGAATTTAACTGAAACTTTGGTGAAATGAATAAACAAAATCTGAAAAAAARCAACCTGACTTTCTGTTGCTTGCCACAAGAACACGGGAATGCTCACTTCAACACCTTGAAATGTTTACTCGGTGAAGACTGAGACTCCACATAATTTAAAGAGAAGTCTAAGAGTCCTGTTCACTTTCTGATTCACTCATACAYAGGAATAGGGAGGAATATTTCACAGACAAAAAGAAGCACATGTGCACTCTATAGAGCATATACAGGGAATTCAGCATGTTCYGAACATACCACATTTGATACCTCTTCTATGATCACCTGTACAATGTATGAGCTCAGCTCAGCATCCCTGCACAGACTGCTGGTGTTTTGCAGCTCATCTGATGCATCCTAGGTATGTTAATTTCTTGCACAGTCATCATATKACTAATGTAATTAGTACAAGAAATGTAAAAAAACTTACTTGTAAGTCAAATTTCCAGATCCACCCAGTCAAGATTGCTTTGCTTGTGAAAGAAAAACATGCTAATGTTAGAATAGTGTAATCTTATTACTATTATAATTCTATTGCCAACCACAGCAACACGTGATCATGACAACACATCCTGGCATGCCAAAGCTTCTTAGATAGTGCAAAATAGACATTATCCCCAGTTTTGGAATTAAAAATATTACTAAGTCAAGTGACTATGGAGGAAGAAAAATTGAGTTTCTCCTTGATGTCTCTATGTGCTTGTTTTTCCAGTGTGTTTGTAAATTTAACCAAATAGGTAAAATCAGAGCCATGACAGAATTATAATTTTGTCATTGTGATGGTCTCTTTAGTGTAAAAYCTTCTTTAACTTTTGGAGGAATTGATAAAGAAAACACAAAACTACTATTTCCCTTTCTAATAACTATTTCAAGTTCTGAAAGTTTCAGATAAAAGGTTTCTATTTTATTTCTGTATTTATTTCTGAACTTGGAGAAGGTGCTTGTCATAGCCTTGGACATTGATCAGAGAGAGCTAAGAAAAGTTGACATCATGGTGAAATTAAATTCTTTGCCATTTCTTGACAGAAGGTGACATGCAAGTAAATACTTTTTTTCCRGTTTACCTGATGAAATTTGTCTGGAAATTGTAAGGATTCAACTCCAAGGAAAGTCCAAATTCAAGCTGCTTCAGTGAAAAGGAAAAGCTGAAGGTAAGTCATATGAGTGATTGCGAGATGTTCTGTGTTGCTATTTAAGTATTTTCCATCAGTTAATTGTATTCAACTGAGATGTTTTTGTGCTGAATCTTTTGTAACAAAGGAAAAAGCTCATTCAGATGTTGAGGTTTTTGACACTTGACACAATATTCAGAAATTTTCTTTATATTCATTACTGTAATGTTTAGAGATATTATGTYCTCTAACCCTAACCTGAGCTATATGACTGAAAAAAATGGCTTAAAATGAATCTATTTATTTGGTTGTATAAATTAAATAGTCATATGACTATTCTCCTTGGAAAGTAGAGGGTAAGAATTATATCCTCTCAGAAGTAAGAACATAGGAGGTATGTGTGTCAAGTTTTTTGTTTTACCAGTACCTGCCATGTCATTAATCTTCAGTCTATAAGTATTATTTTTAAAGGGAGGGTTAAAGTTTGAAGGATAGTAAGAAGCAGAAGAAGCAGAAAGAAGCAGAATGTTATACCATGTCAAGTGAGCAACCTGTTTCATGAAGTAAAACAGTCACTTAATTTTTTTTATATTATAAGCTAGCAGCTTTTGCTCAGTTACATACCTCAGCTGACTTAGATGTAAATTGGTATGCTTTAATAACTGGCTTACTGCCATCTATGTTAAGAAATATGTCACCATTATACTTAACATTCATTTCAGGGGAAGTACTTGTATATACTAGATACTATCAGCCTTATAATAACTCATTCTTAGTAAATCTTAGTAGTAATCACACTCTCTGAATACTTTATTGAAAACCAAGATAGTGTGATTGAGACTGGGCCAACCATCAGCAGATGCTATCAACACCCAGTATAGGGAAGACATAATTCAGTCTTTACTAAAGTGTGTATGTATCATATGAGATTAAAAAATAAAATCTGGTGCAAGAATAAATGTAAAGTTCATGAATATTTGCTTGCTTTAGTGTTTACAGAAAATGTCTACTAAAGGGACTTTTTTAAACTGATGTCTCAGCGAATGATTTTTGCTTGCTAAATTCTTCTCCTGCAGAATCAAGGTGCGACAGCACGCACAGTCTTAATTCCAATTCATCTATGCACAATACTAGCTTCAGTTCACCTTCACCRAAAGTGAATATGTAAGGGAATATGTAAGGAATATTCGTAGGTATTTGACTGGAGGAGTTGTTGGCTCAAGACATTTCAGATGCATGTGTATGGGGTAAGGGGAAGGTCGGGCCTTGCCCTGGTGAAGAGATGTACTGCCCACCCCTCGTAGCCAGTATCCCAGCATGGCAGTGGCTGCCAAATCCTGGCACAGCCAAGCTGATGCCTCACACCTGCCCCTGGAGCCTCTGACACAGCTCTTGAGTGGCCAAATGACCAGAAATCCCACCTGGGGGAAGGCCAAGGGGTATTTAAAGTGGAACATGTGACAATCACCTGTATTGACTCTACCCTCACTTGGAATCTCTACCAGCTGAACAGAGTAGGAACCAGGAGTGGTAGCAATGTTTGTTCTTCTCTATATATTTTCTCTTTGTCCTCTTCTTCTAATTCTCTCTTCTTGGAATTTTTGGTAACTTAAAATCAAACAGGCTTAGTGTTTGCTGAGTTGAATGGGTTAATCAATGCTTTGAGAGGTGTTTTATGCTGATTGAATGCTGCTCTAAACTTTTTGTCACAGTTTTCTGATTTTCTAAAGTTTCCAGTAAAATTTTTTGTTGTTTTGTTGCCTYGAGAATATCTCATTCATACTTTTGCTATGTGTCTAACTCAGAGCACATGAACAATCATAAGTCCTTTTAGGTGTCTCGTCGAGTGACGTTTTAGGGCCCAACAGTCAGCCTTGCTCACTTGCAGTTCATTCTTATCTGCAACCTGCAAGGAGACTTGCTGCACCAAATTAAGTGGAAATCTTATTTAAACCATCTACTTCACAACCTCAATGTGCAACCTATGCCAGTCACTCTCACAGTAAAAGAAAAAAGTATTTTCTGATGTTCAGACAGCAACTTCTGTGTTGTTTATTGACGTCTGAGTCAGTATTGACCCATGAAATGCACCACCAGTTACTGGTCTTGGTTCCTTCATCTGGTTCCTCTAGGCACAACTGTTCAGTCCATTTTTAATTCACTTCACGACTGCTCACCCACCCCACAGTTCAACAGTTTACCTGTWATAAACATGTGGTATGTTCAATTTGCTTAAGTGTTCTTAAATATTTACATTACCTGGGGTCAGTCTGCTGTGAAAACACACAGGCAAACATATAAGTGAGAAAGCATTGTGGGCGGCTCATCTGGGGTCTCTGTCCCCTTGCTTGACTGCTTCATTTAAGCTCAGGCCCTTGCTCTGTCCTTGTGTGCCCAGCACTGCACCCACTGATGTGGAATCACTGACTTGTCTTCCTGGCCTCCTTGGGTCAGAGTGTGATCTCAGACCGGCATTCTCACCATAGACATGATAAAAGTTGTCTGACTTACATGATAAAGGCTCCCTGACTCTTCTCTTCATAAACACTTCTCTTTAGCAGGCCCTTTAAAGATTTGTAAAGGTATTGTGAACAAAATCATAAAAAGAGATTTGATGATGCACTGGGATTTTGTCCTTTAACAATTTTTGGCTAGATGTTTGAGCATTCAAGTCCTGCTTTTACAATTCTCTATGGAAAAAATCCCAGCAGAGTGGCCATTCATAAAAAGGGACAATATTTCCAAACATTCAAATGTCTAGTTTAATTGGTCAGATTTTTGAAAAGTGTAGGTGAAGTGATATCAAGCACTGTCCCAGCATATAACCACACAGTACTATAGCAGATCTGAAATTCAGATCTTTTATTAAGTGCCATTTAAAGTATAATGCCTGGTTAGCTTGAGTAAGCAGCAAATATTTTCTGCCTGGCACTAAAGTCATACTGCCTTTCTCAATTGAAAGTTACCCAGCAACACTTCTTGATAGAAGAGAATTTACCTGGCACTTGATTGCAAGGAAGATGCAGCTGYTGTACAAGTGAATATTCTAAATAAGATACAAGAAGGTCATTGTGATTTCCTCCATTTTATTAAAGGAAAAACTCGAAGCAGAAAATGACAAATAGTTTGCTCAAGGTTATCTGGCAGTTGCAGATCTACAAAAAAAGCTTAAGCCTTCTAAATCTCAGAAAAGGTGAAGACAAGATTGGTTTCCTCATGGAATGTCCTGCACCTTCATTGGAACTATTTCTGAAATAAATGAGAAAAAAGGAGTACTTGTTAGAAATAAGGCAGCAATTTCCCCCCTGCCCACTTAAATATTCTTTGCATTTCTGAGTACTCAGTAATTATTTTTTCCCCCCTCAGGCATTCTTTTCTGGAAAAAAACAAAAAAACAAACAAACAAAAACCCAAACAAACAAACAAAAAACCCCAAAAACCCAATGTTTACTATATTTAAAATATTTTTCCATTTGACATGATATCTTTAAGAGGAATGTGTTGCACTTGCGGCATTTTTATAAAAAAGCTCTTCTTGTTTATACAGACATTACAGTACTAGTGTCTGAAATAAGCTTTTTGACCACTTCTCTTGTATTTAGAACCTCAAATTATAGTGAGTTATAATTTGACATATGCTTCATTGTAATCTAGTTTAAATCTCATTTTAATCAAGCCTTTATTACTAGAAACATTTTCTTTATTCATGATAATCTAAAGAAGACTGCTTCACGGGCTGAAATGATCTTTACTGATGTCCTTTAGTACTTGAAAAAAGTATCTGTTTTGGAACTGCTGAAGAAAATACTTAAATCCATTGTCTGAAAAGTGGTATTTTTGGGGTTTTATATAAAAATTTGGGCTAATTTTTTGATCTGAAGTAAAATTATTTCTTTTCCTGTCTGAGTCTCTTTCTACCTCTCCCATGTTAACAATCTGTCTGCTTTCTTTCTCTCATCTAATCTCCTTTCTCATATATTTTTTTCTCTACCACAATGATAAGCTTTTCTGTGCAGTAGTCAACTGAAAATGTGAATTTCTTTCAGCCGTATATCAAGGACCACGAAGTTTCCATTCTTCCAGGCTTCAGATTTTCATGACATTCAGCTCCAGTACCATAAAAGGAGCTGTGAATAGTGTAAGATTTGATCATCTGAAGGTGCTTGGAAGTATAGTTTTAAAATCATACTCAGGATCCTTGCAGGAGACTGGCTTACGAACCTGAGGTAGTTTCAAGCAAAAGTTTGTGCATATGCACTACATCACACAGTTGCAGAGCATAARATTGACATATGAATTTATTAAATATCCATTAAATATCTTGCATGTGCAGATCTTTGATAAAGATGCCTGATTCACTGGGCATGCACTGAAGTGTTTCTGCCTGCACAGATAGTATGTGTATTTGGGATTATTGCATGGCAATTCCAGTTGAAAAAAAGAGGGACTAAATATACTGAAGACTTAAATTACTAACTGAAGAAATCTACTTGCAMTCCTCAAATCTTTGGATGGCATCAGCTTTTAACTGCCTTCTCAAAATCTGTGTCAAGTTCCTAATGAGATAAAACTTCCTAAGTCTGAGTAAACTAYATATTTGGATCAGCTCACACTGCTTGCTTTGGGTTTTGAGTTTCTCTGACATCTTTATTCTTTTCTTCACATGTATCTCTATATTCTCTATGCAAGAAATTTCCAAAACCCTACTTTCTTCAACAGTGTTTGCTCTATCCACTTCTCAGATCACTGAAGTCTCCAGGCTTCTCTGATCCTGCAGTTTCTGAGATAAATACTACATGAACACCAGTCTTGCTGACCCTTTTTATCAGAGCTCCCAAATGAGAGTATTACTTTATTTTTTTTCTCCAAARTCCTTTGTGTGTCTGTGATTGTGTCTCCAAAACCCTGAAAGCAGGATTATCAGTTAACAGGACAATTTGTTCAGCAGTAAAATGATGAAATAAGACACAGTGAAAATATTGGAGATAGATGGTTATCTTACTGTAAGGGCTAGTGAAGGATAAAAGACGCACTTTCAGTACCAGCACAGAATTAGGGGGAAATGCATTAGATTGATAATATTAGTCAATATTTCACTGATATATCTCAATTATAAATTGAAATTTGCTATGCAAATAATTACAAAGCATATAAGAAAAGGATCCCCAAAGCGGGAAACTGTAAATAAGTAACTTTATAAAATAAACTACTTAATACTCCTTATTTCATTGTGATTTCAATGACAATGAAGTCCTTTTGTTCCTTTCAAGCAGCCTAACTCCAGGACCTTGGAGATCTGACTCTGGAGAGGTTCTAATGAGACCTGTACTGTACATCAGTGCTATGAGTTAATTGAGCAGTTACTAGGAGATGTACAATAGTAGGCACAAGTTTTGTTTCCAGATTAATGTACAATGTGTGTACTGTTACTGACAGAAATATAGGCAATTTTTCATGGCRATTAGGCTTTAAAACCATTTAACTAGTCATTGAAAGGTGAAACAAAAAGACCTATTTAGCCCTCAATTTTTTTTCTTGATAGGGATAAATGAAATAAACAGACATTTTCCCATCAATAGCGTATTTGGAATTGTTCACTCAATATGGACTTTAAAGGGCCCTGAGGAAAATGAGATCACTTGTGATGATCTCTTGTTTACATCAAGCCTGACCAAGTCATAAATGATTCTTCTATAAGACTTACAGATAATGTATTGCTGGTCTCTTTATTAATATAGTGCTTTCAGATGGTGACATACAAACAGTAAAGCCTACAACTTCTCCATATCTGTGTGAGACCCATGATAGTGGGTTGTTTTCATTTACTTCAGTTTTCTGTTTTAACCATAGTATACAAGGTATTAAGAAAAATAAAAAAGAAAAAGTAATACAACACTGTTCTACCTGTTTGGTTTAAAGCTCTTGTTTACTTTTCATTAAGCTGAGCAGCTAAAGGAAAAGAAAGGAAAAAGACATTTCTCATGTTAAGGTTTTACAGTTACTATCAGTGATATTGTTTTCTTGCTTAGGATCAAATTAACGTAAAGGAACACGTAAATTTCCATTGAGGCTGAGAAACTCATAGGAAATTCTCTGAGAATACCACTAAAATAAAACATAAATATTCATGGAGTGAGAGGTGTTACATTGCTGATATGGATCCTGCCATGGTAAGCATTCTTCAGAGCTTTATATTTCCAAGACTACAGACAGCTTTTAAAGATGTGAGATAAAGTATGATTTTGGCTTCTTGGCTTTTCATTTTATTTTGTTTCCTTTTGAGTGATTTATAGCTATTGTGCCAGTCTATCCACAAAACTAGCTTTACTGAATCATACACATAATTGTAAGTGTTCRCAGAATCAGACTTACATAAGCAAAATGCTTTTATTTGGAATTGCTTGATGTGATGAAGTCATTTATTCAACCCMTGTATAAGTGAGTTGACCAAATTCATCTCCAGTATAAGTGGGTATAAATCAAAATTAGTCATTGGAATTGMACCAACTTTCATCAATGCTGAATTTCTCTCGCTCTGTCAAGGAGTGGTTAAGGTTGATTCAGTGTAAGTAGTTTAACAGCATTGATCCAGATAAGATGAATAACACATCATTACATAGAAAACTAAGAATACATCCTGSTTCCAGCTAGGGTAGAGTTAATTTCTTCTCACTACTTGTTACAGTTTTGGATTTGGAATTAGGATAGTGTTGATAACACAGTAATGTTTTGGAGTTTTTTTGAGCTGTGTTTTTCCTAAGTCAAAGACTCTTCCTTTCCTTGTCTCACGATCTGCCAGTAAGGAGGTATGCAAAAGAAACTGGGTGGGAGCACAGTGACTCAAACTAACCAAAGACAGAACACAGAGACACAGAACATCATGCTCAGTGTATAAACTGGGGGAGAGCTACCCAGGCGAGGGGGCCAATCTGAGTTCAGGGTGGGGGATCTGACATCTGTCAGTGCATGGTGAGCAGCTGCACTGTGCATCAATGGGGTTTTTCCCCCTTTCTATTATTACTATTATTATCATTATTATTATTGACAATCATTATTGTATTTCACTGTATTTTCAATTATTAAACTGTTCTTATCTCAACATCCAAGTTTTACTTTTATTCTCCTCCCCATTCCACAGGGGCAGGGGGGAAGAGAGGAAGAGTTAGTGAGAAGCTATGTGGTGTTTCATTTTCGTCTGGGCTTAAAATCACAACAGAATACCTGCAAAATTACAGCTTAATATGTGAAAACTCATAAGAAAACACATTTTTTTACCCATAACCATCAAATTTACAGGCATTGCTTAATCTTAAGATCAAGGCCCTTTCCCCCTCCCCCCAAAAAAACCTTTACAATTTGTTTTTCTGTGCTCAAAATCTAGGATTTACAAAAATAAGTACTCATCAATTATATGTCTTATGGTTTTTCCTAAGAGTGTTTAATTTTTCCACTCTATATTCTCTCCTGTGATATACACTGAAAGTGAAAGTGTGCCTGTGCATGCATTATGCAGTATGGGAAAATTTGTCTCAGTATTTGGAGAATTGGGGCCACAGTGGTGGAATTTCTTTTAGGAATGTGTTTGGTTTAGAAGAGTATATGGATGTAAAATTATAGAAAAAGGTTAATCAACTATATGCTATGAATATGGAATTGTGCTAGCTATAGGAAATCAAATCTGATTTAGTTAACAATAAAGTAAATTCCATTATTGCACATATTTTTCCCTAAGTTAGGGAAGGGATACTACTCAACTTCCAAATAGAAAAAGAAAAATTTTATCCCTACCCTATGTATTCAAATTTCAAACCAAGAGAGACGACTTCTGTGCTTTATGATAGGAACAAGTAGTGCAACAGAAACAATACAAARGTTCTATACTGGGAGAGAAATCATCTGTGAATGTTAATGCTAGAAGCATATATCAGTTTACTCTACAGTTTTCCAGATGTATTAATTTCCCAGATGACATTGTTAGATGTTTTCTATTACTTGCTGAGGGAAGCCAGTAGCTGAAAAATATATTTACAGAATTTGCATTGAAGAAATTTTCTTCCTAATATTGTAAAGTAATTACTTCTTGTTTAAGCAAGTCTTGAGGCAGAAAGCTCTAGATGCGATATTATGTGTAAAGATAACTATTGGTTAGCATGAAATATGCATTCACTCTATTAATGCAAAGTGGTAAGTAAAAGAGAACTGTATCATAGTAGAGGCAAGGGGAATATTATATAATGTACATGTCTACAGAGACAAAGTAATTGTATTGCATGCATTGAAAGCAAGCTTTCCCTCCCAATTAGAGAACTCCTCCATTACAGCATTCTGCTTACAAGACTAGAAAGACATACATTTTATTGAGTACCTAGCAATAACATATTCTTGCACTCCAAAATTATTGGACTGGCAAAATGTTGTTGGCATGAGATTATGTACACAGTACTGATCATCAGGGATATCCAGGGAGAGGTTGCCATCCCTGTTATTAGCAACATACCATCTTTTTTCTGCAAGTGCAATGACAGAGCAGARGAGAAAAAGGAACATATGCTAAATCACAGACCCATGGAGTGAATGAGTTTATAATACAGACAAGGCAGTGGTTAATTTCTTCCCCAGTGGGGAAAAGAGGCCAAGATGTGGAGATGGTCACACGAGAGGTACAACACATCTGTGAGAGGCCAATGGGAAGTATCACAAATTTTCTTGCACAAGGTGCCTGGTCCATTGGAATAGATCTGGCCATGTAGGCTTGCATTCACAGACTTTTCTGTCTATAGTGTTTTCTCACCGTGAATTTCAGGAGTAGAGGTGTGCAGCTGAGGAGGAAAGAGTGAAGGAATGTGGCCATGATATTTCAAAATTAAGTGACTGATGAAGTTGCCAACTACCTTTTAGCTTTTAATACATGTTCAAGAGACAAACAGAGTGTTTTAGTGTTCCGTGAGTTCTCAATAAAGTAGAATACAATCACTTGTGTCACAGCAATATTTAGTGGCATTGCTTTACATCTATCATGATTATCCTTGCAGTGTAGAACTGTGTGCCACAGCCACTTACAACTCAGATGTCTGGGGGGGCTGATTTCCATGATCCTTGTATTAATGTTGAAATAGGATAAGGAGTAACAAGGATTGCTAATCACTAAAATATAAAAAATCACAATTTCTTTTTACCTTAATTCTCAGATCAATCCATTCTTCAGTTCCAAGGAACATGAATAACATATATCAAAAAACAGCTGCAGGTGTTTATGTTGAACAGATATTTATATTACTTTTGAGGTGACTATGTTGCATTTATATTGAGAGAATTCCATTCTCTCTTTTTTTTCTTCCTAATCACCTATTTTATTTTAATCTATTAACGTGAACTTCTAACAGCCATGAGTTAAGTCCATTTCCTCTACAAGCAATCATCATCACAATTCCTCATCTCACCTACACACTTCTGGCTTTTACTGATTGACACGTGTGAAATACAAACTTACTCTCCTGAGCTTTTAGTACTTCCTAGAATAATTTTTAGGATTTAGTTGAAAATAACACAGTATTTTATAATCAAGTAAATCCTACAAGAACAAGCTGGGAGACAGGCTTGCTAACATTCGTTGATCTTCTTCGGAAAGAACTGGAATGATTCAGTGCATCCTCTGCTGTAAACCATCCGTAACTGGGTAGAGTAGAAAGCTTTGCTATGGAGAAATAGGATTTAGACTGTAGACCTAGAGGCACTAAGAAAACAATCTTAAAGGCAGAGAAAAGTGAGAGCAGATTTGAACAGAAATTTGTTGGGGTTTTGTGGATTTCTTTCCTGGTAGTATCTGAGCACAAGAAGAGAATAAGAATAGATTCTGATTACCACAGCAGCTGTATTTTYAAAGCATGCTAGGAAAATTATCTTACATGACAGATATGTTATGGAAGTATTATATTTTCTTACATATTTGTTTATCAGTATGAAATAAAGATAGAGTTGTGAAAGAGAAAAGCAAGCAGAAGTTTCCCTGCATTAAGATCCTCTTTTCCGTCCCTTGAAACAACACCTGCAATTCAAACATATACTATTCTATCCTGTAAAAGACTGCAGTCTAAGTCTTCTATTCAAAAGATGGTATTGTAGTTGCACTGCAAAGTTGGTCCAGGCTGAGTACAGTACTCCAAAGAGGTCTTCTTTGAAGTATGTTTATCCAAGATGCACCTCCTGTCCTGTGGCTTCTATATGCTCATTTATATAACCCACTATGGTGCTTTCTTTTTTCACAGGACTGTTGACTCAGCTTGCGATCCATTAGAAGCCTGACTGTTTTCTCTAAAATTGCTTTGCAGAAAATTCTTCCCAATCATGAGCCTGGTAGTCAATTACTGCTGCCCATTTTTTGCAGTTGTACATGTCACTGTTAAATATCTTTTTCTTCTGCTCCAAAAAGGATATTTTAGTCTTAAAACTCTGAAGTTTGTAGTTTGTTTCTTTTTCTTTTTTTTTTTTTTTTTTTTTTTTTTTTTTTTTTTTTTTTTTTTTTTTTGACAGTGTGGACTAGATTAGCTCAGAAGCTTAATTAATAAATATGTCTATATTATACTTGTTATCATCCAGACCATTAGCAAAAATTCCAGATCATATGAGTTCTGAGTGAATCCCCATGAGACTAGGCAGTGGACATATATAAAGATTTTGTCCAAATTTCAAGCAGAATGGTTTTGCAGACAAGGCTGAGTATGTGATACAAATTTGTGCCTACAAGACTGAAGTAAAGACTGGGGATATGTTTTTCAGAGTAGGATTACTGAATTGTATATTTTTATTATTTTAAAATATTTTTAACAGAGTGCCTTAAATAATTATAGCTCAATCTGTAAATTACTTTATCCTTTTATGCATGTATCTTGCTGAAAAAATACAGCAGGATGCATTGATAAACATATGGCATACGTATATAAAAATGAAACTCATGAACAATGTGTAAAAATGGGGAACAAAACCCACTAGTAGGACATGGAGCTTAGTTTCATACAGAGGAAACATGAAAATTCCATGTAATATAACAGCCATCTATCTTATTTCATTATTCTTTTGAATAAGTTGAATTTCAAATTTATTAAAATCATTTACATCATTATATAAGTTTGACATTACATATACTTTCCTGACTTTATTGATTCATATAACTTGCAAGTGCCTGCCATGAAGAAGACCATGCAATTTTAACAGTCAAGTAAAAAGATGGATTCAAATKTCCTCTTTCTAGAACCATGTGTACACCAATTCACATAAAGAAAGCAGATGCTCATTTGTATCACTCTGTTAGTATTGGAGGGACAGGGACAAATGGACATGGAAATACAAGAGTGAGCACCACAAATTAACTGTTAAAAAACCTGATTCAAGAAAAGTTTCCATGAACAGTAGAAAATATTCAAGTATATTGCCTCTCTTGTCAGTAGACATAAGTTTACATGGGAATTTTCTTCCAGTTTACAGGAGGACCAGAAGCGAAATAACAACAACAACAGCAGCAATAATAATAATAATAATAATAATAATAATAATAATAATAATAATAATAATTAGAGTAATATAATCCCCACAACTCTTATTATTCAACTTATCATAAAGGACAGGGGAGAAAATTGCATCCCTCATCTTAAAGTCCCACATTCTTTCCCCAAGATCAAAGTAATTGTTTTTGAGAATGTGGCTCACTTTCAATATGCCCTTGAAACCCCACCAAATTATTACCATGAAGTCAATATMTTATTCTGATACTCTAAAAAAAGKTATTACAACCAGTTATTACACCACAGAAAATTCTTGTGATATCATTAACCCTCTTCCACAAATTTGGAAATTTAAAGTCAGATAGATAAAGTTTTTTTGACTGAGTTCAACTTGAAAATCACTCACAGACCTCTAAATATCATTTTTATCACCTCTCAGTCTTCTGCTCACATCACTGACCCTAAAAACAAACTGTTTATTGCCACTTAAAAAGTTCTATAAATAAATTTACTRAACCCTTGATTTATACTGCTAAATGGGAGAGTTAATTGGGATGTAACTGGTTGCAGTATCTTGTCTTTAAGTGTCAAAAGGAACTTTCCTTTAAAATACTTTTCAAAAATGGAAGTTACTTGCATTAATCTAGTCAAATTCTGCTTTGTCTGATACTTGATTGGAAAAGAGTACTCCTATTCACATTTATTTTAGTCAGATGTCTGTAGATAACAGAAAAGAATTAAGCTAATTTTATCTCACTTTGATATCTCTATGTCCTGCATAGTTGGGTAGCTATTTTGTTCTACTCACAGTGGAAGCAAAATATTTACAGTAGTGATTGTAGAATGAATATACTACATTTCAGTGTGTGATCATGATCGCCTCTTTATTAATTCTGAAAGGCCTAGCTAAGGACAAGAACAGAACTCCACCCACCCCAAAAGAAATAAACAGAAATGAAAAATATGTTTCTRACCAAAGTTTAAAATAAGTTCTTTCCATTGAAAACACTTTTTTTTTAATTGTGGTAACAAGATCTTGAATCAAAATAGTGTTTATTTCATTAGGTAAGACATGTACTTTCACTCTTCTTTAATATGTAAATAAACATTGATCACTACATGTTGAAGCTGGCAGTGCTTAATTTCTTTCTCAATGATGAGCGACAAGTTTCGTTTTTATCATAGAATCAAAGGTGACTTGTTTCTTTTTTCCTCTTGACAGGAAAAGAATTGTTTGTATTATGAATATCAGTGGGATGCTGACAAGTGAAAGAAATTGCYAGCTTTCAGTAACTCACTAAAACAAAACCAGAACTGCCCTTGAAAGATACAAAAATAGAATATATCCTTTTACTTGACTGTTAAAACTGCATTGTCGTTTTCATGACGGACACCTGCATGAAATCTGACTAAATAAAGGCTGTAAAATGCTTAAGAGCATAGACATGTCTCAGGAAACTGTTTCTGTGTGATGTGAATGCTGGTCTAAACCCTTCTCCTTAGGAACTTATATTTGATCCCTAAATGTGGGTAGAATTGAAGTTGTTCTGAGATTGCTCAACCCTACAAAATAATTATGTTGACTCTTCATCATTAGGCACAGTAGGTTTTGCAAAATTTTTTGAGTACTTATTGTAAAGAATCATGTTGTTGGACTCCTATATGGCAGGAATTCTTAATGGAAATTTGAGAGATAAAGGATTACAAATCCAGAACTGTCAAAGAAATAGATGGAATATCACTTGTTGGATCACTTATACAGTGACTTTCAAGCTGCAGAAATGATTCTGGTAAAAAGAAAATGATACATAAATGCATTCTTAAGAGTATAGAATTATTTTTTTATTATTTATTTTTCTAGTTCTAGACCTAGTAAAAAGGATGGTCTTTTTTTCAGTTTCACTGTGTTTCATAGAGAACTAAGCTAAAGCATTGGTGTCACAGCTGTCAAAATTTTCAGGGGTTGCCAACAGGCCTAGACTCTTCATTGTTGTCCATGTCATTGAAAGGACCAAATAAGGTGTTCCCAAAGCAAAATCAATATGTCACAGATAGGTCACTGTCATGACTACAACAACGAACAATTTACAGTAGGTGACCCAATAGCTAAATAAAATACTGAGACATGGACCATTTTCCACTATTTCTAATTGYTTCAAGATATACTTGAGAGAGAATATGCAACATTTTGTGTACCTAGTTTCCAAGAAGATAATGAAGCTTAAAATTACAGGTGTTGTCTGATTTTAATTTAGCATAATTTTGAGTAGTATGTCTTATCACCCTTAATGAAATTACGTAATGTAAACTGATTTACAGTCTATAGGTATCAATTATGTTTCCTCTACAAAATGTGGTGCTCTTTGAGTATATTCTTTCTTGTACTTCTTTTCCAATACTAAAATATCACTTTTTATTAATTAGCATTTACTATTTTATTAATTACTATTACTATTATCAGGTTTCTACCTGAGAAATCTTTGGATGAATCTTGCATAAGCTCCTTTACTTCAGATATTGTGGTTTGGAAATTTAGAAGAGTTTTTTAGAGATAAATGGCATGCTTTGAAAAAAACCCAGAAGATTTCAGTGAACTCCAAGAAGCAGCTGTCCATTAAGCTAAGACAGGATCMACCTCTTTTCTCAAAGATCAAGGTTCCTGGAATATTGACAGCTTCCTGCCCTTTCCTCTTCCTTTCTGCTTCTTTGTCTCCTACAACAGCTGTCTAGGCATGCTAGTTCCCAGAACCACCAACCCCTTTTCTCTCTGCCAAAGCTGTCTTTCCAAGGTAATGATGGATACAATGGTCATCTTCATTAGATATAATTTATCCAAAGGAATTTCCAGGGCAGTCTGGATACTGACAATGAGATTGATGTCTGAGATTGATGTCTACAAAATAGGTCTTGATTCTTAGAGGGCTAAGACATGCTAATACTGCTTTATGGATGTAAAACCAGATTTATAAAACTGGATTTTATCCAGACAATCCAAAGCATGAGGAGGGAGAACCAGTTTGTCTGCAGGGATTTGTACAATCATGGTCACAGAATGCAGAAGTGAAAACACCACTGTTATCACTGAGCCCTGTGATACCCTTCAGCCATCATGGATAGACCAAACCCCCAAAATTCTTTTCTGTTATCTACAGACATCTGACCAATACAAGGATAACAAAATCTCCTAAAATACATTTCTATTAAATCCTACAAACTAATGGGAAAAAAAATTGGAAAAAAAAATTCATCCTTTATTTAAATCATTGAAGTAATGTTTTGCCTTTATGTAGGCAATAAGCATATTTCTTACACTTACATCTGTTTATGGAGCTCAGCTGGCATAATTTAAACTCACAGTAAAATATTTTATCAAGTAATTTGGAGGACAAACAAGTTGCCATTTTAGAATATTTGCTAAATTATCACTTTACAAGCAAAATTGAATTCTTATGATTTCTAGGCCATTCTATTTACTTGAAGATGTGTGAAACAGTAACATTTAGCATATAGGAATATGCTGAAAGCACAGGAAGATGGCTAAAGGGAAAARAAGGAGCAAAGGGATACAAAAGAGCAATTGACCCAGTTAGTACACCAGATGAGGTCCAATGTTACTCACTATATCTCATAACAGTTTCATCTGTGCACTCTTTAATACTGCTGAGACAGAAAAAARGCAAGGGAAATAAATTATTTTCTCCAGTAAAATACTGATTTTGTTGGACTTTATGATAAAAATCAGTTCTTTAGGAAACACAGAATCGCCTCCAAATATATATGTATTTCACATTTCAGCAACAAAAAGAAACATGTWACTTAAAACATGATGTGAGAAGGAGCCAATTGCCATATTTCGCTAYGTAACACAAATTATGTTCTCACAAAACTTGGAGTTACACTGAGTTATTCTTCCTGTGCAAAACAGGTTTTAATTTGCTTTTTTTCATGGCAGTTACATACCCCAGAAAGCATAGCACTGGATCCTAAGTTTACAGAAATTGTGCCAGCAAATATCTATGTTATCTTGTGACATAGCTAAGTAACAAACTAAACATACAGAACCCTGTATTTGCAAACACCAAAGTGTCTCTCCTTATTGCCCTAGGGTGACTTTATGATGCTTGTATCCCCAGTCACCTGTTCTGCTTATGCTGGTATTSAGTTTTGTGCCTTCAAGGCTGTTTCCAAGAGTGAAGGGAGGAAAAGAAGCCTGCAGTTTAGTTTTCAGGAACTGCACTCACTGCTCTGCATTCCTTCTCATGGATTGTGGTGTCTGCAGCAGAGACAGCTCTCCTTTGATTTTAGTTACTTTTTTTAGCTAACTGAGGCAGAGAAGCTGCCCAGATTGTGGCTTTTCTTTTTCCTAGAACTCTTCAGGCCTGCTCTGGACCAAAAACCCAGAAGAACACTGGGAGTTCACACCTGTGACCCGCCAGGGCTCGGGATGTGGCATTTTCCAGCGCAGGAGGGACTGATAAGAGGCTGAGTGAGATGAGCTACACCCCACTAAAAGGACTCTCTCTGAATTTGCCATCTCTTCAGAACAGCAAGAGGTTTCACTGTTTAATATTATTCATTTTTAATGTGTTTGAGTACTGTGCTTGTTAAATAAACAATTTTTTCCACTTCTCTCAAAGGAGACTGGTTGGGGAGGGTCTGCTGCAATCTGCTTTCTAGAGGAGACCACTTCAGAAGTTTCCTCCCTGAATTTTCCCTAAACTAGGACACTTATCTACTTACAGAAATCTATCACACAAAGGACTTTTTTGCTACAACTTTTTTTCTAGATAGCGTGAAAGCAAGAAATTTCTGACTTGTTATCCATATTGTACTGGATGTTCTTATCCAGATGTTGGTAGCAGGGATGCTGGAGACATCTCTAAGAGGTGGCCAGGGCTGTCCTGTCCTGGGCATAGCTGGTTCCACAGGACCCATCACAAGACACAGCCGAGCCCATCAGCCATGCTGGTGGTGCCTCTGTGAAAACATTTTTAGGAAAGGTCAAAATGCTACCCAGTCAGTGAGGAATGAGGGAAAACCTGTGAGATAGGCATGTCCATGAACATTATGGCCAGAGAAAATGGAAGGTGAGGACACCAGATCAAAGATACCCTTGCAGTTCGTGGAGGACACCAGAGTGGAGGAGATCACATGGAGGACCCCATGATGAAGTGGGTGGATTTCCCTTGAAGTAACTGCAGCCCATAAARGACTCATGTTGGAGCACAGAAAAAAAATAATAAGAACAGAAAGGAGCAGTTATGGCTGACAACACACCCCCATTTCYCATACCTTCTGTGACACTTGATGAGGGAGGAAAAGGAGTGAGGAATTAAGTACTTGACCTAGAAGAAAGCARAGATAGGGAGACGTTTTAATTTTGTCTTTGTCAGTATTCAACTCCATTTCAACTGACAATAAATTGAATAATTTTTCTCCAAATTCAGTCTGTTTTGCTCATGACAGTGAGGGGTAAGAACTTCTTTTCTTTATCTCAACCCAGGAGCTTTTCTATCTTATTATTTCTGCCTATCCTATGGAAGAAGGGAAGTGAGAGAACAGCTGGATGGGTTTTGTTCAGCCAGCCAAGCTCAAACCMCCAAACCTACAGCAGATTCTATTGTACCTTACGGGACCTTGCTGGTTTTTTTCCTTCTAACGTTTTCATCCAAATTTAGTCCTAGTGGTTTCCAGCATCCTGCTGCAACCTTCTGCAGATTCTCAGCAGTATCACCTCATCAACTACTAGTTTGAAGGGTAAAATTGTCACTTATGTTTCACAACACCACTTTCATCAGGCTTTTAAATGCCATTTAGGAACATTTAAAGAATCAAGTTATAAATCAGATTTTGAAAGGTGAGAGAAAAGAATATGATAATTTATTGAAATAAGAGTCAATAAAAATATYTCACTGTGAAATAGGATTTAAAACATGTTGTTTTATTTTGAAGAATAATAATAATAGCAAAAATATAACATTTCTTTATTTACAGTGGAGATAGGCTTTTCCCTAAATCAGCACTACATGATAAACCTGAATTGCTCTTGCTGACAGTGAAATTATGGTGTATCAGTGAGTTATAAAAACAGAAAACTTTTTTAACTAGGTTCTACCTTTTTGCAACAAAGATGAGGAAAACAATATACTTAAACTATATGAATTTGCAAACACATCTGCACATAATGGMAAACACTGGAAGTGGTACATGGAAGAGAAACCCAGAAATAATGCAAAATCACTGATCTCCAATTTTCTGATTTGTAAACATTAATGGCAAAGAATCAGCTTACATTCATTGTAAAAGTATTCTTATATATAGCTGATTCACATTTTTATTTTTATTAGTAACAATATTGACAAAACAAGACCTCTTCTTGATTGCAAGCTCTTGTGAAAAATGATATTGCAACAATACCTGATTCTGGAAACCCCTAATTGTCAGAGGAAATTAATGTCTGAATTCCATTGTGGGCTGCCAGAGTAGAATGAGAAAGTGTTGTGATTTAACCCCTGCTGGCAGCTAGGCCCCACACAGCCACTCACTTGCCTGCCTGCTGYGGGTTGAGAGAGGGAACATGARCAGTARAAGTGAGAAAACTCTTGGGCTGAGATAAAGATAGTTCAATAAGTACAACAAAAGCCATGGAACCAAGAAAAGCAAAATAAGGAATTTCTACCACTTTCCATGGACAAACAGGTGTTCAGCCACCCCCAGGAAAGGAGGACTCCATCGCATAAGAGTAACTTGGGAAGACAAAAGCCTGAACACACTAAGCATGATGCCGTATCCTTTAGATTATCCCTGGAGTCAGTTGGGGTCAGCTGCCCTGGTTTTGTACCCTCCCAAATTCTTGTTCACTCGGAACCTACTTCCTGTTGGTGTRGGGTGAGCAGAAAAGGCTTTTACTCTGTTTAAGCACTGCTCACCAGTAACTAAAACATCTCTGTGTTATCTGCACTGCTGCCAGCGTAAACTCTCAATTTATCCACATACTTGCTACAGCTAAGAAAATTCACCCCAACCAAAAGTAACACAGGAAGCCACCTAGTAAGTGACATGAAAATGGTTAGAGACAAAAGAGCTCCACAACTGGGGAAAAAAAAAAAAAAAGATAAATTATTGTCTAAGAGAAAGTATCACCTAGGRATCAAAACAAAACTGAAGGATTTTTCAGTTTTTCCTCTGTCTATTTTGTGTTTCTGCTTCTCATTAAACTGAAATTGGGTCATCTGCTCATCTCCTGAAGTCTGGTTAAATATGAAGGAACCACAGTGATTTCCTTTATACCATCAGTGATTAAAAGATCTGTTAATTAGCTAATACTAATTAGTCCAGAAATATATGCAAAAACACTGGCATTGAAGTAAAAGATAGATCAAAACTTCATAGTTATTTATAAAGTGTTGGGGGTTGGGTTTTTTTTATTTCTTTTTTCTTTTCTTGTTCTCAGTGGAATTTTTTCCCATTGTGTTGCTAAGAAGCACTGATGGCTGGGTGCTTGAGAAGGGGAGGGGAAACTCTTACTCACTGGACCTGAGCCTTCAAGGACAGCAGTGTAGCTGCTGCTTGGGGAAAAGAACTCACTCCGGCTACAGAAGTCCACGTTGGTCCTGTTTCTTCTGGTGTGGGGTGAGCCTCTGCTCCTGGGAGCGGCCACTGAACTGGGACCTTGCTACCGCCTGCCTTGCTGGAGGAGGGGCTGTCACCGTGCTGGGAGTGGGGTCACTGTTGTCCCACCCCCCTGTTGCTTCTTCAGCACTGCTTGGAGGTTTTTGCTACTCCATACCCCCTGCCTGCCAAGACCTCTCATGTCTTCAGCCTCAGCTCCGGAGTTTCTGATCCAGGTCTTCCAACCCTTCCCATCCCGGACAAAACTCCCGAGCCCGTACCACAGCGCCCCCTGCAGCCSGGGGGGAATCACTGCACCTACCCTGCCCACCAGGAGCCACCAGCGCCCCTGCTGGCTGTGACTGGAACTGCACCGAGGAGGAAAGTGCCCCGCTCAGGGAAGCTGTTACTGGGTTCCTGGTTCTGTTTATTATTATTCCTGTAGTTGTTGTTTGTTTTACTTTGTTATACATACTAGTAAAGAACTGTTATACCTACCCCCATATTTCTGCCTGAGAGCTCTTTAATTTTCTAAATTATAATAATTTGGARGGAAGGGGTTTGAATTCTCCATTCTAAGGGARGCCCTGCCCCTCCCTAGCGGACACCTGCCTTTCAAACCAAGACATAAAGTTATTAGAAATTTATAAATAAATCAATTTTTTCTTAATTGTTTATATTGTTCTGAGTCTTCAGAGCTCCAGCCATGGAGCTTATAAATCAAGTGTTTGTACACAGATATAAATAGAGATGGCAGATTGATTCTCAGACTATATCTCAGTGTTAAACTAGAAGTGGATTACTTTTACAAGCTTTCAGCTATTTTCAAACCATCTGCTCAATGTAAATATAATATACTAATATTTAAATTACATAGCACTTAATGTATCGTAATGTGAAAATTTAAGAATCATGAAGACATAAAATTTATTGTAGTCAGTGATGATCAAACTATGAGCACCTATCAAATTACTGAAAAATCCAGGCAGTGCAATGAACTAGTTAGTATTTTTCTTTTTGGAAAGCATCCTTTGTTGTCTTACATAATCAGATGTAGATGATATTGGGACATATGAATCTACAAGGCATCTCACTGCTGTCATAATTTTAAATCACAAAGAGAACAATCTTAGCCTATAACAAACRGATTTCCAATAAGCTAGTTGTCTGACAAAAATGAATTCTGTGTCTGAGTTTTCCAAAATATTTGCTGAATATGTATGAGAATATTCAAAAGAGTAAAAGATACCATTTTCCTGTGTGTACACCACTTGAATGACCGTAGGCTCATTCTCTGCTCCAAAAGTTGCAGTGCAATTAATATTGAAGTTTGAAAAAGTATTTTAAAGTATTTATTAAAGAATTTAATCAAGTATTTGATTAAAATGATGCATATGTCATTGATTAACCAAAATCAGAATAAAAATAAATTGCATGATTAATGGTGAAGCTGAGAGCTAGTTAATTAATTCAGTTCTCTGGATCATTTATATTCTTTCAAGTAGACTATTCTAAAAAGATATGAAAAGCAGTAAATAGTATTCCATCACACTTGACCACTCCTAGATTTGAAACAAAATATATGTATCTGAAATGTGGGAAAGTTATTAATAATTTGGTTTTGTTCATTTTCTCCAGTTCCATATTTGCCAATGAAAACAAATKTTTCAAAAAAGAAAAATTGGACGGCTTCAAATAATTGTATCACTAAAAGGGTCAAAAGAAACTTATCCAACACAAATTTGATGTGAATAAGCAGACACCTCTTTACTGGGGGCATCGGGAAATGGGGGATAGCTCATCTGAGATATATCCCACTCAACAAATACAACCCATCCCTTTTATATGCTTTTTCTGCTAAATCATAATTACATAAGTTCTTTTACATACTATGCATATTATGCCCGCTCTTAAATTTACTCTTTACAATGATTGGTTCCAATAGTTAATAACTTTGTCAATATTCTTATCCTAAAACAAGAATTTTCACTAAGATCTACTGATTGGAATCCTTGATATTAAAATCGAAACGGGAAGGGTAAGAGGTTTCCAAGCAGCATAACTGGTGAGCATGACAGTCTCCATAGTTTCTTGACTACAACATGAAGGTCCAGTAACTTCTTGGTGAGGTTTCTACAGTTACATATTTCAAACACAGCACTACTGATATTTCTATACCTTATATTTCACAATTTTCTACTTATAATCATAGCTTTTATATTATTTGTTTATTTAATCAAAATATTCATAAGAATTGTACCAACRAAGGTTTTATATATTTTATCCTGTTGATGTTAAAAAAAATAGAAATTATTATCTTTATAATACAAAACACAAAGCAAAAGGAGAGACTAGATACATAATGGTAGAATTTTGAAGGCTTAGCGTAAATGGTTGATCAAGAAAGCTATATTAAAAAAATGTGGTTGCTGAAATTATTAAACAGCTTTCAGGTTGATTTCCTTATTTATCAGTTGATGTAACTTTGTTTTGTAACCTGAGCTGGGTTTGGAACCCAATAACTCCCCACAACGTGCTACCCCTCCTGCCCTGAGTGACCACCACAACAAATTTCTGGACTAAATGAAATCAGTAGACATTTATAGATATTTTACAGATATTTCACGGGGGTGTACTGTAGACTAAAGGAATCATATCTATATGCAACATCAAAGGATGAGAAAGTGGATGGTGGTTAATGAGGATATATTGGATCATGTGGAACCCAAGCATGATATAAATGACATGGATTAAGGGGTATCGAATGTCCTGATTTTGTCAGGGGTAATTAATTTTCTTTACAGCAGTGATTAGTACGGGTTTAAGAATAGTATTATATTCTCAGTGGGAGTTCGTTCGGTGCTCCCATTGAGACTCTCCCAAATCAAACCCTGCTCAATGGCTCCCCACCTTCCCCTCCTTTTCCTGCTCTGAGGAATTGAGAATTGGAGGCACAAAAGGTGCAAATCACTGATTGAGATAAGAACGATTTACTGGAAACAGCAAAGAGATACAAAAACAGTAAAGGCAACAATACCAATAAGAAAAGTGTACAAAGAGTGGGTGATTTACATGAAAAATACTCACCCAAATAGAATTGATGCTGCACAACTGCAGCCAGTGCTGGCAGCCATCTCAAGTGCTCCAYCCACCAGGCTTGCTCCAGGCCTTTCTTCTCCAAATCAAGTGAAAGTCTCTTTCCCCCACCCCAGCAATGATGTAAGATGGAACTGAATAGCACAATGTCCTGGCCCTGCCCCCTCCTGCTGACCTGGGAGGAACCAGAGCCCAACTACAGAGCTACCTTTTGAATTTGTACTGATAGCACAGAGAAGTTTTGGTAACATTGAACAGTGCTGGGACAGTCTGCTACTCATGATGAGTCTGCTACTCATGATGGCCTGCCAACGAGCAGGCTGAGGGTGTATGAAAAGATTGGGAAGATCCAGAGACAGGACTACTGACCTCAATTGACCAAAGTCATATTCYGTACCATATGATGTCAGGCTCAGCACATAATCCAGGGGGAAAGTTGGTTGGGGGCTGGCTAGGCATTGCTTGATTTGTGGTGAGCAACAGTTTCTCATTTGTTATCATTTGTCTTTATTGGGTTTTAGTTCTCTCTTCTCTTTTTTTTTTTTTCCCTTTTCATTACATTATTATTGTTGTTATGATTATTACTTTTATCTCAATGATTAAACTCTTCTAATCTCAAGCCATTTGTTTTCTCACTTTTACCCTTCCATTTCTGAAGAAAGTGAGTGAGCAGTAGTTTAGTGCTGAGAAGTCAGCTGGGGGTAAACCACAACAAAGCATTATGTCATACTGCTAAATAAAATTAAGCAGAGACCACTGTTTGAAACTGAGCCCAGCTGGCGCAGGCTCACTGAATTCACACTGTACAGTATTTGGCCCAAGGCTTCTTCAGGGCCATATGGCATCTCTACATCCAAAAGAAGAAAATATAATTCTAAGTCTAATTCTATGTGTGTATGTGTGTGTCTTTGTATGAAGGAGGGGGTTCAATTCTAAATAAGTCAAGAAATTGCTGAGATGTGTTACAGTTCATTATGAGAATGTTTTCACAGTAACAAACTGAAAGATTTTGTGGCGAGCCCTGGTCAGTGGGGTGGAATCATGTCAGGGGTGTTTGAAAATACAAAGCCAACTGGGCTAATGTTGGAGGACCTTGTAGGGCAAAGAAAGTGCATTATTATGTGTACCATCTATGGCAAATGATCCCTAGCATGCATTAACACCTAAATCATGCCCAGGCAATGTCTTGGAAAGAAAACAGGAATGGCTCAAATATGCCAGGGAGCATGGAAACGCTTAAGCAGTATGGATGATCAGCAATCTAATGCTGACTTTGCCTCCTGGCACTGTCTTACTTAACAGTACAGATGTAACTTATCTGTCTCTGTTTGCCATAGAGGAAGGTTTGGGTGAATAGGTAAGCTTTCCACAGTGTCTTTATTTCTGATTATACAGGTTAGTCCCTAATGCAATTGAAGATCCAGGAGGTGAGATATTAGGTAAGAGAAGTCAGAAAAAAATAAACTGGGTTTATTTATGGGTAGATTTCCTTGGTACTCAAGTATCTCTGAATGGGTTTTTTTTGTTGTTGTTGTTTTTCTTGATATGTTGAGTCATATATTGTTCATGTTATAGATAGCCTGGTAGCAAAGGGAAAAAGAGGACGATTTTGATATTCAAAAAGACATTGGTGTATCCTGGAACTCTGAATRTTTTGTTTTGTTTTTATGTTGTGCCTGTATGAGCTGTCTAGATCTATTTACAATATCAGTATATATAATTTATAGTTCAAAAGCCAGTTACAGACTTCAGTGCCCAGGACTCAGGGCTCACCTTGGCCAGAGCTGGGCTGGTTTCAGCTCCTATGTCAGGGCCAAGCGCCTGTTTTCTCCCCTGTGTGAGCCTGACCTGTGTCGTTGCCTCCATGGGATGAGTCTGACAAACCCAGGGAGTCGCTGTCCAACAAACAAGAGCCTCTGAGGGGGCTGAGCCTGGGAAGGCTGCAGGGCTATGCTCACACTCAGTGGAGCAGCCACAAGGCAGCAGTCCAGGGCAAGGAAGCAAAAATTAGACCAAGATCAACATCATATTCCTCCTAGCCAGGACCTTGGGATACTGAAAGCTTGCTGTGTTATCCCTTAGAGAAAAATGACATTAGAGGGACTTTGTGAGTGAGAATAGCATCAAAGGAAGTGGCAGATATTAGTAAGATTTCTATACAAGTTACAGTATATCAATGTTTTTTTCTATATTAATTTGTACTTAGAGTCGTAGTGTTTCTTTAAGTTAACAAATATTTGTTGTGTTTTAGTTAGATTATTTGAGATGTTAATTACGCACACATACAAAAAAATGTAATTGTTGAGTCCACAGATGTGGTGTCTTTTCTTTTATCCACAGTGGAACGTGGTTGGTTGGAAGTTATGTTAGACTTGTAAACAAAAGAGTATTACAACCCAATTGTCAGTTCTGTGTACAGCTCTGGGGCCCCTGACACAAGACAGACATGGATCTGTTSGAGTGAGGCCAAAGTAAAGCCAGGAAGATGGTTGGAGGGATGGAGCACTTCTCCTATGAGGAAAGGGGAAGAGAGATGAGATTGTTCAGTCTARAGAAGAAAAGGTTTTGGCATCACCTAACTGCAGCCTTCCAAGGCCTAAAGGTAGCCTACATGAGAGATGGAGAGAAACTTTTTACAAGGGCATGTAGTGATAAGACAAGAGGGAATGGTTCAAACTGAGAGTAGGTTTAAATCAGATATTAGGAAGAAACTCTTTACTGTGAGGGTGGTGAGGTACTGGAAGAGGTTGCCCAGAGAGGCTGTGGATGGTCCATCCCTGGAAGAGTTCAAGGCCAGGGGCCTTTGAGCAATATGCTGTTCCTGCCCACAGCAGGACATTGGAACTCCTCTTCCTGCCCATAGGGACATTGGAACTAGATAATCTTTAAGGTCCCTTCCAATCCACACAATTCTATGATTCATTCTAAAATAATCCATGGTTTTGAATAATTTAAGTCATGTGATGATATTTTTAGAACACAGGGATGAGTTTAATTAATTTTGGAAACCACATCTACCAAGTATTGCATACTCTAATAAGGTTTATTGTTTTGCAACACTTAAAAATTAGTTAAATGCCTGTGTATGTAGGCAGGAACTATTGATGTTTTTTCTTTGTTATCACTTAGTCTTACTGTAGATAGGACAGAATTCACAAAATACTGATATATTTCCAATAAAAATCAATTTGCTCTGCCTTCCAAGAGAATTCAGCACGAAGAGCACTGAACACTTGTTTCTCATATGGGTTAATAAACCTAGCCTTACTTTTAAGTCAACAAAGCTATCTGGACTTGATGGTTTCAGAACAGAGCTTTATAAAAATATGATTAGTCTGTTTCTGAAATGTTTAATGCTTAACTTTGGAAAGGATGACATCTTGAGTCATTGAGTGTATTTGCTTCTAAAGGCTTTTGAAGGAACAATCAGAACCCCTTAGGATTTTAGACCATGACAAATTCCTTGATAACTATTTGCACAAAAAAAGGGTTAGGATTTTCAAGCACATGAAGTGCTCTTTGGGCTTGCTAACTCTAATCAAACAAGCTTCATTTCTAGAGGGTGCTTGATATAACACTCTTTATAATTAAATACATTTCATTCCAAGTGCAAACTCTGTTCTTGGCCTTCAGAAGCCAGAAAGCAGTAGGACAGTGTTAACAAAGCTAGTTAGCTAAAGCATTGATTAAGGCTTAAAAGGGTATTTTCATCTAACAATATCTGGATATACCATTTGCTTTTACGTTTGTGATTTTGGGTTCTTTTAGTTTGCATATGGAGCATCCTTTGCAGAAGTTGCACCTTAAAAACAAAATATTTTTGATTAATAAAGAGTGGGTTTCTTTCTTTCTGTTTGAAAGAAGATTACATTTAAAAAGAAAAGTGAGATTCTTTTTAAAACAATCTGCTAGTATTTATATCATTATTACAGATATCAGAATGCTGTTAGCATTTAATTCATTGACTCTATGACTCACTGGTCCTTGGTTAAAAGCAGAATGTAAGCTATTGAAAAGAGAACCTCTTACTTAGAAACTTTTACTTTCCTCCAGTTTTAGTTTCCTGTAGGTTAAGGATTTTTGAGCTACATGCCTTCTGGATGAAACAAGCTGTCACCAGATGGACTCAGATAATTTAAATGGTCCAGGTTGTAATTATGGAACCTGGAATAGTTGGAGTTTTCTTCCTCTGACTATTTCATTAATTAAAATGCACAATGTGAATATAAATTAAGGATAGCTTGCAAAACTTGAAGCCACAGCTATAATAAACTTTAAATATGTAAAAAGTATCAGTAATGTTATTTGTATTTTATGTGATAACTGACACATCCATAACTGCAGAATTAAGAATAAATAATATGTAAACAGGCCAGAAAGTCTGATACTGCAGTCTCAGAGATAGASTAGGAAGAAAAAAAAGTCAGTCTTTGCAGATGCTTACTTTTCATGTAGTTTTTGAGTGGAAAAAAATTATATGTTTACCACTATCTGAAAGTATTCCTGATGTTCTTTGCTTTTTCCATAGTTTCATAGTATGCATTTGGAAACTTGTCAAAAGATTAAAGGCTGTTACATAAAGGAGGCTGTGTATATATTTAGCTGTTTCCTCATGGAGGTGAGCGTGCTGGGCATGAACAGTGTCTGAAGAGAAATTTAGACATATTGAGAATAGCACCATAACCCCAAAAAATGTCAGCAGGCATTTCCAACAACTATTTCCTGAGAGGGGAAAAAGGCTCCACACAAGACTYGACATCAACTACTCCCCAAAGAAACCACCTGAGAGATTTAAAATTTTACATGTTCTGTGTTTCATAGCCACTTCTTGAGAAAGAAGTGCAGACAACCTCAGTGGCAAAGAAAGTGTTTGTTGATGGTTAATTATGGAATTGCCCCCTAAGTGGAATTCAGAGCCATGTTGTTAAGATACTCTCCATACACATTTATGAAGTCAGTTAATTCTATTAAAGTTGTACAAAACCTCCCAAGGGAAGAGAATTTTCCCTTGAGTAACCAAGACATGTTGACAGCACAACTTGAAAATCCTACCTGGGTACTGTGGCTGCAGGGGCAGATGGGTGCTTCTATTCACTGATGTTCCCTTCTAGACCACTTTTATCCAGACATTCCTTTTAACTACTGAGAGGGCACTGTTTCCTCTCATCACGTCACTTGTTACTTGGGAGAAGAGATTTCCTCCCTGTCTGGCCACAACTTCCTGTCAGGTCGTTATAGAGAGCAAGAAAATCTCCCGAGTCTCCTTTTCTCAAGGCTGAACAATCTGACACTGGAGAAGGGAAAGAGGAGTCCAACTCATGAGGAAGAAGGAGTGCCAGAGACAATGAGGTGAATTGACCGTAATCACACTTCCCTGCCCCTGTGTATTGTTGTGGAGGARGAGGTACAGAATTCAGGAGTAAGGTTAAGTCTGGGAAGAAGGGAGGGGTGAGGGAAAGTGTTTTAATATTTGGTTTTTATCTCACATTATCTCACCCTGATTTGACTGGTAACAAATTCAATTAATTTTCCCCCAAGTTGAATGTGTTTGGCCATGATGGTAATTGGTCACTATCTCACTCATTGGAAAACCAATGAGTTTTCCATCTTACTTTCTCCCCTCCCCTGTCCAGTTAAAGAGCACAAGTGATAGAGCAGCTTTGATGGGCACCTGGCATCCTGCACCTACCACAACCTGAAGACCCTTCAGCAGATGCAAGAATTTAGTTGTTGACCCTGCAAAGTTGCATTAATATTTTACACAAGTTTCAGTAAGAATTTGCATATCTATATAATTATGAATGTGTAAGTATTTCAGGCTTGGAAAGACACAGGCCAGACACAACCGCTCAGGGGTACATTAGTGGGGACAACTGGAAACTCTGCTAGTTTTATAAACAAATATAGACTTCAGAAATGAACATAACCACATAAAAAATCAGGGCTATGAATGGGCACAAGTACTTGAAGGAAGATTTTAGGTGACATTTCCAGCTGTGATGTGAGAGGAGACTGATTTTAGCTATGTAAATACCCCGCCCAAAAAAAAGTACCCACAAAAAAAATAAGAATTTCAAAATTTTATTTTMGTTCATTGAGGAACTAAAGACAGAATATGGACTGAATGATGGGGAAGGATTATRTGAAATGTGTCACAGAAAGAACAGATATAAATGACAAATGGAGGTGAGCTAYGAATTGAATGCTATAAAATATAAAGAAGACTATTATGTTTTCAGATAAGTACTGATGCTTTATAGAGATAATACAGTTTAAGTTATGACTGATTTTAGGAGTAGAGATATATGTTGAAAGAGAAATAATATAAAATTAAAATATGAAACATGTATATGCCAAAATTGGGAGTTTTAGAAGGGAGAGGAGATGGTGATGTGTCCTCAAGATCAGAAAAAGTGACCCAAGTAGAGGTTGCCATTTTCATAGTAAATGCAGTATATAAAACAAAAGTAGTGCAACTGCTAAATTGCACTGTGGTCACTTCATTTGTGTTTGTCCAAATATTTTTCAGTCAGGCATAAGTACTGGAATGAATATTAAATTTCAAGCAGGCCATATCTGAAGGGATTATTTACAATAAAAAGTAATGATATTGAGGAAGGAATCAACTAAGGAGAAATGTTCAGTATTGCATACAGGTAGAAATCTAATAAAAGAAGGACCTTATAAAGTCAGGCCTTGCTCTGCTGAATTACCAGCTGGCTTGTTACTTCTTCTAAGTGCAGCTAGCTAAGTTCCCATGTGCAAAATTCTTGCGAATTAAAATCTATTTTGCATAACAACGTATTCTTAAAGAGAAAAGTAAGTTGTACCTGTAATAACAAAAGATCTGTCCCATGAGAATCCACAAGAAAAAATGTAAACACGTGTGGATAGAAAGTCCTAACACATACACACAAAAACACCTTCTAACCAATGAACTGAGCAGTGAGAAAACTACTAGCCAACTGGAGTTGAATACAAAGTCTGTAAAAATTGTATAAAAATGTTTTATGTGAATAAAGAATGGGCTTTTGCTGCATGAGGAAACAGAGTCTGCTGCTTTATTGCAACAATTTAGTGTTTTAAAAAGCTTACAGTGGATGGTTTTGTGTAATAACTTATGTCATATAATTATCAAGTTAACTGAAATAAACACTTTAGAATAACTAGATAGATCTTTCTTTAAGAGCTATCAAATGACAAAAAAAATTTTTGAATTGCAGACTATGAGAAGAATGCTAAAAAGGACAAAAAGACAAAAGGGATATTAAAAATGCAAAAAAAGATGAAATAGAAATCTGAAAAGAATGATGAAAACAGTAAAACAGATAAAGGAGATATTAGAAAGGAAAGAGATAATTGAAACAGATATGTGTATTAAGAGATGCTACTCACATTTCTAAAAAGATTTTGAACGCTGCAAAATAAAAGATCAGTGAAGGATGAAGTTGAAAATTTCAAGATGGAATAAGATACAGAGTAAAAGAGAATAGGAAAAGAGATAAACCATTAAATTGATTTTTCTTCCATGAACTGCACAGTATTTATGAGAGAATAAGAAATCATGTCATCTGTTATTAGCTGGGTGTCCAGAATCTTGAGGGCTTTCAAAAAGGGTGAAGAAATATCATATTTGGGCAATTTTAACAAATCTTGAGAGGCAAAATAAAACCTTTATCTGACATTTAAGAAAATAACACAAGACGTATSTATATATATGCACACACACACACAATATAGGGTTAGTTATAAAGTAGATTTTTTAAGATGACACCTTACAAGTAAAGAACTATGATATACTTATGACTGATCTTTAAATAGTTATTTTTCTCTTAATTTAAATAAAATAAGTTAAAAAAAAATAAGGATAAATAATTTATTATTATGGTCCAGATCCTGATAAATATTTATTTTTATCCTAAGTTCCTCCAAAAATAAGCTTCTCTTCTTATTGTTACTAGGCAAGTTGTAAAACATTAGAACACTATGGGAATTAATTCAAAGTTTCTATATCTTTCAAGGTCTGGACCATAAGTACCTATGCAAAAATACAGAAGGGCTATGAACATCTCAATTGCAGGACAGACTTTCTGTACAGTACACAAAGAATGTAAAAAATTGCAGAATATATTTTTCTTGCCCTGTACATTGAGTAAGGAGTCACCTAAAACCACATGAAACAAAAAATACCTGGAGTAGATAACGGAGAAATAAACAAACCAACAAATATCGGTATTTTAAATATTTATGACAGAGGTGCCTCATAAATCCTGTTTCTTTGTTTTAATCAAAATTCTCAACCTGAAGTCTTATGATGTAAGTTATGYGTCCATATATTTTTTTTCACTCAGGAAAACTACAGTCAGTGCTTTCTTTCACAAAATACCTCATAAAAGATATTATTTCACCATCTTCATTTTTTATGCAGCTATTTAGTAGGTGATGTCGATTCCCATTTGCTTTTTACCTTCCAATACAATGTCTTAAAACCAAGAATACTCTCTGAATTAGGTTATTTTTTGTGCTCTCTTCTGAAGATGCTATGCTGCAGCTAAAATAAAAAAATCTTTTAACTCTTTAACTTCATAATCCTGTGGTATCCATTTACCCATGAAGTAGTTAAATGCAAGTTCTGATCCCACATTTTGATGCTATATTTATATATTTTTAGTAACAACCCCAGCCCCCATCCAACACAACACCCCTCATACCTATAGTCTTTAAAACAAAGACAAGAGATTTTTTGCTCAGCCAACACACACACTCTAACCATAAATCTTAGAGTTTCGTCTAGCTGCTTCTTTCTGACTCACAAATTTTAAGTTTCCTCTAGTTCCAACACAATGTATTTAATGTCCCATCTCCTTTGAGACTTTAATCCATAACAGGATACATTCTTTCTAGAACGTTTGGAAGAGCATTTTCTCACAGAAAGAACTGAACACATATCCTGAATGCATTAACTCAGCTCTCATGATGTACTCCTGAAGCTGGAAAAAGTAGTAGAATGTACTTTGCTTGGGGCATGATCCGTTGGGCTGAAACCAAATTTAACTCTGCTTATCCATTTTAATAAATCCCTAATTAACAGAATCAGATACTGCCTAAGCACAAACAACAATTTATTTCCCCAAAAGTAGTATGAACATAAAAAAATGTTGTCATGTAACTGGAAAATTTTAGTATCAAAAATTAAAGTAGATTATTCTGGTTTCAGCTGGAAAAAAGTTAATTTTTTTCTTAGTATCTGGTAGAATAGTATGTTTTAGATTTAGTACAAGACTAATGTTGATAACACAYTGGTGTTTTGGCTGTTGCTGACCCTAAGTCAAKGGCTTTTTAGTGTCTCATGCTCTGCCAATGAGGAGCACAAGGAATTGGGAGGGAGCACACCTGGGACAGCTGATCCAAATGGATATTGCATAATATAGAGCACCATGCCCAGTGTATAAASTACGGGAAGTTTGCTGAGAGGAACTAATCATTACTGAGGGATGGGCTGGGCATCGGTCACAGGATGGTGAGGAATTGTGTTATTTGTTGCTTATTTCTTCGGGGTTTTATTTCTCTCTCTCCCTCTTTTTTGTTGTCTCCTTAATAATAATAATAATACAATTCTTAAACCTTTCTCATCTCATTGCATGGGGTTTACCTGTTTTGATTATCCTCCCCATCCCACTCTGGCAGGGAGAAGACTGAGCAAATATCTGAGTGGTGTGTAGCTGTTGTCTGGGAWTAAAATGCAACAAGATACAAAACTTCAGACTTTCTGCAGTAARATGTCAAGAGAGAAATGTCATCTGAGCATTACATGTAAAACCTAAATTTCAGCAAATTAATTTTCTATGAACTCAGCTTTTAGCATAAAATCGTATTTGGCAATGGGATGAATCACAAAAATAATGTAACAGTTGCACTATTTCTTTCTGTTAGAATTTACCTGGTTACTCCACATAATTATGTAGTTCTCACTGGGCATGCCTAAAAGCTTAAAAATAAATTTTCTGTTGCCCTCCTGTCCATTTGTGCCTACATTATATTTCTTGGTTTACATTAATTTCCAATGTCTGTACCTGGAAATCTGTCTCTGCAAGCACAGTTATTGTGTGAAGCACAATGTGAAATTTTTTTGTATTAAATGGAATCACATGGACAAAAAATCAGTTTAAATAACACTGTAAAGTAAGGTATAAAGTGTGAAGTACATTTATTTACTTAAATACCAGTCTTTAAAGTCAATCAAATCTATGTTTTAAGAATATATTTCCATATGATTACCCTTAGCCCAAAATTGCACATAAACTACCCCTCCAACTTAATTTATAATATTAATACCAAAAACATAATACAGACTTTGAAAAGGTAGATGGTTWTGTACTTAAAATACTGCTTTGGAAAGGAAAAAGGAAGCAGGCAATAAGAAATAGGCTCAAAAAATTATGTAAAGATTTGTAGCATTATGGCATATAAGGTTCAGTATGATTTTTGGCTAGAAGGTCTATATATTATTACTGTAATTTTCTATGTCTAATTTTCTATCTTTTCATATCCATAGAAAAGATTTTTGTTTTCATGTATACTTGGTTTTACATCCCATTTTGAAATTAAATTGAGAACAGAGTTTGTCTTTCACTTCTTCTTGAACCTTAGAKCACTCTGTTTGCAGAAAGCACGGGCTTTGAATTGTTTCTTTGTTTGTTTGGGTTTTTTCTCTCATGAGTACAAGATTGCCTCCATGCCATTCCTTCTTTTCCATACCTTGACCCGTTGTAATAGCAAAGTTCTAGCAGACAGCCATCCATCTGGAATTCAATGTTGCGAAAGAAAATAAAACTATTCGGGATTTCTTCTCATCTCTTGCAGTGAGTATTTATATGCACGTGTAAAAGGCACATAAAAATTAGAACCACCTGCAGGTCTCTGTAAACACCTGCCTGTATCACTCTGACTTTGTTCAGGCACTCTCAGCTGTATCAGAAACACCCTCCAGAGGTAGGGAGTGGGAGGAGTGGTCAAGGGAGAGACAGAGAGTTCATACACACATATGAACTGATTACTTACAAATGCACGCCAAAGACAGGTTAAAAATCACTATTCCTGCTACTCTCTGTAAGATGCCTGAAGAGAACTTGCTTTTGAAAGAACTTCTTTGGATCATGTGGGTCCATTTACAACATCAAAAATAAAATAAAATAAAATTCAYCTTTTGAGATGGTCAGTGTGTGTTAGAACCTGATTTATGCCATTGATGTGTGTCGCCGTTTCCCAATTTTTTTCAACGTAACCTTTTAAATAGATGGATTGCATGAAAGATCTTGCTCAGTGAAATTCTTGGTAAAGTTCCCACAGACCTCAAGGCTACTATTGAATGGCTTTCAAGCAGTAGAATGACAGAACAAGGGCAGAGAACATGTTCAAGACTCTCCATGAACATACTTTATCATATTTTCCAAATGAAAATCCTGTATCTTGACTGAATACATCTTTTCCTCAAAAAAATCTTTTTCTATTTATGCCAGACTTAGGCCGCAATAGAATGTAAATCCCTAAATATCATACAACCATTGCTAATAAAAGGCCTCTGATCTTGAATTGACTTTACTCTGAAAGTTCTGAGGACTCATCTGGACTCATCTTCACTAGAAATATAAGCTCAGTTTTTTCTTGCTAATGCCTAACCTGCCTGAGCTAGAAAATGTTTACAGGAACAGTCTGACAAACTGAGAGGTCAAAACCCCCAAAATACAGCAGCTCCTTTACTTCATCTTGAGGAAGGCAGATGGGCCAYTTCCAGACTTAAACTGGGCTACAGTGAAGAGAAAACAATCTCTGATAACAAAAATAAGTTCAAGCTACCCAAGATAAAGGAAGGATAAATCACACCATGAGTAGCATTCTCTCATTTGAAGAATTCAGGACTATGACAAGTCTGATTCTTGAATAAAGATATATATCACTGACACTAGTACACCCAAAGTTTGTGTTCAATAATTTTGTATTACAGGTGCTCGAAAACAAATCATTAACATGTTAGTAAAAATATTGAAGTTGAGAAATAGTGTCAAATGTTAATAATTCTTTGTGATTGAAATAATACTTTTCCCAATCCCTCTGTTGTGTGCTCTTGTAAAACACAAGAGATCAGCTTCAGCCTTGCCCATTAATGAACTCCTCAGATTAAATGTCAGAATGTTTTTTTAAGAATGTTTACAAAATAATACATGTGTAGTTTTACAATCCAAGCTTGTGAACATACGGAATGTACTCAACTCAAATGTAGCACACAGAATTTTGTTTCTTTGGACATTTTTCAAAGGTTTACAACAGGGCTGGAATGATCTTACACTATGTGTGAGAAGAATCTTGAATAGCATCATTCAGAGGGAAATGGTACAGAAAAGCAAGGTACTCCAGTACCTAAACCACAACATTTGGTCAAAAATTAATAATAATTTGGGATAAAGTATAGGTATTTAGGAATAAGTAGAATAGTTAAAATACTTTGTTATTCTGTGGTTACATTAAAGACTTGTCTCCTAAAGAAAAAAATCATGATACTRCATTTCAGAGGGTTATAATTTTCTTTAAAATATTACATAAATAACTGTAAATTAATTTTCAAATGATAATTTACAATTTGACAGAACTTAATTCTTTTATGTCAACCCATTTGACACTTCTGAATTTAACATGCTGTGTTTAAAGTTTTTAATTTTAATATCAGTTAAAAAAGTTAAATATATTCTTGCTACAAGTCAGATAAATAACCACGCTAAATGATGCAAAACATTTTTTTTTTGGTGATTATTATGCCTATAATGCAATTCTTTTGATATTTTTAAGTTATTCCCTCTTTAATACAAAAAAAAAAACCCCTACATTTATTCTATCAATGTCTCTTCTTTAAAATCAAATAATCTGAAGTATGATCATTCTTGATAATCAATAGCAAATATGGATTCATACTAATGGGCAGAGATCAGCATTTATTAGAAAAAATATAACTATACCAATTTAGAAATGGTGTAGAAACACCACAGCAACTGATGAGTTAACAAAAATACTGGATCAAAGAAGCAGTCTGACAAAGCTGGTGAGACTTACCATAACTAATACTGGAGGAAACCACTCTGCATATAGAAGGCAGGAGATATTTGGAAGTTKACAGGATTTTTTTGCTGAACCATGACAATTCTAAAAGCAGTGTAATCACTTCACCTGACACCTGACTCCACTAGGTCCAGGCTTTCTTCTGCATGAACTACTTCTGGAGATTTTTTTTTTTATTATTAAAGCCTTGATAAGTGCTCCCATTTTAGAAGGATGAGGGATTAGTTGGCAGCCTGTGAAAATTAACAAAAGCAATTGCAAACCATACACATACGTAGATCTGTTCATATTGTCTTTCCTTCTCACCAATCCTAACTAAATTTTCTTTCACAAAAAAAWTAATTATGACAGAAAATTGGATTTCTTTATCCATAGGTGTTTCTTTCACTMAATATGTTTCTTATTTTATCCCTACCTTAGTCTCACTTGACCATCTCTGGTTTCTTAACGGTGGAGGTTAGGATCCTWTTATAGTCATACCACAAGGCACAGTCAGCAAAGCTGAGTTTCAACAAATCACATCCTTTAAAGTCTTAATATATAACTTTAAGTCTTAATATATAACTCTTTATTTGTATCAATCTATTGTTATACACTCCCCTGGTATGTTTTATACCCCTGCTTGCCTTGTCTGTTTTATTTAAGTCTGTAAAGCAGCTTGTAGGAAAGAATCCTTGTCTGATGTAAATCCAGTCATATTCCAAAGGAGCTACCTCAAATTACATCAGCCTCCAGTGTAGCTCATTATGTTCCTTCCATATCTACTTTGCCTTATTTATAGCAGGAGAATAAGCTATGATTTACATTGACTATTAAATTTTAGACTGAAATGTCTAGCTTTATGTTTTCTCTTTTAGCATTTGTCTTTAACTCCATTCACAGCTGTCAAGGCTTTTATATGCCCTGGTAGGAATTCTTGGGGGAGTGTTCCAGGTATAGAAGGAGGCAGGCAAAACTGTCATACAAGTAAGAGATTTCTCACTTCCTCCAGACATCTAACTTTCATAACACCAGCCTTAATATTAACAGATTTGATTATTCTCCATTACCATCTTACAGTAGCYCTACTGTACACCTTGGGTTCCTACACTATGGCCTGGTAGGGGTCATGACAATTCCTCTTTTCTTCCCTGTCCTCTTCATAATCCAGAACATTTGCTTGTGTGATTTATCAGGTGGACTTATGGTATTAATGATTAAAGGATTTTATTTTTTTCTGGGTTTAATCATGATATCTTGCTGCTGTATAAACCTATTACCTTTACCAGAGGTTCATACTTATATGTCTTTTCTTGTGAGTAGCTTAAAGAACATTTTGCTGTGTGAAGATGTGTAACATAATTATTATATGTATTTCAAGCATTTCAAGTTAATTAGCCATCAATAAAATGTAAAGCATAGCAATTATTTTTACACTCTATACAGACTTTTGAGTGACAACAAGAAAGGGTCACATTTTTGCCTCAATCAGTCAGAGCTGCAAAAAATCTCCATGTTAGAAATTAAATTCTGCAACAAGAAAAAAAAAAACAGTTTGCAAAAGTGAGAAGCATCTGAAATGTTTTATTTTCCACCACCTAATTTTCCTGCCACCGTGCAGCTCGTTGGAGACATATTTGTTACTGTTGTAAGTTAAATCAGTTTTTCTAATTTCATTGCTGTACTGCACCTTGATAGGCTTTGGACAGTCATCTTAAGAATACAGGAGTGACACAACCTGATTTATSATAAACACCACACATGTACCTCTAGGGACTCATTAACTTCTAACAGCATTAAAAGATGTGTAGGGATGCTATTTTTGGAACAAGACCAATCTTCCACTTCTTAGACATTAGTAACAGCATTTTGATCATAAATCTTTTAAAAGGTATTCTACCCCTTTCCAGATGTGGATGACACAATTTTTTTTTATGCTCAAGCCTACGTTACCATCATATGGCTGGACTTGTTGTTCTTGGAGGTCTTTTCAAACCTGAATGACTCTATGATTCTGTGATCATCACACACAGGGAAGAGACTAGTGTGTTAAAATAGAAAAGCAGAAAATAATAACTCAAATAAAGATGGCTAGTGAAGTGTCCATCTGGATTTATGCCCTTGGTAAATCATAACCAAAATCAGAATATTTCTTGAAAAGATCTATTAAATCATAATTAGAATATTGATTTTTTTAATTGGTTCTAAGTAACAATTTAATAAGTATGTAAATGTTGTTAGCACTTCTCTATGGTTAATTTCTTAAGTCTGTTCTTGAGCTGATAAAAAATTACTCTATATTTTGTGTACTTATTACTTATGAATATTGTCATTTCAAAAAGGTACATAACTTTACTGGTATTTTGACCCAGATTGAAAACAAAGTTTACAGTTTTATAATACTATATTTGGGTAGTGTTTCACTTAAAGGAAAAGAAAACAAAAGRAAAAACAATGCTATAATGCTCTCGTCATATTGAATAGTGACCACTCAAATTGCATATAGTTTTTCAGTTACTCTCTTTTGTGAAAAGTGACCATTCAGTGAACTCTCTTTATCTTTGTGATTCAGCAGCAGAAACTTTCACACTCGAGCTACTTCTTCAGAAATTTCAAGTACAGTGATTGTTTATGAAAAGTGTACTGTGAAAATCAATTTTCCCCTCCAAATATTTCAAAGGAAGCATCTGTCCTTTGTGAACATGTTTTTTTGTAAGTCTTCATTGGAAACCAGATGAAGTTCAGTCATATCACAGTTGTCATCTGCAGATACAATTATACASCTATATTTAATGCCTCAGTGGATAACCCCACATTACAGTTTAATTTTCCACAGAAATCTAAATTTGTTCTTGGACTGTGTATTTTCTATCACATTAGATAATCAGTTGGAGGAGAAATCCAATTTTCACTCAATCAACAATATTTTGAGGAAGGTTGTGTAAAATAACTTGCACAGGTTTTAGTATGCAATCCGATATRTGACTAGTCTGTTCATTTATTCATTGATGGAAACATATTCTGGCATGAGACTGAAACTCTGTGAATGATCCCTGGAGTGTCTTTTTTWCCGTTTTGGGACATATTATTCTCCTGGGAGATTTTATTTGTTTTTGTTTGTGTTTTTCTTTTTCTTTTTAGCAAACAACATGGCAGATCTTTTACTGTTTAACCTGGAAATTTCTAGTTCTAACTCTGAGCCCCAAGACCAAAGTGGCATTCATAGTACCATGAAATAGATGTGACATTTATTTTGCCACATTGSAGAAGAAAACAATATCAAATACAGTTCAGAATTGTTTAATTGTCTATTTTCTTCTGATGATGAAGGATTGGTTTCTGTACCCCTGCATATTTATTTTAGTTGGCTTTAAACTGATGGGAGTCATTGGACTTCATGAGATCTTCACGTATACAGCTTGATGTATACAGTTATACCAACGTCCATGGCATTCACCTTTCATTTTSTCTTAGTAGTTATTCCTTAATATTAATCCCAGAGATTTTGAGTGCTAAATACTATCTCCTTTTTCCTTGTTTCTGAAYGGTAAAAAATAGTCATAATGCACTGACACAAAATACTCATTCTGAAGCAGGCATGTGTTTCAGTTAGCTTCATATATATTCTTTGATAATATTCAGTACTAGAAACTTTAGAAGAAATTGCAATAGGGTGATTGCATTGTACCATGAGGCAGAGTGATTAGACTGATAGAAACTGTATGTCTGAATCTGGCCAGTGTGGAGAWTTAGAAGTGAGTTGCTCTATTTCCTTTTCCTTATCCACAGATATAAATTAAACACTACCATGTATCCCAAATGGTATAAACTTAGAGTAGATTTCTTTTCTATTGCCTGAAAAACTGATTTAATAATAGGGTTGCTACAGTTCCTCCTCTTCRACCCCATGACCTTTCTGTGAAAAGAAAACAAGCTCTATAATTTCCAGAGACAGCATCCTCAGCTAGACTTTAGTACACTCTTCAAGGTTACTTGAGACACCTTTCCTACCTAAGTTTGAGGACAGAATTATTGTGGCCGCAGATTTCAGATTTTATTTCTTTATGCTAGCCTTTCATGTGATCAGCAATTTTGCTGTACTTTCCACAGAAGAACGTATAGCAAAACCACAGCTTGGAAAACCACAACTTGGTAGCAATAAAATATATATCTCTTTTCATAGAGTCTTGTTCTCTTGCTTACTTTTTAGGAAGTCCTTCTTTTTGTCATCCTCTCACAAGAAAGTGCAAGTTCTAGGTGTTCTTACCCAATCCAAAGTCATGTGTCTACAGAAAGAKGAGTGCAGGCTATAGCATAAAGCAGAGAGGCTTCATTATCGAAGAGGCTGATGAGAGCATCAACGGTGATACAATCAGTACAGGGTTTTTTCCACTCTCTC